>JAOYMU010000010.1:17293561-17305554 GCA_025802295.1 Psammodynastes pulverulentus
GTAATTTTTAAGGGAGCCGCGGACAAAATCGGAAGCACTTAAGGGAGCCGCGAACCGGAAAAGATTGGGAACCACTGTCCTAATCCCAAATGCATTCCAAGTATATGGGATTCTGTGGCAGCAAAGCTTCTGGTAGTGACTGGATGAACCACTCACGAGGGCCTTAGGTGGGCTAAGCTACTAGGGCAGCTGAAAACATCTGGAGAAAAGAAAAGAGCAAAAGGCCTTAGGAACTGAAAAGATACTGAATAAAGGAAGGGTAAAAAAATGCCATTTTTAAGAAGATGCAAGAAAATTTAGAAAATAAAGAGGAAAGAAAAAAGAGGTTCTTGAAAGCAAGAGTTTGTAAACTGAAAGTTGAGAAATAAGTCACCTCCACTTTGGTGTTAAGTATCTAGCCTGAATGTCACTACCAAAACAATGATAGTTCAACTCTCCTTCAATTTTTGTGAGATCGCTGGATTGAAAAAATACACATCTGGTATAAAAATGTAATAGCAGAATTGTTATTTTTTTTAATATACTTGTGGTCAAGTATAGTTTGCTTGGATATAGAGCAATCATAGTGTTATTATCTAAAAATATGTGGCTCAGTAAATAAGTCAGGACATGGCATGTCCCTATTTATCTATCATGTTGAAACACATCTCACGTCTGCTATCTGAACCTGGATCATACCTTCTTGCATTTGTAGCAAACATAATAGGCGTATCTGTTCATGGCAAAGCCAGCAGGGTCACTATAAAACCGAACTCCGGGCGTTGTGATGGCTTCGCTCTTGTGCAGCCCTTCGTATTCCAACCACTTGTTTAAAATGGTTCATTATTGTTGTTGTTGTTGTTGTTAATGCTCTTCATTGCAATTGGAAAAGCTATACATAGTCACTAGATTCTTGCTCAGAGTTGCATGTTGTTATTATTTCTGAATTGAAATTAGAAGAGTCATTGGAGATAAACCATAAAGGATAGCAAAAAAAAAAAACCCTCTACATCACAAAAAGGAGAGAGGAAATCCCAGTTGCCATTAAAGCATTATGTTTTACTTAGAGAAATGTTTACAATAGCAGCTCTTAATTTCATGATACAAACTTTTAGACAAGAACCTGATTCTGTTGTATAACCTGCCCTTCCACCAAAGAAGTCAGAAAAAGAATGTGTGTTCCAGATTCATTCATAGAGAATGTGACATGCTAGCTTTGTTATTTTCACAACTGAAAGTATTTCAAGCATCATCTGAATAATACTGCTATATCAGGATTTGATTCAGCTGGTTAGAAAGATAAATACAGAACACAACGAATGAAGAAAAAAAAATTGAATATACCGTATTGCCCCGAAAATAAATAGGACTTTTCTTGTGGGCTTGAAAATAAGCACTCAGGCTTATTTTTGGGGAAGTCTTTTTTTTTTAAGTGCCGGAGGCGGTGAGCGAGCAGACCAAGGGGTGTCGGAGTGCACTACTGCTGGCACCACCCTCTCCATCCCATTGTCTGCTTGCCCATGGCTGTAATGCGCCAAGCTCTCAGCACGCCCTGGCCTCCACCTGCCCTGCCTGCTGTCCCAACTGGCTGTGGTGGGCACTGTGCTGGCCACCAAGAGACTGCCCATGTTGCTGCTGGTCTCACAGTGCTCTTCGCCCTCCTGGCAGCGCTGCCCTTGGCTGCCCAGCTGGGCTGCTCCTGCCTGTTGTGGGTGACCGGGGAGGAAAGGGCTGTGCTGGCCATGCCCACCCTCTTCACTTGGGCTTATTTGGGGGATAGGGCTTATATTACTCCCATCCCCAAAAATCAGCTAGGGTTTGTTTTCAGGGTAGGTCGTATTTTCGGGGAAACCCGTTATTAATCCTCTTAGATGAGAATCTGTAAGTCACTTGTTGCCAGAAAGGACAATCCAGGAATACCAATAGAATAAAGTAGAGTAGAATCAAAATAGAAATAAAAATAGAAATTTTTATTGCCCAAGTGTGATTGGATACACAAGGTATTTGCCTCCAGTGCATACGCTCTCACAAGCAACAAGTGATAGATAATGATTATCTATACTTTTATCATAAATCATAAGATATGACACTCAGTGATAATCATTGGATACTAAATAAGCAATCAACATAAATCATACTAGGATACTAAATAAAACAATATAAATTGTAGGATACAAGCAACAAAGTTATAATCATAAGAAGATAAATAAGGAATAGATAATAGAAAAAATGAGAAGGATAATAGTAATACAGCCCTACTAGGTAGTTTGACAGTATTGTGGGAATTAGTTGTTTATCAGAGTGATGGCATGGGGGAAAATAGCTGTCCTTGTGTCTGTAATTACTGATTATACAGTAGTATACTGCATATTCAAGTTCCAAAAGGCAAATAAGTTCCTCACTGTATAATGTGATTGATTGCAGCAACCATTTCTAGATGCCCTTGTTAAATAAATCAAAAAGTCAAAAAGTCATATTGGATTCACACTGCAACATAAATTGTACAGTCTTTTCAAATACTTGCCTTTGAAAAATTCCTAGGTACAGAACAAGTCTAAGCAGAATTATTTGCTTTTCAGAAGTCTTAAAACTTTGAATCTCCTAACTGCTTGCAATAAACAACTTCAGCATAGGTTAAATTGGAGTTACTGAAATTTAATGTTAGTTAATGAAAATGTGTGCAATATTTATACAATAATATATCACACCATAAGCAATAGGAATCATTTTCAATTTTTAAGCATTTAAAAATATGATTTCTTACAGAGATGAGAAGGGAAATCTTCCATGTGATGATATCGGAAGACACCTAGTGGGAAAGCCAGTACATAAAGGATCTGAATCTCCAAATTCATTTCTTGACCAAGAGTACCAAAAACGTTTTAATGTTGTTGAAGAAGATGCCATTTTGTATTGTTATGAATATGAAAAGGGAAGAACAAGTAGTTCTGGAAGGAGAGAAAGCACACCAACATATGGTATGTATTAATAATATTAATTATTTAGCATAGCATAGCATAGCATAGCATAGCATAGCATAGCATAGCATAGCATAGCATAGCATAGCATAGCATAGCATAGCACAGCATAGCATAGCATAGCATAGCATAGAATAGAATAGAATAGCAGAGTTGGAAGGGACCTTGGAGGTCTTCTATTCCAACCCTCTGCTCAGGCAGGAAACCCTATACCACTTCAGACAAGTAAAAACTTACAGTGTTGGAGCATTCACAACTTCTGGAGGCAAGGTGTTCCACTGATTAATTGTTCTAACTGTCAGGAAATTTCTCATTAGTTCTAATCATAAAGTCTTGATGTTGCAAGACTTTATGTCATCTCATGAGATCATCCAGAATCCAACTTAGCAAATGTGAACAAGTTTATTTGCAAAATGCAAATATAAACCACTAGTATATAAATGAGAGCAAACCCCATGCCCTTCTAGCGCTGATGATGTTACCTCTTTTGGTAATGAAATGGCTGCAAGAAAACAACCAAGCTTAGAAAGCACCAAGGATCCTACATTATTTTATGTTAGTCATTTCCAAAGTTTCCCGGAATAGCTTGAAGAAAAATCACAATGAATACTTTTTATTTTTTACTTACTTTAAATAGTAAGAGATCATAATCACAAGCACAAGTTTAATTGTATAATAAGTGTATAATTGTTTTTCCCCTATTTTAAAAGCAGTTGTACAAGATATGAAGTGATATAAAATATGGTTGTTTCTAAACTCTTTCATTTAGTTCGAAGTAGTTAATAGTCAAGAAATAAAGTCTTCAAACATGCAGATTTAATTTCTTAATGTTAATGACTTTTTGGAGCTTTGGCTACAGAGAGTTATAAGTCATTATTTCTGAAGTCTGCAATATTATAGAACAGTAAAATTCAGATACATTGAAACTGAGAAATTTTCAATTTTCTATAGTGATTGTAGCAAAATATACTTTTTATTTTTTTTTAAAAAAAGGTAAATCGATTTAAGAAAGCTTCTTCTGTCCACTTTACACAATAGAACAGTTTAAACAGTATGTTTACAATAGCAACATTTTGTAAATAATACAAAGTACAAAGTACCATAACTGTTCACTCAAGGCCTGCAATATACTAACAACAATATATACCAATATATTATTTCTTCATTAATTTACAGACAGAAATATTTATGGTTATGCAAAAATATTCTCCTTACTTCCCAAGGATTGTTTTCCATATCAATCACACTTTTTTCCGGTTACCACTACCCTTTCTTCACCAAAAATTGTCATCAGGTCCGTCGTGATGAGTGTCTGCAGCACTAACACTAAGGAAAACAAAATCATGTTAAGTTTGGGAGCAGTGGCTATGGAGAAACTTACACTGTTGTGACCCCCATATTCTTTCCTCAACCCATTGCTCTTTCGGTCTTCACTACTACATAACCAAAGGGAAAGCATGGCAGAGTTGAGCAAGGCAGCACTGCTTGCCTCTCAGCCTGAGGACTGCAAATGGGAAAGACTGCTATCCAGTGGAAGCTCCTCACTATGGAAGTGTAAATAATGCAAGTACTGTTTGCTCTAGCACCACCTCCTGATATCTTTGAGAAGTTCCACAATCCTCAGAAGCAAATCTCTGGAAGGCACAGAAAGCTGCAGTGGGGAAGGAAAATAAACAAGCCCTACAGTTCTTTGCTCCCAATCTGTTCCCATATAAGGAACTTGGATCTTTAAAGCATTGTCTCAGTGATGTATAACCAGACAAGGAAAAAAATGATGATGCATACCTGTCCTCCCTTTCACTGCCTAGTAGTGCTGCAGATGATATTTCAACTGCTTCTTTCTCGGCCTTCTGACAAAAAGAAGAGAGTTGTTAACTTGGTTTATAAATGTCTCAGGAGCCTCTGAACCATCCCTATGAGGCAGAAAAGTTTCAAACATTTAATCTGTATTCTATATTGGAGCTCAGATAATTTCTAGGGACCAGTAGGATAAATAGAATTTTGAGGGCAGGGCTATTTATTATTTATTAAACTGCAACAGTTGTTAGACGGAATTTATTTAAAAATTGAAAAAATTGGAGACAGTGAAAAAATATGACCAAACAAATAGCTATCAATTAACTATACTTATTTAAGTCTAAATATTTAAATCTAAGTACCCAAAAATTATATAAAGCAAGCAAACTAACAGCTATCAGTTAACTATACCTGTTAGATCTAAGTTTTTAGTCAGACAAATCCTTGCCATAATTTTTTACCATCCAACAGATACGATGCAAAATATGGCAAAACAAAGATAAAAAAAGAACTCTTTCAGTTCTAGTTTGACAATATTTCATGGAATGGCCAATGCAAGAAACAATTAAAAGAGATACGGAACTAAATGGCAATTGCCTTTCTTTCAGGTTTAGAACTGAACTGATCATTAGAATTTGGGATGTCTTATTATTGACCTTGTATGCTCACCACCTAAACTAAAATTAAATATATAAAATTAAGAATTAGTGAAATGAGCCAAACTACTGGTAAAGCAGATAAAAGATGCTTGAAAAGATTCTATTAAAATCAATTAATGTTTTGGTGAAACCATATACATTCTGGAATTCATACCTGGTGTTCTCTTATGTGTAGATAATTTTGGATTGTGTAAGATTTGGTCTTGTATTTTTTTGAAAAGCAATCAATGAATAATAAAACAAATAACTATGTCAGCATAGTTCAAATTTAAACCCATGTGCTAGAATCTGAGGGCATTGTCATCATACCCTGCAATGCAACATGGCCATGAGAAGACAGAATGTTGAACAAGATACATTGAACTTCTGAAACTCATTTTTGGTTAGTAAACTAATGAAATTTCTAAAAAAAAAAAAAAAAAGTTACATTTCGCTAGTTTTGTCCAAACCATATACTATGGTTTCTTTTCTCGTATAACATGCAAACATTCATTTTTGAAAAATATCATTCAGATTAAATGCTATAATTATTTATAGTTGCTGCTGCTATAAGAACTGCTAATTGTGTACCAATACAAGGCTGAAAACTAGAAAAGTATACAAGAACAGTATGGAAACATGGAATGAGTCAGTTTAAGATATAAGATATGCAATCTTTTTAAATTCTGATATTAGATTGAATTATACAAGTTATTCTTATTTAGTTACCCTAAGCAACCTCCAAATTTTTCCCCGCAAGATAAAACTTTGGGCTTCACTTTTGATTGGTTATGTCTAGCAAAGCTTTACTTTAGTGGGGAAAGAAACTGTATAGTTGCCATGAAATGTATACAACTATACTTCTGGTATTTTCCAAATTATTTTATTCATGTTAATTCAAAATATTACCTTTTTTTCCTGTTCTTTATCTTGATTCTGCTGTATTATTTTCATGTATTTTTCAAGTGGATTGGAAACATCAGTGCCAGAATGTTCTTCAGACTTCAGAGTACTTGTCTGCATACTTGTTACTATTTCATTTTGAATCTCTTCATTCATCTCCAATGACTCTTGGATGCGCTTTCAAAAAGCATTAAAAATAACATGTAATTGGAGCAAAGTACATGAATTGACCCAAGTACTTATATCCCCACCCAGTATTTTACCTATTACTAAACACACTACCCTGTGGTAAAGATACCTTCAAATTTGATATAATCAAAACATCCAAGCATGATTTATTCTCCTCCATTTCTCAGAAAGGCAAGAATCATGTGACTAGTAGAGCCTGGGCCAACATCATGTTGTACAGGCTCTGGCCTCGGTTCTGTTAACCACCAAACTTTAGGACCACCTCTTTTGTACTGTTTCTATTCAGCCCATCAGCTGTAAAAGTATGATGATACTCCAGGTCCCATTCATTAAAGGTTGCCATAGATAGGTTTCCTGTCACAGCACCTGCCCTTTGGAACAGCAGACTGCCCATGTTCAAGTTTACTGACATTTCAGAAACCTTGAAGAACTGGATGGGATCCCAGGCATGAGGGTCAGGTTAGTTTAAGCCTGGGAAATTTTGTTAATTATCATCCCAATTGCCATTTCTTGCTCTTTATTGCTATTTTTATATTTCTCTTTGTTTTATACTTGGCAGTCTTTTAAACTGGTGTTAGTCATTCACAGTCACTTCTGCAAGATGGATAGCCAAATAAATAGAACAAAATAATGAACCAAATACAGACTATGAAAAAGCTTTATTGAAAAGAAAGCAAAGGAAACATAAAGAAAAAAGTCTATCTCTTAATTCCTTCTCTCTTTCACCTCACCCCTTAATGTGGCACATGAATACAATGAAACTGCATTCTAACGTGCAGAATTGAAGGCTAACTCATTGCTCACTGCCAGAAATTCGATCCTGACCAGCTCAATGTTGACTCAGCCTTCCATCCTTTCAAAGGTCAGTCAAAAGAGGACCCAGATTGTTGGAAGCAATACGCTGACACTGTAAATTGCTTAGAGTGGGCTGTAAAGCACTATGAAGTGGTATATAAGTTTATGTGCTATTGCTATTAGTTTCCAGGGAGAGATAGAAAAACTAAAAGAAATGCATTTTCAACCAATAAAAGGAGTGGTATTAAATACTGCAGCCATACTACACTACACTGCAAGAACATCCACAAAAAGTAATCAGTATTCCATTCTCTGACTGAGGCAAGGAGCATTCAAGATAGATTCTGGATAAGAATATCCTAAAGTTAAGGGAAGAAAGTGTCAACAACCAATTAGATTGGTGGAATGGCTTGTTACGAAATGAATTTTCCAAAGAGATCTGTGATAATATTGTCCAATTTGTAATGCTTTGTAAAAAAAGAAAATTAGATCAAGTACTGCTCTGGAAATCTCTGCAGAACATTAGCCACCAAGACAATTGGTGTAAACCCTGAAAATTTCAAAAGTTGTATTCCTGACTTAGCAAGATTTTTAATTATGTTAAGTAATAGTATGGGGAGCAGGAAGAAAAGAAGAAAGAATAATAATGGCCATGATTCTGCTTCTAACTGTGAAAAATTATATTGGTTAGAGATGTGGATATTTGGTAGGGTTGGCTGGATTGAGTCTTGATGTACTAAGTGTGACTCAAGATCACAAGCTTGATGTTTAACCATCAAAAGTATAATTAAATATAAAACCAAAACCCTGATCATTCTATTTTCTTAATTTAAACCATCTCTCCAAAGCCTATTCAAATTAATGCAAGATAAATTGAATATAATAGGTAGCATGTTGCTTTTGATTTAGACTATTTCTCCAACAGAAAATTGCATAGCTCATTTTTTAAATATTTACATAGAGTAAATAGAGTGATACACATCCGTAAACAATTCTTTATTAAAAGAAAAACTGTGATAAAGGTAAACAAAATATAACCACCCTATAAGAACACAAAACACTCATTAAACACACAGAAATCTAACACTGCAATGTAATTTATTCTTCCAGCTGTACCCTAAAAAAATCAAAATATTCAGAATCATTAAAAAAACCTATCATTATACTGTTCCACTTTGTACAAAGATATTACAGTCAAGAGTTATTCTACTATTTTGCCTCTGGAACACTGATTATTTAATTGATTTATATGGTCATCCATCTCACAGTTGCAATTAAAATATTAAAAATAGAAAAACCAGTATTACCAAAAGTGTAAAAACATATAGTAGCTTCAAGAACAAACCCAATAAGCAATAACAATAATATTTCATAGGCTATCTAATTTTCTAATCCCATGACCCATATAGACTATGCTCTATGTGCAGGATACTTTTATTATAAACATTTGTGAAAATGTAAGAATGAGATACATTACTATTTCCTTATCTGGTTTCTCTGGTTCTCCTTGGTCTCTTTCCAAAGACTTCTCCCTTTGGGTTTTCTCTTCTTCGGCTTTTTCTTCTTCCCATTCTGATTGTTCTTCATGATGTCTTCCCTCTAGGACAGTTTTCTCTGTTCCACCTAATATATAACAATGCAAATAACTTACATACCACAGAGAACAATGATTTGCCTATTAGTATGATAAGTCTGAAGGGACACGGTGGCTCAGTGGCTAAGGCGCTAAGCTTGTTGATCGAAAGGTCGGCAGTTCGAATCCCTAGTGCTGCATGATGGGGTGAGCTCCCGTTACGTGTCCCAGCTTCTGCCAACCTAGCAGTTCAAAAGCACGTAAAAAATGCAAGTAGAAAAATAGGGACCACCTTTGGTGGGAAGGTATGTGTTCCGTGCGCCTTTGGCTTTTAGTCATGCCGGCCATGCCGATCATGGAGACATTTTCAGACAGCACTGGCTCTTCGACTTTGAAACAGAGAGGCTCTTCGGCTTTGAAACATGAGCACCGCCCTCTAGAGTCAGGAACCACTAGCACATATGTGCGAGGGGAACTTTTACCTTTATGATAAGTCTGATTCCACAGCCTGCATGTTCTTATTAGTACTGTGTGTGCTTCACTTGAAAGTGAGTCTTATTAATTCAAGCAGTTTTACCTCCATGGAAAAGTGTGGACAAATTCCAGTCTTGTGGCTTTGCTGCAACTGCAATGAAGTTTTCACAAGCTCTTATGAATCTTTCAATCTTTCCCTGAATAATTCAAGGTTCTTCTTTATTCATAATTTCTGTGTCTTTTTTCTCTCTCTTATTTAGTTGCAACTGTAACTTTTTGACAGATAGACCCTGCCAAAGCTGTTTCACTATTATTAATGCTAGCAAAATTTGATTCAGTGTTTGTCAGCTGAGTAAATGGTAAATTCACAAAAAAAAATGACTTTAACTATGAATTAAAATGTTTCAGGCTGAGTTTTGTCATGTACAGTTTTGGTTGCTATAACAACAAAGGTATCACAAAACAAGCTAGAAAAGAAACAGGGTCCAAATGAAATTAGGCAGACCACATTTTTAGGGGAGTGCCTGTAGTTAGTTTATTACATGTTTTATAATACTTCAGTTATGTCATATGATTCTAAGCAGCACAAAGCAGTATGATTGAAATAGTATCATTAAAACCAAATCAGTGAAAAAAAATTTTTTCACAAGCAATATTAATAAAACAACATTATTACCCATAGAAGGGAATATATGTATCTCTCAACTAAATAGTGGAATCTGAGTTTGGTTGTTTGCATAGAGACATTTCATTACCCAGTTAGATAACATTATCAGTGTGCGTAAGCATGGGTTTTGCTCACTGTTTATGTATAATAAACATGTCCTGCCAGTTTTGGTGGTCATTTGCTTTTCTCCTTGGTAGTTACATAAATGAATGTATTGCTTTTTGCCTGTTTGTCTGGTGTTATTTCCTGTTTATCTGAGTGTTGGCTATTAAGGAAGATGTGTTCTGATTATTTATAATTATTTATATAAATATTATATGTGTGTATGTATGTATGTATGTATGTATGTATGTATGTATGTATGTGCATGCACACATGTGTATGTACATATTATCTCTGTCTACAGATAGCTGATTTGTCTGAATGTCAAGCTTCCAGGAATTCCTTAATGGTTTTGGGATATTGACAAGAAAATTGTGGTGACTGCTCCAGGTAGTTGCCTGGAGTCAAAACTCACCTGAAGGAACAAATACATTTTTTTTTATAATTGTGCAGTCATCATCCCCAACCACATTTCCTATGGGTAGTGAGAGTTGGAATGTATTGCACTCTGGAGAGCAAAGTGGTTTCCACTTCTGGTATATTGAAATATATGTATACTGTATATTATGACATACAATATATATTTAGTATATACCCACACGGGTGGTTACGGGGGCATCTCGGTTTGCCCCCGCGACCCCTCCCCTGCGTGAGCTGCACTGGCTGCCGGTGATATTCCGGGTTTGCTTTAAGGTTCTGGTTATGACCTTTAAAGCGACCAGGGTATCTACAAGACCGCATGGGACCAGGGTATCTACAAGACCGCGTTCTGCCGATGGTCTCCCACCAACCGGTACGGTCCCACAGGGAGGGGCTGATGAGGGTCCCAACGGCCTCCATGTGCCGTCTGGTGACCCCAAGGAATAGGGCTTTCTCTGTGGGGGCGCCAACCCTCTGGAACGAATTGCCCCAAATGCTGCGGGTGCTCCCTGACCTAAGATCATTTCGTCGGGAGCTAAAGACCTGGCTCTTCCGGCAGGCTGGCCTGGGGTGACCAAGGGGATTTTAAATGGGGTTTTAAATATGTAAATTTAATTGAATTAGTATTTTAATTGTATATTGTTTTATTTCTGACTGTGTTGTAAACCGCCCCGAGTCTTCTGAGATGGGGCGGTATATAAATCAAATAAATAAATAAATAAATAAGTACTGATTCATTATATTTTTGTTTTTTCCTAAACAAAATAAAACTTCTATGCGGACTGCAGAATTACTTGGACAGAACCTGGCATGTTCTACATTTAGTTTTTTGTTTTAAAACACCTATTATACCGTATGATTTTGGGAACAGTGCTACTGGATATATTCTGGAAAATCTAAACCAATTTAGAAAGACAGCCTTTTTAGCTACTAGTTATGAACAGTGAGGACAAGAGCACTGCTGATACACTACGTCACCAGTATCTACTTTCAACTGTTTCATTTCAGGATTGTACACCATTTCATTTATAGCTTAGCACAGTTTCAAAATTGCTTTGGGGTGTAAATATTTCCTCTCCAAATATTGGACACTCCAAGAGGCAAAAGGTGACACACAAGGGACAAGGTGGACAAAGGAGTTAAGTGAATTTTATCCTGGAATCTTTTATTCCATCCACATCAAACATGACTTAATTACACTGATACATTCAGCAGTTTCATCACTGAAGTCAAATCTGCTGGACGATTATAGCTGAGAGATTTAAGTTATTTAAGCAATTTTATTCATAGTGATCAAAATGGCTTCCTGTAGAGAAGACAAACCAAATATAAGGACTGTCTTGGATATCCTCGAATTTTACAAAGCACATAGCGAACGGCAAGTGGCACTACTGTTCCTAGACACCCAGTAAGCTTTCAACAATGTCAGCTGGTCGTTTCTAATTCTGCAACTAAAATATATGAACATTGGTTATATA
>JAOYMU010000010.1:17322139-17332380 GCA_025802295.1 Psammodynastes pulverulentus
CCCTAATCATCTTTGTTGCTCTTCTCTGCACTCTTTCTAGAGTCTCAACATCTTTTTTACATCGTGGTGACCAAAACCGGTTGTAGTATTTCAAGTGTGGCCTTACCAAGGCATTATAAAGTGGTAGTAGCGCTTCATAAGATCTTGATTCTATCCCTCTGTTTATGCAGCCTAGAACTGTGTTGGCTTTTTGGGCAGCTGCAGCAATGCTACTGGCTCATATTTAAATGATTGTCCACTAGGACTCCAAGATCCCTCTCACAGTTACCAGTATTGAGCGAGGTACCACCTATACCAGGGTTCGGCAACCTTAAACACTCAAAGAGCTATTCGGATCCATTTCACACAGAAAAGAATACACCGGGAGCCACAAAACCTACCATAAATCGCGTGCCTGCAGGTGTCACAAATTGGCGATTGTGATATATATTTTGAGCGACAGGGAGCCACAGCAAAGGGACGAAAGAGCCACATGCAGCTCCAGAGCTGCAGGTTGCTGACCCCTGACCTATATTGTACCTGTGCATTATGTTTTTCTTGCCTAAACCTTACTTTTTTCACCACTTAAAATTGACTCTACTAATATAGTAAACAACCCTGTAAGCCAGGCCAAGCTGAATGAAGAGCGACTAGCTAACAAATTGTACAAGCCATAATGGAGCTGATTTAAATTTGGCTCAAAGCGATATCTAAACTCGACCTCAGTGGCTTACTGTTCGTGGCTGCCTATGTTCCATGAATTCTGCTTTTGTGGCTTTTTCAACACATGAAAGTTAAAAGTTGTGAACTCAGCTACTGAGTGGCCGATTGCCTTAGCTAAATAAATTAGGATAAATTATGGTAAAGAGGGTTTGGGGAATTGATATCGTGAAAGCTCGGTCATCGATGAAGGATGTTCCATAAGCTACATGATGTTTAACCATAATACAGGTAATCCTCAACTTACAACAGTTCACTTCGAAGTTAGAATGGCACTGAAACAAGTTACTTATGACCGTTTTTCCACATGTATGACTGTTACGGCATCCCCATGGTCATATGGTTTCTATTTGGATGTTTGACAACTGATTCACATTTATGACGGTTGCAGAGTGTCCCAAGGTCACGCAACCCCCTTCTGCGACCTTCTGACAAGCAATGGGGAGACCAGATTCCCTTAACAACCATGTTACTAATTTAACAACAGCAGTGATCCCCTTAACAACGGTGGCAAGAAAAGTCGTAAAATGCAGCAAAGCTCATTTAACAAATTTCTCACTTAACGACAGAAAACGTTGGGCTCAATTGTGGTCATAAGTTGAGGACTACTGTACAGTTTGTTGGCACAAACAAAACAAAGCCTCCTGGCAAAACCATGCCTTTAGGACCTTTCGAAAGAGTAAGCGGGTGCACATGTGATAGCGCACACGTGTGTGTGCCGGCACCCACAATGCAATGCATGTGTGACCCACCCGCTGCCCCATGCCCTGTGTATGTGCACGTGAGCTCCTCGTGCTCCCCAGCGCATGCATGGTATGACCCCACCCACCTCCTTCGGAGGGCCTCCGGAGCCCAGGGGAGGCCATTTTCGCCCTCTCAGAGGCTTGAGGGAAGCCTCTGGAGCCCGGGAAGACCAAAAAATAGGCCTCTCCTGGGATCCCGAGGCCCTCCGGAAGCCGGAAACGGGCCCATTTCTGGACTTCCGGTACTTCCCGAAGGCCCGTTCTTCACCCTCCCCGGGCTCCAGAGGTTTCCCTCAAGTCTCTGGGAGGGCGAAAACTGCCTCCCCCGGTCTCTAGAGGCCCTCTGGAAGCCGGAAATGGGCCAAAAATCAGCTGATTGGCGGGAGGTGTGCGCATGCGTGGCTGGGCAATGGCTCACATGCCTGCAGAGAGGGCTCTGCATGCCACCTATGGCATATACGTCATAGGTTCACCATCACAGCCCTAGATTGTCAAGTGTATGTGGATTTTTCTGATTCTTTCTAAATATTAAACAGAAATGGTCCCACGTATAATGGTGAGGCATGCAACTCAGTGGAAATAACAGGTTCTAAAGCAGATGGACTGAGTCCATGTTTATTTGGGAATAAGCAGAGTGGAAGAGACTCTTATACCCCCAAACTCGGGATGATGGACTGCTGAAAGGACAGCTCAGATAATGTGCACCACAGACTTCAAGTATTTGCTCAAGGAGAAAAATAAATGCTCCTCATCAAAATAAAAGCATTAAAAACAACAGCTCAGGATTTCCCATTTCTCTACCAAATCCCTTTGTACCGGTGAGGCTTTGTTGGAATATTTTATGTGTAGCTCTGGGTACGAATTATGGCAGATTGCAATTCCTTTCCCCTCCCCATCCATTCGCTGCAAACATTTGCTGCTTCTCCAAGTCCCGAAATGAGTGGGTGTTAGGTACCGTGCATGTTGGCATCCGATCATCGTATGACACATCCAATCCATAAAATAAACATCTACCAACACGTCTCTGCAGAAGTTCAAAGCTCAGAAAGGCCAGGGCACAGATATTAGAAGCCTGTTCTGCATTTTACGGCTGTGCTAGTCCCCCAAATTACACACGTCTATCCTAACCAGGATGTCAGCTCCTAACCTAGGAAAGATCACTTCTTGAGACCTTGTAAAGGAACAACAGATGGCTTGGTGCAATAAAAAGACAGCTTGCCTCCCCGGGACCGATATTCACCATCTACACATACCACAACATTACCCAAGGACAATTCAAGTTTAAGGAAGAGATGTAGATCCATCCACACATCTTATGCCACCAGGCTTGAAATTTTGGACCTGGACAACCTAGAACTATGTCGCCTACAGTCTGACCTAAACTTAGTACCCAAAATTGTCTGCTACAACGTCCTACCTGTCAATGACTACTTCAGCTTCAACCGCAATAACACATGGGCAAACCATAGATACAAACTCAAAGTAAACTGCTCCAAACTCAATTGCAGGAAATATGACTTCAGCAACAGAGTGGTCAATGCCTGGAACTCACCTCCTGACTCTGTTGTTACATCCACAAACCCCCAAAACTTTAACATTAAACTGTCTATCATGGACCTCACCCCATTCCTGAGAGGTCTGTAAGTATGCATAAGCGCACCAGCGTGCCTACCGTCCCTGTCCTACTGTTCCCATTTATTCGTACTCATTTATTATGGATAGACTTATACCTGTTTATACTTATATGTTTATATGTTATGTTCATACTTATACTTGTTTTCTCATACATGCTTGACAAACCAACCAACCAACCAACCAACCAACCAACTAAAACAATCAATCAATCCTCAGAAGATCACCCAGCATGCTCACAAATCTGATCACAGTTCTGGTGATCAAGATGAAGAACGTGTAGTCTTTGTACTTACAGTCCCTTGTAGTTTGAAACAGAACTTATAGCTCAGTTTCAAAAAAACCTCTCTGTATATGAACAATTCAGAATCAGCCAAGGGAGGTTTATCTCTTTCTTGGCATCCTTCTCCCTAGGGACAGAAAGTGACTGGAAGATGTCAGACTGACAAGTGAAAAAAGAATGAAGGAGAAGCTTCAAAAATTGTCCATTCAGTATTTTTACCAGCACTTTTGGCTCTGCTCCTGTCTATACTGAAGGTGTATCTCCTTCTAGCAGAATATCTGCTTCCCCCCAAAGGGGGGGGGGGGAATCAAAATTCAATCATGTGGTTGTGATTGCCACCTTGACTTTTGTTAACCCCTCCCTCGCTCTATAGGCAACCCTGTTCCTTAACCTAAAAGCCTGTGGCTGTTGGTAGAAGAAAAGATGGGGACTGTAGCAAACGATTTATAGCAATATTTCCTATTCCAGTATACTGAATGTAGTGAATAGCAGACAGAAAGAAGGCTGTGGACAATGAACCCCAAGGTTTTATTTATCTGCAGCAACGTGATTTGGTGATGCATATCAGATTTGGGATTAATCATTCATATAAATCAGTGCTCTGATGGGTCTTGAAAACCACTCTCAAGAGTTTCAGAAGTTCAAAAGAAAATCTAAGAACAGCTTTCTGTTGGGGAGAAATGCCCAAGACAGAAACTTTAGTCTTTTTTTCTTCAATAGATTGTGCGGTGCTTCTTTCCAGGCTTGGCCAGGGCTAAGACTGCATTAAAGTGGGCGAACTCGGGAATAAGAACACGCCAACACCAAAGTATTCTTTAGAGTGTGAACCCCTCGCAATGAGAAGGCTCTTAAGATGAGAACGCCTCGAGCAGCGTGGCTCACCTCCTTTTATTGACCATGCAAAAAGAAGTAACACTTGCCATTGGCCCATTCAAATGTCGCGCGATTACAGTTAGTCATTGACCTTTACATAGATTGGCCTGCCAGCCCTCTCCTGATACCGACGCGTCTTCTTTCCAAGGTCCGGAAAACACTGCGCATGCCCCTGCGCGCTCCCCCTCCCCTCCCCTCCTCCCTCTGGGTCCGGGCGCATGGTGCGCGCCCCTCCCAGAGGGAAAACGGCTGCCGCCCAGCTGGCAGGGGCCGGCACGCTCTGGGCATGGCCCAAGGCGCCTGGGCATGGCCGCGAGCCCCGCGGCAGCTGCAACGCCGGCCCGAGCACCAGCGCAGGCGTCCCTTGCCCCGGGCCCGTTTGACAGCAGCTCCACCCAGGCTGCCCGGCAAGTGGCCGCCCGTCGGACACCGGCCTTCTGCCTCCTCCAGCAGCCGCAGCCTCCAGCAAATCCCAACACACACCACTTAAGCAACCGGTCCACCTCCTCTCGGTAGGCAGACTCATCCCCCCCAGAGATGAGTCCCACCACATAAAGATACAAGTATGAAATATTTTAATGGCTTGAGGAGCGAAAAAGCAGTCATTTCCCATTTTCCTTAAAGAATATATGAGGTATAATTGTTGTGTGTCCAATTTTTCCCAGAATTTAGAATACCATGTCTTTACTCAAATAACTGAGAGACAGGTGCACAAAATCGCGCTTTACAGGATAGTGGTAACTGCACTTCAGTTATAATGTTTCTGTATTTTTGCCATTACTTCCTGAAACACTATAAAAACATCAATTCTTAGGACAGAAGTACAACAGGAAAAAAACCAAGTATCTCACATCCAATGTAATAATGCTATCACAAATACTACAATATTATAGTATCTGCGTAAATCCTTGCCAATCAAATATCAGTTAAGAGTATTAGATTCACACTAACTGTCTTGGAGCTGTAGGTTTTCATTGTGTGCTTCCTTCAGCTGCTGTTCAAGTAGTTTATTTTGTGCTTGATACTCTATTTTCTCCTCTTTTAGTGTAGGATAATCTGAAACTTCTTTCAGTTTTTCAGTCAACAACTGATTCTGTTTGCTTAGTAATAAAACTTGAGCCTTGACTGAATCAATTTCCAGCTAGAAATAAATAGCAAGTTAGAAATAAAATTATCAGACTTGTTCAGATATTTACAGACTATTCATTTAGCATGTCCATTTCAGAAAATGCTAAAATGTCTGTATTTAAATTTCAGTTACCTCAAGTTCTTTTGCACGCAAAACAGCTTGGCTGAATTCTTTCTTTTTTGAATTAAGCACAATAGTCTCTTCATGCAAAAGCATAGCCTTTTCTAATGAGAAACACAAAAAGTTTTAGATTAAATTTATTTTGTAAGTAGGCTTATAAGACCAAATGTTATTTGCCTTTTTTTTTTTTTTACTAATTTACCTTTTTGTTCTCTCTCATTTTCAGCAAACGTTTTTGTCCTGGTGATGTATTCTTCTTTTAATTCAAGTTGATAACTACAAATAAAATAACATGCTGGCAACTGATTAAATACTTAACGTGATGCTAAAGCTAACTTTAGGGTGCATTTGAGTCAATCTTGGCTCCTGTTTATTGCCTGTTCTACTTCTTACTTACTAATTTTTATATCCAAAAGAAAATAATGTTGAAGAATGCAATTTGTCAATCTTCTTTTCTGTTATAAAGTGAATGTTAGGATGAATACATTCTGAAAAGAAAATCAACTTGGGCATACGGTACACCACCTACATACATGTATCACTACCTACATAAAAGTTACAATTATCACTCACAGCAAAAGAGAAGCATCATTAAAATTCTTAGTAACTGAGCCAGCATTGTCAGCTTTATTTGTGGCTTCTACTTCTAAACAATTGCTTTTTAAACAAATTCATATAATCCAGATTTAGGTGTTAAATTCTGTTTCAAATCTAGACTTTAAGCAAGTTGTATATTCTGATACTATATTTATGCCTTTTTATTTCTTTTATTTGCTTTACATTTCAATTATTATTTATTGAAATGTTTATTGAAATAAAAATGCATTGTCCTCAAAACTTAATGAAGCTTAATTCTTCATATATACGCCTAGAATTGTATTTTAGGTTTTTGCATCAAACTGAATATGAAGAAAAGAATCAGTATGTCTATATATTTGCAACAGCAGCATATCCTTTTAATCGTAGCATCAGCAGGTAAATAAGGCAACAAGTTTTATTATGTATTTAAGCTTTTCAAAAATCTATTAACAAATTAAAATGTGTGTCCTTCTAAACAGTGCCCATCACTACAGTCTGAGCAAGCAGCATGAAATATATGCACTGCTGTCAAAAATACCAAACACCCTACTTACACTTCCTTTTCTACCTCCCTCCAACAATTTTTCACTTTTTGATGAGGTGATTTGTTCTCTATACAGTTCTCTTAATGAGCAGGAATGTTTTTCTATACAGATACTCCTTACTCAACTTTGTAATTGGGACCACAATTTCCATTACTAAATGATGTGGTTGGTAGGCAAATATCATGTGACTGCATTGCTTAGCAACTACAGTTTTGGTAGTTCTGAAGTCCCTGAAGAAGTTAAGTTGTGATTATTAGGCAGGACTGCACTGTAGTTAGATAAGCATCTCATGCTTCTCCTGCTCTGCCATACTCATTTCTGCTTCAACTCCTCCCATCAGCCTATTTCAATTCCCATGTCTGCCCTTTTGGCCATCTTGAACTCTACCATCCCTATTGTCCTGCCCTCTGGCATACATTCTGCTTCTCCTGCCACTCTGGCTGAATCTTTACCATCTTATTCCTCCCACTGCTGATGAGGTACACCTGGCCTGGACCGTTGTGCCTTGTGAAGAATCACACCAGGCATGCCTCATCAACAGCAGAAGGAAGACAATTGCAAATGTCAGCTGGGGGCAATGGGGGTGACAGGGAGGATGACATATTGACAGGGCAGTAGGATCAGTGTAGTAAGGGCATCCAAAAAGGGCAGAGATGAGGTGGGATGGGTAGGTGGAAAGAGTTGAAATACAGTCTGCATTCATAAATGTGGGTGGGCTGCCAACATTTAAATTTTGATCATGTGACCTCAAAGTCACTGCAATTGCCATAACTTTAGGGATTGATTGCAAATGCCATTTGTTCAGTGTCAACACAACTTTGAAGAGTTGCTAAGCAAATGATCATTAAGCAAGGACTACTTGTATACATGTTTAAACATTCTCTACAGACCGCAGGCAAATATATTACTTTAACAGCTCATTCTTCAACTTCTGGTCATATGTCTCCTCAATGTTCTTCACATTATTCTCCCGCCGATAAAGAGAATCTTCAACAGTTTTATTCTTTGATTCTTGAAGCTTTTGAGCTCTAGGAAAACAGAAGAAAATGTCTGGTAAGCATCAGAAATGACTGTGCTCAGGCCTTACAGGAAGCGGCAAGGACACATTTTTTTGATTCAACCACCTTCACCAGTCTTCTCTATTGGGTCAATATGACATTAGAAGACATAGTTCTAACTACCGTTTCCAATTCTTTCATTGCTGTTTGGGAAAACAATATCATTACCCCACCTAACAAAAAATTCCCCCATAAAAAATAAATAAATATTCTCTTAAAGAAATTTATGATATTTATTAAAATTGAATATGATTTAGTTTAACTTTAACAGGTTCACTTTCCAGGTATTAGATTAGTTTAAAAATTAAACATAAAGATGAGAAAACTAAAACAACAAATATAAAAATCCGAGTTAGAACTGGCATTGAAGATACTGAAGTGATGAATAACTTTTCCCTTTTAGAATCAACCAACAGTAGACAGAACAAGCAGTCAAGAAATACGCCACAAACTAACACTCAGAGCAACCATGAAAGGTGTGGAAAAGATGTTTAAATGCAATATGACAATACCTATAAAGATCAAAATTGTGCAAACCATACTCTACTGAAGCAAAAGTTGGACTTTAAAGCTGGATAGAAAAATTATAGTCCTCAACTTTTGAGAGCTATTAGAACCAGAATTTTCATTGCTAAGGGATACAAAATCATAATGTGCAACTGCATTGTTTAGGAATGGCAATCTCTGCAGTCCTGGTTGCCATTGCTAACCAATCTCACGTGTTAGACAAGGCAACTTCTTGCTGGCTTTCTACAATAAAATCAGTTTAACCCTAAATTGATTTAATTATAAAGTCAAAGCATGACATTTTTCAAAGCGTAAGTCCTGTCTGACTCTTCGCAGCCCATGGACCATAGCACGCTAGTCCCCATCCTCCACCTTCCCTTAATTATTTTTAAAAACTCACATTTCAAATGCTTCTATTCTCTTCTTCAGTTCTTCCTCTCGGCTTCTTACTGTTTCAATATCTTTTAGTAAGGTTTGTCTTTGCAAGTAAATTTCCTTTGCATCGATCTGTTAGGAAAAACAGTTTGGGTGATAAATCCCTCAAAAACAAGAGTTTGAAAAAAAACCAGGGTGTGCTTGTAATACCAACTTCCATAAGTTCCTACTTCCTTCATTGTTTATTGATAAACTAATTACTTGGCACAAAAAGATACGGAAAATTGCAGCTTAGGTGAAATAACAAGTATGAGGACAGATCAATGAACATGAAGTAATGAACTCCAGACCACATAACAAAAATAAAAACAAAGCCCTCTGTCACTAGGGACAAAAAATATTCTAAGTTTGAAACAGGTATTTCAAGTAGTCTGTAACACGTTTCACCATGTACACTATGTACACTTCATGTACAAATTGAAGTTGTTTTGCAATTCTCCTCTCTAAATGGGCTGGACTTAGGCTTAGTCAGGTGATCTGGGGAGGAAGATCTAGCAGGCATTTTAAGGAACACTACTACTCATGACATTGTAAAAGATTCATTCTAGAACTGATTATTCTTCAATGATGATGTGACACTGCATGATTGTCCAGAAAATAAGTCATTCCTGTTGTAACTAGCGAGAGGGAGAGGGAGAGAGAAGACAATTCTGTAATTTCTTTATCCGCATCTCTTTCAATCAACCTGTAAGACAAAGAAAGGATACACTCCTGTTTGAATTCAAGGAAGCATGGGAAAAAGATGAAGCAAATGCTTGCACCCACACCTGTAAGGACCTGCTCCAACTGGTCCCTCAGGAAAGAAAAACTCTTGACTCCATTGAGTTGAATCAAAAGAACTTTTTATGAGAGTGGTTGCACTAAAGTCAGGTGGAATCTGAAGGCCCCGCACAAAGCAATTCTTCCGTTTCCCCAAACCCAACCTCCTTGAACAGTTCACCAGCAGCCAATGTGATGCCGCAAGGATGTTTTGAGAAGGCTGAGGTGCTAGACAGATAACAGGTCACTCTCAGAGCACCACGGCCTTGGAACCAGGCTGGAACTGCCTGGGAGGGAGTCTGCTCTGACTTCGAAGACAATCCCACTAATTCCCAAGTGGTTACAGAAAAGCGAAAGCATGCAAAATATGCCCCCCAGCTAGTCTTCCTCCCTCTCCTCCAACAGAATGGCAGGACATGATGTGGACCTGACAATTTCCCAAATACTGAGAGGTTAGCATTTCATACTATGTTCAATATATTCTTGTGATCCTGTGGTGAAATTGGACCAAGAGATTTGTTCTGCATTCTCATTTCAAAAGGTTTTCAAAGTTTTAAGCCATAGAATCGGTAAGCTTAAAAAAAATTCGTAGAAACTTTGACCATGAGATAAAATGATGATAGAAAATTGGCTGTATTTAAGTGAAATTGGCTGGATTTTTCCCCCTTTTTTTGTATTTAGTATTTCATAAAGCCCATCAAATTCTCAAAGCACTCTAGGTTCTGTGGAACACTAATTGAAAAATATGTCCTATATGTTTGAAATATTTCATGTTTTCCCCTCAATGAAGAGGAAAATACTTGGGAAAAGTTGAGGAGTTATTTAGAAAAATATGCCGTGAAAATTGATCAGACATATAAAGATTTGATGGAAGAAGAA
>JAOYMU010000010.1:17641907-17655537 GCA_025802295.1 Psammodynastes pulverulentus
GGTTCGCTGATTGTGCACACGCGCGCAAGCGCACGCACATTTCCCCCTCTGCATGTGTGCGCTTCCCCACCCTTCTGTGCATGCACACGCCGATCATCTGAGAGGACTCTTTGATCCTCTCAGCTGATCGGCACCCATTTTTTAGCTACCGGTTCGGCTTGCGCATACCGTGCACATGCACACAATCAGCGAACCGGTGGCAACACCGGGAGAAAACCACCACTGCTCTTCTTCTACACATGCTACAGGGCATTTTAGTGCTAAGCAAGACACAGCTTTGACTGGTTAGGCATTTGTTGACATTTTGGGGGGTTTAGGGTTGAGTAAACTATTATTTATAGAAGACCTTTGAGGGGAAAAAATCTTTCTTCCTTTACTGACAGGCAAAAAGAAAGAATCATTTCTATTTCCACATTGCCCAGTGTAAGCGATTAGTGCAGAGCAAGCAAAACTCACAAGCAATAAAGCAGTCCTGTTCTGCAGTCACCTTCTACATACCGGAGAGGTCTTTTAACCACTCAAAAGGTATCCCATAACAGCATCTTACTGCATATAGGAAATTCAAGTGATTTCTTATTCTGTCTTCTGTGCGTGGAAATTTGCTTTGCAAGGATAATTAACTTTTGTGATATCTGTTTCAAGTATGATTCTACCTCCTCAGAGATATGTCCCAATGTATATATGTATATCTCTTACAAAGCACCTAGGGAGAGAAGATTTAATTTCAATTATTTTATTGCCCAGAACTTGTTTTTGTTTTTGCTTTTCAATTTCCCCATTTCCTTTGATAATTTTTCTTGCTGAAATTTTAGGACCATTAACACACTGATTTTACTCTAGAACATCATCTAGTATAAAAATAGAAGCTCTATAAATCTTGGTTTCTATTGTTGCAATATATCATCAGTATATTTCTGCATTCTATATCAGTGCTTTTATATTTATGTAGTCATTAAAACTAATTGTTTGAATTATTGTGGCTTTTTTGCCTTTTCAGAATGATTTGCCTGGCACAATTTCACATCCATTAAATAAGAGACAAGATCTCTTCGTTGCTGTTAACCTCTACTCTGTTACTAAGGAAGTGAATGGTTTCCAAGGAAATCGTTCATTACAGCACAGCATTCAGGTTTGCACAGAAGTATGATTACAAAACCAAATGTATATGCAATAATAGGAAATGCATTTGAATTGGTTTAGTCTGAAAAAATTAACATTGTTTGAAACTGCATCAATAAATAAATACATTGAATAAGATGGCATGCTAACTGTACATGGAAAACAACTTGTGTCTTTAATATTTGGAAGTCAGGATGGAACCTTTCACAACATCAAAAAGTTACATTGAGAATTATTTTTGAGTAGACATATATAATATGGTTCATGAGAAGTTCCAGTGCTGACAATCATGAGAAAGAGGGCAGGGGGAATCCATGATCTACTTTGTTATAGTGACCCAAGAATCTGTTGCTTCTAATATCTTGTATTTAAAGCAGTGCTGTTGAATATTGTCCTTTCTACAACTAAAGTACCAGTGGTGGGATTCCAATTTTTTTACTACCGGTTCTGTGGCCGTGGCTTGGTGGGTGTGGCATGGCTTGGTGAGTGTGTCAGGGGAAGGATACTGCAAAATCTCATTCCCTCCCCACTCCTGGGGGAAGGTTACCGCCGGTTCTTCAAACTACTCAAAATTTCCGCTACCGGTTCTCCAGAACTATTCAGAACCTGCTGAATACACCTCTAGTAAGTACCAATTATTAAAGGCAATACATTCAAAACACATTGGAAAACATGTCCCAAATGTTTCCAGGAAAGAAATGATGAAAACTGCTCTGCTAAAAGGAGAGCCAATGATTATGTTGAAATGATAAACTTACAAGTTTATCAACTCTTTGTAATTCTTCTCCTGACAAGGAGGGGACTTGAGATCACTCACAAGTGCTTCAGACAATTGCATGTCATGAGAAGAAAAGACAACATAGGTTTAGAGCTGTGGGGGACAACGCAACAAACACCATCTTGTTCCAACCATGGTCTCCACCTTTAAAAATATACTGGGTTTGCATACTTGCTTTTCCAACCACTTCAGAAATTGCTTGCTAACTGCTTTTCAATTATCAGGAACCTTTGGATTGACAAGTCTGAAAATACCAGGTGATCCTTAGCAAAAAAAAGGTTTAAATACATGTTTAACAACTTTAAAAATCTTGTAATTTTGCTTTTGGAAAATTTCAAGCAGACTAAAAGTATAGGTGTATTTGAAGTAAGATTTTGCAATTAATTATAAGAATCCTTCCCATGAGAAAGTGTTTTTGTTTTGTGTTCCTTAAAAGAACATGACAGGATGGAACTTTGGAAATTGGACACTAGATGGAACTGGACAGAATTAAAGACTACAATTAATTGAGAATAATATTTAAAGTTAACTTACTAATGCAGAATGGATCAAAAATATTTTAACACTTGACATATTGAAATATATTTTTGAACAATGGACCCAGAAGTTAATTTTAAGAGGGTCAGCATCTATAATGCTTAAAACATGTTATGGTAAAGGAACAAGTTTTATCAGACAATAGTGCAACTGATCTGAAAGTGAATTTGAAAATGACAAGCTACTTGAATGATATAGAAAAAGATCCTACATTAGATATATAAAAGAAATCATCTGATGCCTTAATAATTAGTGATATACAAATAACAAACCAAGAAACTGATCTGAACAATTTTCCTATACTTGATTTAAAAAACAAAAACAAAAGACTTGTTAAAGCTTTGAAGAATTTTATGGGAAGGAATAAAGAAAAAATAACAGATAATTCAGTTCTACAACATTGAAGGGACTAAAGATCAAGATTGTTAAAGGTAAAAGAAAAGAATATAATGTTGGTTTATTTGATCAATATTAACATAGCTCTCTCTGCTAACCCTTAATGGACTTTTGCTGATCAGGACAGTATGTATTAGTTTTGTGTAATTTTTAATAAAATTACTGTTAAAAAAGAGCACATGCCTAGCTTTTCTGTTTCAAAAAGACAATCATAAATCATAGTACTAAAGTTAGCAGATACAGATTAAGCCCCAAATCACTTAAAACAATGTTTGTGTTTTATTTCAACCTCATCTGAAATTCATAATAATTGCAACATTATTTTTAAGCAACTTGGATAGCTAAAAAGAAAACTTGTCTGGAAGGCAGTTAAAATATTCTGTCTTCACACAAAAACACATGTTGGAGATATATATGAAGCTTACTGGGCAAGTTCTTCTAAGCCCATGGGATAAATAACAAGTTACAATATGGTTTATCCATTATGGATATATGTCATTTCTGAATGACAAAACAGCAATGAAAAGTTTTGAAGATACCCAGACATGGGATAAGATAAAACGGAACCATTATATTAAAATACCGAAATGGTTATTGACCATGGAAGCAATGGCACACCCCAATACGATGGACATATCTAAAATTGTGAAATATAAGGACTTATTAGACATACAAGGAAAATTAAAGACACAGCAAGAGCTTAAAAAACAGGGCAGAGATGGATTGGTGGCATTATACACAAGTACAGTCAAGATATGGGAAGGATACAATGGAATTTGGATTTGAACAAGAGCAACAACCACTAGACAAAATTATACAAGGGGAAGAAGAAAAAATGATTTTTAAAATATATAACTACCTGTTAAGAGTACAATATGGAGGAAGAAAGAGTGAAAGAGACAATAGTTGCCTGGGCAGGACATTTAGGATATAATATAGAATTGGAATATTGGAAAAAAATGTGGGAGGAAAATTATAAATTGATATCTACAGCTTATAGGGAAAATATGTATAAGATGTTTTATAAGTGGCATCTACCCCCCGCTAGAGTTCCCCAATCAAAAATTGAATTGTCGGAAATGTAAGGATAAAGGGGGAACATATTTTCATTTATGGTGGACATGGCCAGAGGCCGTAAAATACTGGAATAAAATTAAACTGTGTCTTGAAGAAATATTAGAATGGGAAGTTGAACTCAAAACCAGAAATATTTTTATTGGGCATATTAAAAGGAAAATACAATAAGAAAGAAAAATACATTACTTGCATATTGTAACTGCCATGAGAATTGCATATGCACAAAATTGGAAGCAAGATAAAACACCATGTGATAGAGTGGTAATACAAAAAGTTTTAGATTGTGCAGAGATGTGTAGGCTGACAATGCACTTAAGAGACAAAGAAGATTCGGAATTTTATTTGGCTTGGGACATCTGGTACAGATGGTTAAAGAATAAAAAAGGGAAAGAAAATAAAACAAAGTTCTATAAATTTGTATACATTGTAAATAAGTACTGTAAATATAAGGATATGTATATGAATAGATAGGAAGTGAAATTAAAGAAAGAGGAATATGTCTTAAAATGCTGGAAATAATAAAGAGAGTTGTTTTTAAATGTCAAGTTTGTTATGTATGTCTTTTTAAATGTTTTTAAAACTAATAAAGTTTGTTTAAAAAAAAAGAAACGTTTTGAAGATACCCTTCATTTCCTAAACCACGTAACATTTGCTTCTTCCATTTTTAGGATATGCTAAGGACTATTATGATACTTATCTGTACAGTGAGCTTGCATACAAGGCACCATAGTTAAATTCTAATTACTTTGAGAGAATACTAATACTCAGAATGAGTTGCTTCAGAAGGCTGTGAGAAGGTAGTGATAGACATTTTTCATGCATAGAAGTACTAGTGCATATTTGTCAAGTTCTTAACTTCAGTCATACAATTTAATATATTGCTAGTAAACTATGTTGACTAACAATAATATAGTCACAAGCATCTAAATAGTTAGGGAAAGCTGTCCTAAATACTATGGTTGGGTGTGCTAAGGCATAATGTACTTGGGAGTTTAGTATAGAGGGCACTGTAATTTGTAACTACTGCTTCTGGCTCAACATACTGTGTGAATCCAACTGCTGTAATTTATTCAATATGAAGTGATTGAAAGGATCCATGGCTTTAACGTTTGAAGGCAGTCAGTATGTCAACTTAGTAAAGCAAAACAAAATTGAACAGAATAATCTTGTATTTGGTCATCTGTGGCCAAGTACTACATGGGCAATCCCCAGGCAGTTTTCAGAGCCTAAGTGGAAAAATGTTTGGCTGCTACTTTGTTTAAAAGATACGGTCTTCTATTGTAATTCAAGCCACTGCAGTGTCCACTTCTTATTGGTGAATTCACCAGACTTTATTTTTGAGTCATCATGCTTTACTACATCCTGTGCTTTTTGATTAAGATCACAACTCTGTAGGTGGCTCTTTTCTCTTAGCTTCAGCAAAATGATTTCCTGTGCAGACCGTAAGTAGAGCAAAAGCAAATGCAATCCCACAGTACAGCTAGTTTTTTCAATTTCCCCGTTATTTTTTAAAAACTGATTCAAACAGGATTACTCAGTAGTCTTGAACCGCTCATACTCACCTTCCATGTCAAGTTGCTTTCAAAATTCATTTCTCACACACACACGGTAGCGTTTTATATGTAAAATATGTAGTCTTCAAGTTCTCTTCATGGTTTAGGTTGCGATTTTTTAGAATTAGATACAAGTGTACTACAGTATAAAAAATGTGTAAGAAATCTGAAGCTTATTAAATGTTGAATTGTCCAGATATCCCTACTGGCCACCAGGGATAGAGCTGACAGAAGTAGTCTTGACATCAAAAAGATCACAGCTTCTCACACATGGATTCAATTGCTGCATGGAACCAATTTTAAGAAGTAAAATTGCAATTCATAACTTACATCAAACCATAAAGATAGATAAGTGGGGAAATAGAAGTATCAAGTAAAACCAACAGCTTCAATATAATCATGGTAGATTTGAGAAATACCGTTTAACTCAATGCCACTTTGAAAATGGGACTGTCATTGATACTTTAGCAATCATAGCCTTTGGAGAATACTAAAAATACAAATCATGCTTTCCTTCCTCTGGTATACTCAACAGAACTTTTAGCTGATATTAAGGGCCACACACAATACCCACCTTTGGATCCAATAATCCACTATCAGTGATGGAAAATCCTGAAAATGTTAACATCTGAATGCATCAGGGAAAATGGTAGAATCTGATTGTACTTAACCTGGGTGGTTCCTTCCAGTGCTCCAATATATTTTTACTTGTGCTAAATTCCTAATAAATGTAACGTCAAATGAGCTGTATTAATAAAAGTCAGATTTGGACTTTGGAACTTCAGATCCACCCGCGCTAAGGTGTGTTCTTCTAAAGAATACAGCATTTTAAAAAAAGCTTGTTCCTAGTCTGAAACTGATATGCCACGATTCCTCCATGACAGCATTTAATTCCACGTTAGCACAGGCACTTATGCTTCTTCATTAGGTAATATTGTCCAAAAGAACAGATAGCATAGCAAAGTAATCCAGGTTTTAAAACATTTTATTTGCATATTAAAAAAATTGTGCATTCCAATAATTAAAATTATTTGAACAAAAAAATGGCACTCGATTAAAATGCATTTTACAGCTCGCAGGACCCTGTTACAGCTTTGCGTATATTCATGTGTTATTAGATTACTGTAGTCCCTCTTAGAATCTTCTTTCAAGAAACATGCAAGCTTTTGTGCCACCGGACCAGAAGCTGGACAGGCAGATGGAAAGGAAGGTGCCTTCGTTCAGCGCCAGTAGTTTGCTGTTTCTTTTTTGGGGGGGGGGGGATGTGAAAGGGGCAGTACAGTCATTTTAAATTTATCCAACTCTTTGCATCTTACAAAGTTAAAACAGCTAAAAGAAGTAAAATAAGAAGGCAATGCTTGTGGAATGTACAGTGCATAATTTGGAAGGGCCCATTTCATTACGATTCACCGGCTTGCTTCTCCTGTTCAATTGCTATAAAATGAAAAGAGAGGATGGGTGGGGAAGAAAAAGGGGGAAAAAATTAAATGGCAATTGCATAATAAGCATTCAAAATGCAAATTTTAAAATGCTGTGTTAAAATTGGTAATTTTCTGTACAAGTATTTAATTTCATTCATACACATTTATGTACAGAAATATACTTTGTTAATGAAATTCCCAGTAACATTAAGAAGTTAGTAAGAAAAAGCATGTGTAAAGATGGCCTGACTTCTTTGTCTCTATGGCCCACGCCCTCTTTTCTAAGATTTCACCTACTTTCTTTTGAAGGCAGTGGGTTTTTCTCTTGCGTTTCTGTCTTCTTCAACTTAGACTTGTCAAATTTCTCAATTTCAGCCATATCTGGTTTGTCAGACATTGTTATAGATCTGTGCACAAAAGGACAAAAAAAGATGTTATACTACACCCTTCCTTCCCTCCTTCGGAGACAATTCCTTTATCTCCTACCAGCTCTTTCAGCTTCAGCATAATAGCGCATAATAGCTCTTATTTTTAAATCCTATTTTATACCCTTAATCATGTATTCAGAATGACAGATTCAGCTAGCTGATGTGCCTAGGGGAAAAAAAAATCTAAGGATCGCTGCATGCCCACATGGCAGCACTTCTGACGAAGCAGTTGGGGGAGGGGGGAAGTGAAGCATTAGATTTAAAAAAAAACCGTGTTAGAAATAAAAAATAATTTTTCTCCCCTTAAATAACTAAATCTGAGGGAGGGCGTGGCCGGATAGCAAGCTCTTTCTTACTCAGCCTGGACATGTGCAGCCTTTAGAGAAAATGAAATTGAGGCGAATTTCTTGCGAGGCCGCCCAAGCGGGCTCTATGCGAGTTAAGGGAGTCCAGACGGATTCCGGGCGATGCTAAACACATCCTCCATCTTGGGCGTTTGGCTCCCTACTTCAGTCGGCGGGCGCCTTGCCTTCTTCACAAAGAAGTCCCAACCACCGCCCTTTTTCTAGCTGCCGCACTTCCTCCAGCTCAGCGCCCTCGGCTCCTCAAGACTGGCTATAGGAGTTAGACAAAGACCGGCCCTTTCCACCAAACGGGCGTCCGGCCGGCTGACGGGGCGATAAGGCGCATCTAGCGCCACCGTCCAATTAACCGATCACACCCAAAGCCCAAACGCTCTGCTTTCCGCCCGCAGGCTCCCCACGCCCGCGATCGCCCAAGGCATTGCACGGCGAGTACGCGAGGCGCGTGCGTGTCTTCCCCCACCTATTTTCCTCCCCGAGCAAATCCCGGAGAAACAGCAACGAGGTTCTCCAAACGTCGTTCCGAGCGGAAATCTCTTCCCGCCACTGTACTGCGTCTCGCCACGGTCTCCCCCATTTTAAGCCCCGTACCCGTTCGACAAAGCAGCGATCAGTTCCCTCTGAAATCAAAGGTACCCCGGACCCACCCCAATAATTTTGACCTGGGCGCAAAGGAAAGCTGCAAAACGGAAACATGCAAAAGTACCCGCGAGAGAACTTAAAACTTGTACCCTCACCAGTGAGACTGTCCCAACAGATGCAGTACGAAACCTTCCCGCAGCCGCTCTGAACTGTAATATAAAAGAGCGTCTCATTGCGTGCCCAGTTATAGCTCCGCTTTTATGCAAATTGCAGTGATGTCACCCCGAATCTGCTTAACTGTTTCACCGCCGCTGCAAAGCTCGACTTCCCCTTAAAAAAATCACTAAGACAATGTTCAAGCATGAAACGGAAAACCCCTCCCTCCAATTAACCTGGTCTTGGCCTCGCTACAGAATGAGAAATTTGCCCTGGTTTCCGTTCTCCTGAAGCGAGAAATGTAACCGGGCCTCGATTTCAAAAAAAGCGCTATTTCTAGCTAAAAGGGGGAGGGCGAACTTTCCTTACCCGCGGCTTTTATCCCCGGGCTGAAAAATGATTTTGCCATCGGGCTGCAAGATTAATATTGCGTGTAGGAGGCCTATCTTGGTGCCAGAGCCTGAAAATGCGACGCTGTTTTATTTCCTCACGTTATCCGCTATCCCGTCAGCCAGAAATGCTCAGTGGAGGGAGGGCTGTCCCCGTGCGGCTTTGGAATCTAGTCGGATTGCTGGGGATTCCGAAAGCGCCAACAATGGCTGCTGACGGAGGAGCGCGTAGTAGGCAACGCCTAAATTCAGTGCTGCACATTACAACAATCGATGGCTATTTCATAAACTGGTTAGCGAGTTCTAAACTCCAGGGAGGGTATGTATGTATGTATGTATGTATGTATGTACACCAAATATTGGAAGTGAGAAAGCAAGCGTACCCTGTATCCTTCCTCCGGCTATCTTTACTGTAAGATGTTTCGTAGCTTAACTCAGATCTTCCTTGATGGCAAAGAATTCAGGATTATGAGCTAATGGGGAGTGCAAGTGTGGCACGAAGGTAACTAGACGAAAGGATTATTAATTCTCAACAAGCGGTTCTTTAATATTTGCAGGAAGTTGTGCATTAGAATTGTAATAGAATGCACTCCTACGAGAAACAGCTTGTATCGTAAGTGCCGTTATCGTGATTTCCCTGTGGCTGTTTCCACGAGGGATTCTGTTGTCCAAATGATTGCATATCTTGATATTTTGGGAATCCATTTCCGCTGTTATTGAGCAAAACTTTCTGCTTAATCAGATCATGCAGATTTCTTCTTTATAGCGTCCCTTCATCTCCATTTCATTCAGAGCAAGGGGGATTCTGACTGGCCTGCTTTTGCAATTTCTTCTGCGTCCCCCGGAAATCTCACGCGCCCTGCTTTCTTCCAGGTTCAGCGGACAATGGCTCTAGTGTTAAGAGCTTCTCATTCCCCTCAGCGACCCTCCTCCCGCCTTTGTTATAAACGCTGCATTCTTGCATGCTTCTGTCTGAAGGAACTCACTTTAAGAGTATATTGCAGAAGGCGAGAAGGGGGAATTTTGAAAGAGGCATTGCTTAGGTGAACGAGGGCTAGAAATATTTGAGGTTTACTCAACAATTCCAAGGTGACACATCTGAGAGATTAAATGTTTGTTATGAGAGTCATTAAGTCTGGAGAATATTGAGACAGACTTTAGAAAAATATGGAGGAGAAAGATAGGAAGAAAATACAATAAAAACTTGCTTACATTGGCTGGATTGTTAATCAGAAACATAAAAGGAACGTCTACAAAATATAAAAATACATTTTATATGAATTTTCTTTTGAGTATCTTTCACAGCTCCCAAAGTATTTGTTTTGATTTATTTGCTTATGCATTCATGAAAAAACTTGCTGACTGATTATCAGTGCCTTTTTTTCTTGGATTGGCAGGGACTTTTTAAAAACTCAGATTGTACCAAATCCTAATTTATGGCAACAAAAACAAGCTACCCATAGAAGTGCCTTCTGCAGATTTTTGGCATGTTAATAGGGAACTCAAACTTGTTCCTCTCCTAACAAGCCACAGCACTTCCCATTCTGCTGATAGATAAGTCTTAAGTGTGGGTATATAAGCTCATTCATTGTAATTATGAGAGTGAGTGGGGGGCATCATGTTACAAGATTTCTGTAGATTAATACCAAAGGAACATACATATGTAGAACTTCTAACTGGGAGAACATAAGATGATAAGTTGTAACTGATAGGCATGCAGAAACATCTGAATTCATTTCCTCATGTGATCATGTAGGCCTAGAAAAGATTCCTACTTGAAATCCAGAAGAAATGCAGCCAAATAGTACTAGGACAGGTAGCTTACAACTAGATCAGAGGTTTCCAAACCTGGCAATTTAAGACTTGTGGATTTCAACTCCCAGAATTCTCCAGCCAGCTATGCTGGAGAATTCTGGGAGTTCAGGTCCACAAGTCTTAAAGTTGCCAAGTTTGGGGATCCCTGAACTAGATGGATCTAGTTAGTCTAAGGCAGTTTTTATACTATTCAAAATGGAAATAACCTGCAAGATCCTGAATGATTGCCATTTCCTATTAATCTTCAAGACTGATCAATCTTTAATTGTTCAAAGACATCATTAACAGAACTTATGATCATCTGCATATGGAGCAATACTGCGTGTTATAATACTGTTGTGTTGAGGTGACTTATCCAGACTTCATTTGACCAGGTTTGTCAAATTCCAATTTCATATGTTTGGGGACTAGTAGCTCTTTTCAGTTTATCTGTCACAGAGCTTTTGCCCCATCCCCAGCTGATGAGCTTTGAAATAATCCCAGCTTTATATCTATGCAGCTGTGTTTAGTAATAGTTCATGTAAATTAAACTCATAATTCATGATGAGGAAAAAAAGAACACCTATCCTTCCTGAGACTAACGCTTTACAGGAGATGCTGTTTTGAAAGGACAAACCCAACTATTAGTACCTTAGTGGAAATAGCTACATTCCAGAATCAGCCAGACCAGGCCTATCAATGAAAGAATGAGATACCCCGCCCCCCACTATATTCTATTGTTAAATTTTATAACTTTGTATAACATTAGATGTGTTCCTGGAAATACTAATCATAAGTGTAAACAAGCTCTATCAAGAAAAAAGATACAATATAAAGTTTAAGAGTTTGTGTACTAAAACAACTGGTTATACAATAAAACAGTTTTGGGGATTGTCCTGCTTGAATTTGCAGGAGATGAAGTATCTGAATACTGTACTTTCTTGACTAGACAATGGAGAACTGGAAACCCTCTTCTGCAAAGCATGCACACGGAGCAGATGCTCGGCTTCGCAAGCAACCACCCCACCACAGTCAAAAGAAGCTGTGTTCAGTCCCTCTTCAGAAGGGCCAGGACACACTGTACCACCACAACACTAAGAAAAGTAAAGAAAAACAGCTACTTGATGTCTTTTTCTGTAATGGCTGTCCAAAAAGCTTTGTATTCTGCAATAACTCGAATCCATAGCTCTACCCATCATCCAACAACAATTCTGGACACACTATCTCAATGATATCTTCGTCATCATCAAATGCTCCCAAATTGAAAAAGACACACCATCTACTATTAACATATTCCCTGGGATTAAATTCACACATGAAGAGGAAACAGACAACCAACTGCCATTCCTTGACATTGACATAAGGAGACTAGACAGTGGACAACTGGAAACCCATGTCTAGCGCAAACTCATGCACATGAACCAAATCCTCATCTTCACAAGCAGCCACCCTACTGCACACAAAAGAAGCTGTGTCCAGACCCACTTCAAAAGGGCCAGGACACACTGCAGTATCACAACATTAAGAAAAGCAAAGAGAAATGGCTACTTGACATCTTTCTTCATAATGGCTATCCAAAAAACATTGTATTCTGATACACAGCACCCAAACCCCAGCACACCACACAACCAATCATTACACAAAAAACTAAACCTACCATACACAAAAGGAGTGTTGGAAGTGACAGCAAGAATTCTCCAACCTCTAGGAATAGGAATAGCCCACAAACCCACAGCCACATTCCATCAGGAATTATCCAGAACCAAACCTAAGATACAAAAGGATGAAGAAAAATGTAATTTACAAAATCAACTGTAGGAATTGCAACCAATTCTATGTGGGACAAACATCATATAAATTAAAAACCAAGATCCGTGAACACCAGCTGGCAGTCAAATGCCATGATCCCAAATCCTTAATCTCTATCCACTCTGACACCAAACAGCACCAGGAGCAACACAAAAATCATCGCCCACGCTACCACCCACCATGCTCGTGAGTTCATCAAAACTTGGCACTGCACAAGCAATTCCATCAAAAAATACATCAACTTACAACCATCCTATGAACCCCTCAGAATTCAAATTAACCACGCAACCAAACAGAGACAGCACCAAACAGCCAATCCATGCAAGAGCCGCCCAACCAGCATTTCACCTCCCAATGACCCTCACCTGATGTAAACTCTCCATCACAAGACTCTCATTTGACATACCCACACAAGACTCATCACAAGAGCCTGACCTGATGGGCCCCTCATCTGATGTGACCTCACCATCAAAAGACCTACTGACCATACAAAGCCCGTATAAACAGAAGAACACTGACGTCCCCTAAATTCTGATGAAGATGTTACCTAGCCTGGTAATGAAATGTTTGGAAACCAACCCACAAGCTTGGAGAATGAACCTTCACTCTTGTGATCTGTGGTTTCTGGAAAGCAATTGTTTGATTATACATTGCCCGAAATGCTCAGCTGGATGTTCAGGGAATAGTACGTTTTGAGTATGCTAGGCTCAGAGGATACTGTTGTAGATATTTGTGTCATACCCAGAATAATCTATAGATTCCAAAAATGAATCAAAGGTCCATTGAAGAATAATGGTCTTAAGTACCTTTTAACATATCAGAAGGATAGCATTTTGTCTATTTCCCAGAGCAGCTGTTTTACAATTAAGGTTGTTACTGCAGAAAAGGATCAGCTTCTGGTGGAATCTCTGGTGGAACCTTCAGGAAGCCTTCTCTAGGTGGCTGGTCAGACATATGTAGAGCAAAGCAATCCTAAAGCTGTGTAACACAATGCTGCAGTGTATAGCGCAATATTTCTCAACTTTTAAGATGTGTGGACCAACTCCCAGAATTTCCCAGCCAGCATGCTTTCTAAGTCATGACAAACATTTCTGAACTGCAGCCAGAAACCTATTACCAGCCAGTGCTGTAGCCAAGGAACAGGTGTATTTCTACAATACTTATATACAAGGGTCATTCACTATACAAGGTGAATTTTTCGGTATAAGGACTTGTAAGTCCTTATACCG
>JAOYMU010000010.1:17681225-17696178 GCA_025802295.1 Psammodynastes pulverulentus
CAACATTCGGTGTATAAGACGCACCCAAATTTTCACCCACTTTTGGGGGTAGAAAAAGTGTGTCTTATACTCTGAAAGGTACAGTACTTTTTGGACTTTAAAATGGAGGAAGAAATAGTAAAAGAAACAATGATAGCCTGGGTGAGAAATTTGGGATATAATATTGAATTAGAGCACTGGGAAAGAATGTTGGGGTGGGGTGGGGTTATAAACTGACCTTATCTACAACATACAAAGAAAACATGTATAAAATGTTCTATAGATGGCACTTACCACCTGCCAGGTTAGCAAAGATGTTCCCTAATCAGAGCCCAGAATGCTAGAAGTGCAAAGATAAACAGGGAATGTATTTCCACATGTGGTGGACATGCCCAAAGGCTAAAAAATATTGGAATAAAATTAAAATATGGATAGAGGAAATAATAAAACAAAAACTTGAATTTAAACCAGAACTGTTTCTATTAGGTATAATAAAAGAGAAATATAGTAAGACATATATATCATTTTACATATAATAACTGCTGCCAGGATTATCTATGCACAAAATTGGAAGCAAGATAGTATACCACATGAGAGAGCATTGATAAAGAAAATTTTAGACTGTGCAGAAATGAATAGGCTAACCTTAGAATTAAGAGACAGAGAAGAATCTGAATTTTATCTGATCTGGGACGCCCGGTCTTTATGGCTGGAAAATAGAAGCAAAAGTAATATAGAAGCCAATTACTGAACACGAACCTGTATATACTGTATATATTGAATACATAGGAAAATGAATTTAATATATCAAATATATGAATATGAATAAGAATTGTAAATGATGCCTTAACATTGTTGAAAATGCTGCTGTTTGTTTTTAAATTTTGAAACTGACGAATAAAGTATTTAAAAAAAATGAAGAACTGGAAGCAGAGTTGTTGTTAAAAAAAATAAAATCAGAGACTGGACTGCTTGCTACAGAAGAAAAGAAACTGCAGCAAAAGGAAAGTGCAAAAGAGAAAAAGGACTGAACAGAGAACAACGGAGGAAAACCCAAAAAATTGAGAGAAATAAGAGCAACCAGGAATATAAGACCCAGATATAGATAGAACAATGCACGAAGAACTTAAGATACTATTATTAAACATAAATGGATTGAACTTACCCATGAAAAGGAAGAAAACCTTCAACAAACTACAAAGATTGAATCTAGATATATCACTACAATTACTATGGTAATTCCAACAAGCAGAGTTAGACATAAACAGTAGGAAAAATGTAATCTACTCAAACGATTCACATAAATAGAACATTATTTTCAAACATGCATATTATCTATGCAAGCTAAAGTACAAAACATTAGTTTTGGGAGAATAAAAATGGTTTCCTGAAAAATACTCCTTTAATTGCCAGATATTTTACCTTAGTTATACTGTGGAGCATTCTTTGATGACATTAGTTTCTAGCCAAGAATACCTAAAATATTCTCAAATGTATTCACAAAGATGAATAATACTAGATCAAACCCAAAAAGTAGCTGAAAGATTGAAATGATGCTGACACAATATGGAAAGTTATTATCTCTGTAAATTATCAGTGAATTTTCCCATTTCCCCTACCCCCCAAAAAACCCCAAAAGCAAAAGCTGGGGATTGACTTTTCCTTGCCTTCCTAGAAAGCTCAGATTCTTCTAAGGATTAAAGCTTATCAGGTAAATAGCAGGATTAAAATGAAACCCTAATTTATTTTCCTCTTCTGACTTTTAAAAAAATAAATCATGAAAGCCATACCTCTGGGAAAGGGGGAAACAAACAAGTAAGGCTTAATACTTGGAAACCCTCAACAAAAGAGCATTTTTGCATGCTTAAAAGGCTTTTGCATTCAATGTCATTTCAAGTAAATTTCCCAAAAAATGTTAGTATCTATTCTCTCACTTCAATGTCCTTTGATGAAAGCCTGAGAAAGGTTTTATCTGTTTCTTTATAGCTTCTTTGATCTCCAGCACTGTAGTCTAGGTCATTTATATTTTGCATTTTATGTGTTAAAAGGGATGGGATAAGGGAGAGCCATGCTACTTTTCCATTCTTTGTATTACAACGGTTAGGAGAAATCTAATAATGAAATTACTTCCAAAGTGGAGGAAAGTGTTCCACCTACAGTCCATTTTCTGGAGGTGAAAGCAATGGAAGGGAAAGGTATATATTTTGATAAACTATTTGTGAAATTACAAAAGTGCTTGCTACTTCATAGGGATCCCCCCTCCTCTGAAAATCAGAGATCCTGTCCTCAGCTATAATTGACAATGTTAATCTTTTCTCTCTTCAGAGCAATAAAAAGAGTCATTTTTATATTTTATTAATGCAGAGGATCATTTATTGGTCACTGGCTAATGAGGCTTTGATCACACTACAGTGGAAATGGGCATTAACATTGCAATTGAAGAGGATGGTTCATGTTTAGAGATTCCACTTTTTAATTAGTCCACTGTGAAGTGAATTACAGGAAAAGAATTTGAAAGGGCAACAGACCACCAACGTTTTAAGCTCTTTGGTCCTTAATCTTGAGCCTGTCATCAATGGTGCAGTTAAAAAGTGGAAATATTCAGCTTCTGTTAACAGACATATTAGAGCAAGGACAAATGGCCAAGAGGAAGGGAACAGATGCTGAAAGGCACCAAAATTTCATCTATTAAATTTTCACAGCAAAAACCTGATCAAAACAAAATCCACCCAAATCAAATATGGATGCAATAGCACTTGTCCAAAATCACATCTGTTTCTCTGCCTCCTTATTTTGATGCCAGAGCTAGCACATGTAAATTATAGAAACACTGCTGTTGCTGGCGGACACACTTAAATAAGTCCAGGATAAATCAAAGTCTCCCCATAATGATAAATAGTACAAAGGAATGGCATAATTACCGATAAAAGCATTGCACACAAAGAGAAAGTAAATGAACACCTATTCAAAATGGTGAAAAGAACAATGGGTGCATCTCATTTATTTTTTTAAAGTACAGCTGCCTGTAATTAGGCAGATCGAATCTGACCAGGCTCAAGGTTGACTCAGCCTTCCATCCTTCCGAGGTGGGTAAAATGAGGACCCAGATTGTGGGGGCAATATGCTGACTCTGACTTTGTGAACCGCTTAGAGAGGGCTGTAAAAAAAAAAGCACTGATAAGCGGTATATAAATCTAAATCTAAATCTAAAGTGCTATTAAAAGCATAGATTTCATAAACAGTAGAAGCTCGTCTTAACCATAACATTTCATAAATAATTTGAAATATCAGACTTCTTAAATCCTCAGAGCTACAAAACCTTTATAAAGTGCAACTGTCAGAACATCCTCTTACCAAAGCTAAACATTTTCTATGCGTGTTATAGAGATGGTAATGAATGACTCTTAAGAATTGGCAAAGCCATATGGAAGATTTTTAAAAAGAAACCGGCAGGAAGTCAACTAAAGCTGGAAATGAACTACTACTATCACTACCACCATGCAAATGCAAACAAGCCAACATAGACTTCCTGCACTTTTATTAAGTGCTTTCCAAATCACAGCATTCTTTTCTTGGAGCTGCTGGCAGCATCTTCCACTCACCTGAGAAACTTCATAAAACAGTTTGTAGTGTTCCTCCCTTTTCTGAAAACTGCACAGATTACAACCCATTTTATTAAGCAATAGTGAAGAAGCAAGGCTTCTAATTTCCCAAAAACTGAGAGCCAAATGCAGTGACAGGGAAGGACTCTCTGGACTTGTCTACCGTTTTTTATCAGTCACTCCAGTGCAAAAACACAGGCATGTCACTGTTAGCTAAAAGCACAAGCCAGTGTGTAAGCAGCAGGCTCTTCTTCTTGCCGAAGTGTCTTACACTCACATATACACACAGACATACAGAGTTTCATCTCAGTTCCTCCTCTCTCTGCATCAGTGCACATGACTACACAGATTCCAGCTCATGAATATTAATAGGCTCTCATTTATTATTTATGACATGTGTTCGCAAGGAAGGGTGTCTTAGCCATTGTTGATAACAGATAAATATTCACTAATTAAGAAGCAAATGTAGTATACCGGTACTTAAAATACATGTATTACTAACATCGGTGTTTATTAGGATGAAAATAGATATAAATATCTTTTTTTAAAAAAACAGTGTATCTCATTTAATCTGAGAAATGAAAGGCAACTTTACAAACAGAAATTGTAGGATGACACACTTGTACATGGAGAGATTTCCAACTTGGGCAGTGCAGGACGGTACCTTTTGAAAATAGGCTGTTTCTTTTTAAAGAAAATATTATTTTTCTTAACAGTTGAAGTAAACAAAAGAGAAAAAGAAAACAAATCCAGATGGTTGCACTCTCTCTTAGTTCACTTGGTGCTATCAAATCTGTTCAAATATTAAAATTAGAAGAAAACATATTCTAAGAGTTATGTTTATGAAGGTTTTATTTAGATTTTTTACAGACTATTTGGTAGACTGTTTCAAAGTGTGCGTGGAACTGATTTTCTACTGTGTCCCAGGCTGGTGTCCTCCAGAAGTGCTAGGATTAGAAATTCCAGAATTTCCAAGCAACATGGTCTTTGCTGGCTACTATGTCCTGCCTCAATACTGGAACCCAACTCGAGACTGAACAAATATGAATGCTCTATTTAAAAATTGCTGAGAGCAAGACTCTGATTGTTGGGGGATTTATCATTCAACAAGCCACAGCCCATTCTGTGAAATGCAGTGCAGTGGTGCCCTTTGCCAGTGGTGGGATCTAAATTTCTTAACAACCGGTCCTGTGGGCCAGTGGTGGGATCTAAATTTCTTAACAACTGGTCCTGTGGGCATGGCCTAATTTGTGGGTGTGGTTTGGTGGTCATGTGACTGGGTGGGCGTGGCCAACTTGACATCACTCACTCCAAGGGGTGCTTCTCCTCGCCTGGTCTCTCGTGACCTTGGGGATACAGCAACGTTCGTAAGTATGAAAAACAGTCATAAGTCACTTTTTTCAATACCCTTGTAACTTTGAATGGTCACTAAATGAACTGTTGTATTATTATTCAAGATCTATGTATTTCTGATACATTTAAATGACTGTTTTTATTCCGTTTTAAAGTAAATAGAATAGAATAGAATAGAATAGAATAACAGAGTTGGAAGGGACTCCACTTCAGACAAATGGCTATCCAACATATCTTAAAAACTTCCAGTGTTGGAGCATTCACAACTTCCAGAGGCAAGTTGTTCCACTGATTAATTGTTCTGTCAGGAAATTTTTCCTTAGTTCTAAATTGCTTCTCTCCTTGATTAGTCAAGGATTACCTGTACAAAAATACAAAAAGCTTCTTTGCTTGCAAAAAGCTGCCCTATATACCAATCATTAGATTAAAAAGACCTGCAAACTGGAGTTACAAATCAGGCAGGGTGCCGAGCACCTTGACAAATTAAAATAGTTAAAATGCAATGATAACTATCAGCAGCCAACTCTTGTTCATAAAGTTAAACCCTTGAGCAGAGAGGTGATTTAAGCTCTCCAGCCAATAGCACACCCAGGATAAGCAATCCTTAGATCCATTTGCACCACTTAAAGATACCAGCTAGATTCACTCACTGCACAAGATATCCTAAGGAAATCATCCAGATTTAAGGAAAGATCACATGCCCTCCAGCAAGGCAGTAAAAAAATCAGTACTAACCAGATTTCTCAACCCAGTTTCTTTTCAGGAATAGAGATTAACGTTTTCCTTCCAAACAAAGCTGAATAGGGAAAATTATCCCATCAATAACCACAGGATTAAATGTCACCAAGCACAGAATTAAACTTCACCAAAAACCAGTTTTAGACCAAAATTCAGAAAGGGTATGTAAGCTCACATTAAAATGCCAATCTTTCTAGCTAACCAAGAAGCCTTCCTAAATGTCATTCATTCCTTGCCATTAAAAACTTCTTTCAGGCAGCTCTGCTTCATTATTCAATTATTTCTTCAAAGTGCTGATCCTTGTATCCCAGCTGGAAGAACTCCAACAGGGGAGTATTTCCTCCCAACAGCAGTGTAAAAAGCTTCAAACAACCCTTCCCCTTTAAGAAAGTCAAGCCCCAGCAAAGGAAAAAAAAAACCTCTGGAGAAGCTTCGGAGGCAACAGTAAGTCTAGAGCTCTAGGCGTACTGCCAAGAATGTAATAAGGGTTAACGAGAGGCAGTTTCTGTAAGCAGGGCAATAAAAGATTAGAAATAATGCCAGAATGTTTCCTCCTGCCTTCCTTACAGGATTAGCCCTGTAAAGTGAAAAAAAAAACAAAAGATTTCTTCTAGCAACCAGTTCTCCAAACTGCTTAGAAAGTTAACAGGTTCTAGTGAATAAGTGTGAACCAGTAGAATCCCACCCCTGGATCATATGACCCTGAAACATTGTGACCATCATAAATATGAATTAGTTGCCAAGCATCCGAATGAAAATCATGTGACCCTGGGGATGCTGCAACAGTCATAAGTGTGAAAAATGGTCATAAGTCACAACGACAAATCTCAATGTTGGTGATTCTAGCAATACACAAATGAAACTGAATAAAAAAATCATTAGTTTGGAAGAGAGAGGATGGGAAACATTTGGTATCACTAATCCCTTTCTCATTGGACAAGGGAACAACAGAAGGCTTTGTCTAGAGATGCTGCAGATGGATGCTGAGGAATTGTATTCTGCACTGCGGAGTTTTGATAATTAATCCAGTGAGAGAGGTTCACTTTTATTGTTGTTTTCTTGGATGACTAGGTAGGCAAAAATAAGTCAGCTGCCAGTCTTGATTCTCAACATGTCCAGCAATTTAACTCTATGCAAGACCATAGAGTCAGGTTCAGGCTATATCTAAGCCCTAGGGAATTGTGCAGCCAACTTTTTTTAGTACAGAATGATGTCCTTGTTCTTTCTCAATTAACTAAATATCATCACCAATCAATCAGAATAATGCTGTTTTAAGATTTATTGAGAAATTCTGAAACAATGAACAGGCTTTTCTGATAGGACTTGAAATGGAGAACCGATTTATAACTTAACACATTAACAAACTTTGGCTCAGCTTTTTGGGAATGACAGTAAAAGACAAATATAAAGATACAATGAAGGAATATTGTATCAAATATTAGATAGGGTAACAAAAACAATGCATAATAGTTTGAAAAATGGAATACTTTGTACACTACTTTTGATTTAAATTTAAGATAGTCTGCAACTCTTCTCTGCTTTGTCAAGAATTTCAAATTTTAGATGGTATTGTTTTAATATTGTTATTTAGAGATGCAACTTCACTTGATATACAAATAGGAATACCAACTGAGGCAATTGTTGTGAAAATATTGAGCAATCTAAAAATAGTTAATTGTTAAAATGTTTATTATAAAACAGGCTTTTCTGGCATATCCAACTCATTACCAAAAGAGAAGACAGTGCATGTGGATAGTTTTAAATAATCAGATTTCTCAATGTTGTAAACATCATTAAAATGAATTATGAAAGTTTGATTTGCCCCTTTTATGCAATATAGCATAGCATAGATGTAGCATAGCCTAGACCTTGAGGATACAAATGGCCAAAATACAAGCTGTTGAGAAGTAATACATAGGCTTGCATTAGTAAATGATTTGGGGTAGTAGTGCTGACTAATGTAGTTTAAGCAGCATGATTTCTTATCCTCAACACTGAATAAGGGTGCCCTCATATGCCATTAAGTCAGAAATTCTCATACTCCTGGTGCCTCTTACAATGATATATGAATTCATGTGTCACTCCTATGAATAAATTAATGGTTTTGTTTGGGTTAGGAATATCCAACAAAATACACGCTTACTTTTAAGAATCGAAATTTAATTTATAACAAAGATCCCAAAACAATTTTTACAAAATAAATGCTTTTAACTGGAAATAAGGAATAAAACAATAAGACTTAACATCATTTTTTAATAGGAAAGAAGAGCTTGTGTGTTTGGCAAAAATTCTAAAACCTGGGATTTATTTTTAAGACAGAATAGTCTCATTTCTTATTTGGCATTTCGTTTGGATTGATACACGCTGTTTATAGTAGCAATTGTAGAAAACCCTAACTTTGTTGCTGGCTTGGCAAGGCAGAGCAGAGCAGGAGTAAGGACTGCCACCAATCCTGGTGGCATCCAAAGCTGGAGCCATCTCAGAATTCACTCTTACTTTCCTTAATAAGCTGCTGCCAATTTGTCCAAACACAGCAGAAGCAAGTTCATGTGATCCACTTTTATACAGCATATAAGACTGCGGTACAAGAAGGAATACATTTTGATAGCAATCCAGCTTTGAAGAAATCACTAGATGGTGTTAATTAGCTTAAGCATTAATTATACATGTGTTTATAGTCCGAAAGAACTGCATATTTTTCAATCTGAAAAGAGGTCACTTAACCAAGCACGTGGTCTAATTTGATTTACTTCATGTAATTGCATTAGAAACATATTAAACATAATTCAGTAACTTAAGACTAAAGACTATGTTGAGATCCTATTATTTTGAACAAAGATTTGAAACAAAATATTCTTTGGATGAGAGGACATGGAATTAAAATTACTCCAAGTCTAATTTCAAGAGAGGTAAAATGGTTACCATGTTTTCATTAAAAATCTGTAGCCTAGATTACCTCTCTTCCCAAAAGGGATCAACCTGAACAACTTATCTAAATGTCTGACGTCTATAAGCAGATGTTGTAAATGCAACTATGGCTTTTGGAAAATATATTTTTCACATGATATTTACTCATCAATATAAATCATGGCAATTATTATAGTGTCCTTTTTTAAAGCCCAAAGTTTGTAAATTTGCAACCAATAAAAACAGTGTTGCCCATTTTACTTATTGTCCACGTTAGAAGGAAATGAATAGTCAATCTAAAGCTTTCCAAGATAATAATTATCTCAATATTGAATTGTGTTCTTCATTGTAGGTCTCCTAAATGCAGATTGAAATTATAAGGGGACATGGCTGAACAGGTAGGATACAGATTCACCATTGTGTGTTCTTCTGATTGCCTCAGCCAGAATCATAGAAATATCAATAACCTAGAAGAAAAGGCAACAGCTTATTATTATTCATACATAAGGGTTGATTCCTACCTGAATGCTACGTCAAAAAACAGTAAGTAGCCTCATGTGACAAGAAAACAAAGCCAAAGGATCATAAGTGGAAGAAAAGTAGCCTATTTTTGTGCAAATTGTTGAGCAAGTTTTATGCATGTGCATACATCATTTGGCACTGATCACCATCTTTGCAGTGGTACACATTTCCTGGTCCTGCCTGATCACTCAAGAATCCCATATAATCAATTAGCAATAGCACTTGGGCTTATATACTGCTTCACAGTGCTTTATATCCCTCTCTAAGTGGTTTACAGAGTCAGCATAGTATCCCCAACAATCTGAGCCCTCATTTTACTGACCTCGGTAGGATGGAAGGCTGAGTCAACATTGAGTTGGTGAGAATCGAACTGCCAAACAACAGTCAGCAGAATTAGCCTGCAGTACTGCATTCTAACCACTTCACCACCACGATTCTTAATTACAGTGCTCTTTTTGATCTTCTTGAAAGGTTGGGAGTAGAACATATTGCTTTTCAGTTGTTTTCCTTCCTCCGAGATAATTTCCAGTTAAAATTGGTAGCTGGGGACAGATACAGCCTAATAACCCTTTGCTTTGTGTACTCTGGCAGGGCTTTGCATTCTCCCCATTTTTATTCAATATTTATGTAAAGCTGCTGGACGAGGTAATCTGCATACAGATGATATCCGCTTACATATGATACTAGCTTTACACCTTAATTCTTGACTAACTAAGCAATGCTGGGGAGGTATCTCAATGTCTGGAGACTGTGAAGGGCTGGATGGGAAGAAAGTCTTAGTGGCTTGAAGGACTTATTAGTTGTACTGATTTATCATCTTTAGTTGTTGAAATGATGACACTTCCCCAAGTAGAATTTGCTTGTAATTTGGAGCCCCCAGGGCTCTTGTGCAACAAAGCAGATGAAAGCTTTTTCTAAGTGGGCATTCATATAAAATCATGCGTGTCAATTGTGTCCCTTCTTGGATCATGAGGCCCTATTCATAGGCACTTATGTTTTGGTCATCTCTCATCTGGATTGCTGCAATGTTCGCTACATAGGACTATCGTTGAAGATCATTCAGAAGCTACAACTGATCCAAAATTCAATCATGTGAGCAATTATGGGCATTTATATCTTTACCCATCACTGCTCCAATGCAATAATTACTAATAAGCTGCCTGGAACTATTCAAGGTACTGGTTGTCTCTTAATGTGTCCTCTGAGACCCAAATGGGCAAAGCCAGAAACAAGTTTACAGCTAAATTAAATAAACATTTAACTTCCATGTGTGTATACTAGCACTTATAAAATACGTACTGTAGGCAGAAAACACCTTTCAATGCAAACTTTTTAGTGTGAAAACGAAGAGAAAAAAAAATCATACAAGCAATCATCCAGCCAAACCACCAGATGGCAGTAAAACGACGCCAAAAATCATTTTTCTTAAATTTTCTTATTTCACTGAACTAACCTTAGTCCTTAATTTTTTGTTCCATTTTGTTCCAACTGCCATTTATGGAAGTTGCCATTTATGGAAGTTGCTAGTGTATCTATTAACCTCCCTATAATTTTGTTTCCAAAGAGAAACAGGAGAATGGGAGGTTGATCTGAATATTTCAAACTCTATTCCCCCATGATTATAATACCTTAAGTTTTTCACTATTAACAGAGTGTGGCTAAAATCCAATGATGTGAGCTGTTTAAAATATAAGGAGGAAAACAAATTCATTTATGGAAAAATATTTCCAGCGCCTTACATGTGAAAAGTCATTTAGTTTGCTTTGTTTGGCAATCTTTTATTGGATACCACTTCAAAGTATTTTGAAAATAAATTAGTGTCTCTGCCACCACGTTAGCAAAAGTGTGTTTCAATTTGGCAATTCCTATTGTTCGAGGTAAAAGCCACAGAAAGTATGTGGGTCACTACTTCTTGTTTTGGTCCAAACTATCATAGCCTAAAACATCAGTAAATAGAATTCCCAGTCAGTGGTTTTCTCCTTTCTACAGTGAAATTCAAAATAAAAACTGCACACCAGGTATTAAAAGAATATGAAAAGTACCTGGATCTTAGGACAGTGTTTCATTTTCTCCTCCTGTGGGATTGTATTAGTTACAACAACAGCTTCAAATGCAGCATTATTGATCCGAGAAATTGCAGGGCCAGAAAAGATCCCATGAGTGAGAATTGCATAAACTTTAGTCGCCCCTGCAGAAACCAGTCTGTCAAACACATAAGATAGGGGAAAGTATTTCTACAAACATCAGCCAATGATATATTAGATTCCAGGCAAAACTAAATATCCCTAATATTTACCCTCCAAAAATTAAGATAGTAAAAGATGGAACATTCCTTTAACACTTGGAAATGTTTCCTGTTGTTATACTATATTATGCCATTATTATGCTACATTATGCTTCTGTGGCATGCTGTACATGTTTAAGTGAACATTAAAATTGTCACAATAATATAAAACAAAACGAAGATTATCCCTTAATAAACCAAGCTGCTAAGATATTCTTCTTTTACATTCTGTTCTTGAATATGGAGCCTTGAACTGTGTTCTCTATATTGGATGGAGTGTCTTCAGAGTAACTAGATATTCTCAATATACTTTATGAAAAATTTCCATGCCTGACTACAGGTAGTCCTTGACTTACAGAAGTTCATTTAGTGACCATTCAAAGTTACAATGGCACTAAAAAAAGTGACTTATGACTGTTTTTCATATTTATTACTGTTGCAGCATCCCACTGATCACATCAAAATTCAAATGCTTGGCAACTGTTACATATTTATGACAATCGTAGTGTCCTGGAGCCATGTGATCATCTTTTGCGATCTTCTGACAAGCAAGCAAAGTCAATAGAGAAGCCAGATTCATTTAACAACCATGCGAACTAACTTAACTTGTTTCATTTAACAACTGTGGCAAGAAAGGTCGTAAAATAGAACAAAACTCACTTAACAAATGTCTCATTTAGCGACATAAATTTTGGGCTCAATTGTAGCTGTAACTTGAGGACTATCTGTATACACGCGCTGCAAAGGTGTGATGACTTAATCACTTAAGTCAAAGTTTATTTTCATCTGGAAAAATTCAATTTTACAAAGATGAAATAATTATTTAGTCCTATGAATTTTCTTAACTTTTGATGAACAGAAGAAAAATAGAGTACCTTTGCTTCCTTTTGCCTAACATCTTAATACGAAAGTCAGACTATATTCCTCAGGATTTACTTACTTGTCAGCTGCATGACATATTGTGCCACATGTGTCTGCCATATCATCCACAAGAATTGCCACGCGATCAGTTACATCTCCAACCAAGACCATTCGGTCCACTTCATTGGCTTTCTTTCTTTCTTTGTGAATCAGGGCAAATTCCACATTAAGCCTGTCTGCAATTGAAGTGACCCTATAGTGTGTTAAGAGAGGGAAAATGAGAGAGCAAACAGTTTTAAATATTGCATGTAACCAATGTTTGAAAGGAATCCTAGACTTCTTTATATCCTTTCTATACCGTATTAAATTCCTAATATGTGTGCTTATATCTCAGTTATTTGTTTAGCCCCATTGATACATCAAAATAAGCTACCTAACTTTAAAAACTTACATCCTGACAAATCAATTATTTATGATTGCTAAAAGTCTGTAAACAGATCACTGGATACACATAAACAATTGACTCACATTTCATATGGATGTTCTGTGTTCTTGAATCATGTCTACTCAATTAAGTAGTCACAGCAAGATCTACAAATCTGGCATAAATATATATATAGGTAGTCTTTGACTTAAGAGAATTGAGTCCAAAATTACTGTTGCTAAGCAAGAGTTAAGGGAGTTTTGCTCCATTTTATGACCTTTTCTATTACAGTTAAGTGAATCACTGCAGGTGTTAAGTTAGTAACATGGTTGTTAAGTGTATCTGGATTCTCCATTAACTTTAATTGTCGGTAGGTTGCAAAGGGATCAAACATGATCCTGGGACACTGCAGTGGTCTCATAGACATCTCATAGAATAGAGTTGGAAGGGACCTTGGAGGTCATCTAGTCCAACTCCCTGCTCGAGCAGGAGAGTCTACTCCAAATATTAGCCTCTATCTAGGATCGAACTCACAACCTCCCGACTGTGAGGCAAGAGCTCCACCTTTAGGCCACCGCACCGCACATCTCCCCATATATATGTGGGGTCATAAATATGTGTCAATTGCCAAGCATCTGAATTTTGATCACATGACCATGTGATGCTGCAATGGTCATAAGTCACTTTTTTCAGTGCTGTTGTAACTTTGAATGGCCACTAAATGAACTGTTGTAAGACAAGGACTACCTGTATACACAAATGTCTCTCCATCCTTCAAGTTGTCACGCATGAACCCAATTCGAAAAACTGCTCATTTAGGTGAGTGATTTTTGGACTTTTAAAAAAGAATCATTGTTGCCATTTACAAATCTGATTTATGTCCATGACTAATATTATACTAATTTGCTACTTCAGCCTGATCCTCTTGTTTTATCCACTATAGCAAACCACTATACCACATTTACTATAATGTGGACAATCTTGATTTAAAAATACAACCTTAGGAAGACTATGATTCCAAGGAGAGGAACTTTTACACTGCCTGTATAGTGGTATTACAAAAGATTCCCATTTTGAAACAACTGTTCTGATCTTACCAAAAGTGTTTCAAGCCCAAAACTGATTGGTTTAACCTGGAACACTGTTGGAAGGGTCAGAACGATTCCATTTTGAACTTGGAATGTTCTACCTAGACAAAAATAGGAATGCTTTTGTAAGAAAGAAGCTCTTAGCCCTTTAGCACAAAAATGAACAGGGGGAGTGCCAACTTCGTCAAAAGTATCAAGTTCCAGATTTAAACCCACCACTGCAAATACCTTCAGTACTATGTATTAGAAAAGGAGTATTATATCATTATTACTGACTTCAGTAACAAAGTGAAAATGAAGAAGTCAATTAATTTTTATAGCTTAAAACTTTCCAAAGTTGCAAGTCTGGTGCTCAAGATTGCTTTTTGACACATGAAGCAAAAGAAGTGTACTAGGCAACCCGCTGGCTTCCAGGACCAAAAGGTTCTTTGGAATGCATAAGAGTATCAATGTGGCATCTATATGCAACTCTTTCAACCAGTTTTCCCCAAACTTTCCAAGTGGTGGCCCACACGGGGGGGAGGGATAGTTTTGTGTAGGGGCAAGTATGAGTACTTATTGCTTGCGTGGGTGGGGTCGCGAGCCCCTGCGATACTCACACAAGTGGGGCTGTGTACCTGCAGACACACGCACACCAGCTGGCCACTCACATGGCCTGGTTGCTAGTAGGCTGCAGCCCGGCAGTGGGCAGTGGCCCACAGCTTCGGTATTCCTCCTTGAAACTACTCACATCTTTTTCTTGATTGTGTTGTAATCATCCAAGGCAGAAACACAAATATGATGTAGCTATTTTAGGAGCACCTAAATTGCCTAAATTGTCAGAGGAGCACGTAAATTGCTCCCAAGCACTTTTTTGCCTAAAATCTAAACTAGCAATAGTACTTAGACTTATATACCATTTTAGAATGCATTACATCTCTAAGCTCTAAACTGTTTACAGAGTCAATATATTTCCCCCAACAATCTGGGTCCTCATTTTAAAGACCTTAGAAAGATAGGAAGGCTGAGTCAACTTTGAGCAGATGAGAACTGAACTGCTGGCAGTCAGCAGAATTAGCCTGCAATACTGCATTCTAACCACTGCGCCACCACAGCTCTTATATCCAGAACCCTATCATATATACCGTAAAACCTCTATTTGAACGCCATGGCGCTCTATTTTTCAACCCTTCTGCCGAGGTGGCGCTCAAATAGA
>JAOYMU010000010.1:17713657-17726816 GCA_025802295.1 Psammodynastes pulverulentus
TTAAAATGGGAAGGCTAGCTGTGCGTAACAAAATTTGTGAGAATATTTTTATCAGGAATGATAATTGAAAATTCAACATATTTTAAGCAATGTATTTGTATATTTTTGACCAATAAAACTTTTACTATATAAAAAAAAGAAACTGACTCTGGTTTATGTCTAAAGTTCCTTTCCCACCTATTCAGAAGTATAATTTAAGAAAACAAGACCAATTTTTGCAGTTATACTTCTCTATGTCAAGCACTGTGACTACATTACAAGAGTAGAGCAACAAATAAAGAACAGCATTTTCAACAAGAGTAAAACAGTATTTTTTACTTATGTATTTTACATCGCCACCCCTCTCATAGCAGTGACTCTGGACAGCATACAAAGATAAAACAGAAGACTGACACATGCAAACTTCCCTTAAAACCCTACCATTCAATAGACAGCAGTTGATAAACAATTGCTTAGCCCTGATGGGATAACATCTACAAGACATTCCCAAAATGACAAACACACTGATTAAACAGTTGGTAGAGAGGAATGGAAAAATAGGGCAGAATGGAATCCCCCCTTCTTTTAATTGGGATAGGTAGATTTTATATTTAATGTGTACCTTTCAAATTCAAAGTTAAGAATGCTTTATTTATTATTTAGTTATTATATTTATATGCTGCCCATCTTGCTACTGGAGGCAACTCTGGGCAGCTTATAACATATATGCTTTGATACATGTGGGGGTCTCAAACATAGTGTTTATCTTCAATTTTTTAAAGCTTCCATGTCTTTTCTCAGGAGCAAGAAAGTGTGACAGAATAGTCTAACTCAAATCTAAGCCTGCAATTATCCTGAAATGAGTTCAGATAACCTATAATATAAAAAACATTTTAATTTTAGTTATATTACTGCCTGAATCTGTATTATGTTCAGGAGCAATGTTAAATTACAGACAGTTGTTTTGGAAAGCGTTGTAAATGGAACATTGTAAGGTAGTATTTTAAGAACATTTATCAGGCTACCTATTTGGCAATACTGCCACATGAACTCTTAATTCAGGTATCACAAAAGAAAAGGATGAGTTATTAATTGTTGATGTTTATATTTCATCTTTCAGTGAAATTCCCAGAGGAATAAATATAATCTAGGATACAAATTAAAATACATTGCCTATGTGTAAATGGATTGTGGAGTTGTGTTACATTTAAACAAAACAAAACCCAAAAAATAAATTAAACAAACCCAAGATTAGTTCTCCCAGCCAATCAACTTAAGCACTGTAGTAGTGTTAGCCCTATACTATCTCACGCTTCTCCAGTGAAGAGGCGAGTTATATGAACAGATCACAAGGGATGTAGAATATTAACAATCCTTTCCCACCCATGTATGAGGCTGTTTTATTTTTCCCTGCCTATGGCATATATGGGGGTGAAAAAAGCTGACTATGTTTGTTAAGGTTTCCTTTTTTTAGGGAAAGACGTAAAAAAGAAAGCAGAAATTTTTATCTGCTTTATACTGACTGAATGAGTTCAAATGGCAAAGGATCACCATCCAGTGTCTGATGCATGCAGAGATAAATCTTTTGGAAAGAGCTATAGCTATTTTATTAAATGCAAAATACAAGGTGTCTCAATGCATTACAAATGGGAATATTTTATTTTCTCAAAACATAAAGCTAATTAAGGCTGAGCAGTATAATATATTAATATTGTAGTTCTATACAAAACCACTTTGAAAAATCTAACTTCAAGAGGATTTATGCTGCTTGTGCACACCAGAAATGGGAGAACCAAAGACCCTTTAGCTCTTATTCAGGAATGCTTTCTGAACATTAGCCATGATGGCTAGGTCTGATGGAGCTGATCTCCATATCGTCTTCTAGATGGCTTTCATCTTAGTGCACAAGAATGAAATCTTGTCTGACTAGGAGTTAGCTATTGCACTTTAATATAGCCAGATGACAATTTCTAGTCAGCTAATATTACCAGTTTTCAAACCCGTTAAAAGAGACACACCTAACAAGTAGCAAGACACAATAATTTTGGAGGACTGGTAAAAGAGATTGAACATGCTGACCAAATGTTGATTCTGGAATTCATTCCCTCAACTGGTCCAAAAGAACAAAAGTTTGTTGACCTTATCAATGTACACTGACATTTTCCTTGGAGTTGTGTGGAAATAGCCTGAACTTCAGAAAGAGGATTACTAGTATTTTAATACTAAGCCAATTGGTTAATTGTTCACTTCTAATAATGCACAGTGCAAAACAGCCACTCGTGTAATAATGTTCTGATAAAAACAGAACAAATGCAGTCAGCAAGACCTTCCCTAGACTGGATGCCTTCCAAACATGAAGGTTCTACAGACCATAGAATTGACTTCAGTCAATCTGGCCAACTATCAGCCATGTGATATGAGAAGTATGGAAGCTATGGTTTTAACATGTTTAGAGGGAACCAGTTTAGAAGGCCAGGCTAGAAATACAACTTGACATGGCCTAATAATATTTGCCCATCAGCAAAACAAAATATCAAGTTCCAAATGTTTTCTATCCACAGCTAAGCTGGATCCCCAAATAACTACACTAGAAAGTGTAGGCCTTTTTCAGTAAGTATACGCAGAATGCAGAGCACAACACAAATATGGAACAGCGCATATGTATTGCATCATGTGCCATTAACTGTAGGTAGTAGTAAAGACTGACATCAATTTCCCAGTGTGTGTGTGTGTGTGTATGCATACACACTCACAGTGACATATGGTGACTTTGGGCCAGTTACCCTCTCTCAGCCCAGACCACCTCGCAGGGTTGCTGCTGTGAAGTAAAAGAGGAGGAAAGTATATTATGTACTTTTACCATCTTGCGTTACTTATAAACAGCAATAAATTGGGATAAAAAATCTAATGACAGTAACAAAAGGACAAAAAATCAGCAATGTATCAGTATCACTTCATTTCCTATTACTTAATAACTGAGTTTAACTCAAGGATGGTGAGTTGGATATAGGAAATCAGCTTCAAATAGCAACTTCCGTTTCCTACTGTGAAGATTATCGGCTATCTCGCAGAATTACTCTAATGATAAAATATGACTTCATATTTTCTTAAGAAGTTGAATACAGAATCCAACTGTACTCTCCTAAAACAGTTTTATTTACAAGACACATTGGGAAAAAATGAAGATAAAAAGACAAATCATCAAGAGAATTTTCTTGATAACATTACAAGAGTTGATTTGTCATCATCTTCTTCCACAACGGTGTTGGTTATTTTTTAGGGGAGAGGAACTTTCTGGTTTACTTTGCTGCCCCAGTTATTTTCCAACTCAAGCACCGTACTAACTACAATGTTACAAAATAAGACCTGGTCTTATTTTTTTGACAAGCAGGAGGTGGCGAGTGTGGGGGCCAATGGAAGTGGGAATGCAACTACTGCTGATCCCGCCCTCTCTGTCTCATTATCTGCTTGCCTGCGGCTGCAACAGACCAAACTCTAAGCACATCTCGGCTTCCACCTGCCCTGCTTGCTTGACCAGTTGTTGCTGGGACACTTCGCAGCCATGGTAGGTGCCATGCTGACTGCTAAGCAGCTGGCCTAGCGGGTGTTCTTCACCCTCCTGGCAGGGTGGGTAAAGGCTAGGGCATACCGAGAGCTTGGCCTCGATTGAGGCTCCCCGGGGTGGAGCCTGCAGCCCAGCGCTTGCGAGGGTCTTGGAGGGAAAAATCCCTTTACACAACCCAGTCTCTCTTTCAGGTGGGTAGCAAGTCCCCATCCATCATGCAGCTGGCTGGTTGAGACTTAGATAGTCCTGGGAACCGCTCCCTGTAGCTGTAGCCCGGCACTTGCAGCACTGAGTAGGCGTGCAGGCCAGCGTTCAGCAGCCCAAACACTTGACAATGGAATCCAGGACCTATTGGGCGCCCAAATACTTTTCGACCACTTCCCCCTGGGAGAAAAGTATATGGCAGTTCAAGCGATCAAGTGTGTGTGTGTGAGAGACAGAGAGAGCGAGAGAGAAACAGCAGAGGAACCGGGTAAGGGGGCTGAGCCTCCCTCGCCCAGAAGCAACATGGAGCCTCTCACAGTAACGAGAATTGCAGGCAATTCTGGAAGATTGTGGGAAGTACATTTTTACGGTAGAAGCAATGTGCAGCCTATCCCTTTCAAGCGATCAAATGTGTCTCTCTGTGTGTATGTGTGTTTGTGTGTGTGAGAGAGAGGGGGGAAAGCAGCAGAGGGTAAACCCTCTCAAACAGCGTTGACTGCAATTCTCAATACTCCCTGCCACTGTTTCTCTCTCTCTCACACAAACACATAGACATTTGATCACTTGAAAGGGACAGGCTGCACATTGCGTCTACCATAAGCACACACTTCCCACAATCTTCCAGAATTGCCTGCAATTCTCATTACTGTGAGAGGCTGCACGTCATGAAGAACTAAACGAAGCGGTGGATGGTGGTGGTGGAGGACAAAGCAAGGCAGGGGATATGGAGCTGTCCAACACGCCCTGCACCGGCTTACCCAAGGGTCCTTCAGCCAGGCCACCATGCCAAACCCTCACCCCACCCCAGGGCAGCCACATCCCTTTACTAACCTGCTTTCCAGCTCCGTTCTCTGCCGTGTGCAGGGCGACAAAAGTAGTTCGTTGGGACTACAGTAAAAATAGTTCAGACCTTCCAACTTCTCACAAAAAATCTCACAAAGGTGGAAGGCCTGAACTATATTTTTTTAATTCACTAAAAATGAATTGATAAAACCTTGGGGTTTCATGCTACTTCAGCTCTCCAAGAATTACCTGAAGAATGGATGCCAAATCCAATTCTGTTCTTAAAATATTTTCCACAAAATATTCTGTGTCCTCCTATTCCCTTATAACAATAGTAATGGGTATCCCTAGCTTATAAAAGAGACTACAGAGAAATATAACTGGTTATTGGCATCAGTCATTTTCAATTTCTAGTGGCCATATAGATTTTCTTTATGATGATCTATCCCTAACCTGTTCTTTCAAGTCTCCAAAAATAATGATAACATTTAAGTATCCTAAGATATGACACATAGAAAGAATAGGGGTATCTAATTGCAGAATACAGATTAAAACTGGAATGAATTATGTTCATGCTAGATATAAAGAGGAGCTTTTTGAGTGTACGATGCCAGCCTTTGGAACAGACTGAGCCCTTGAAGTGATGAATTCGTTCCTAGAGTTCTTCAACGAAGTCCGATGGTCATATGTCCAACATTCCTGGTAGATTCTGCACTGAATAGGACATTGGACTAGTTGACCTTCATGTTCTCTTTCAATTCTATTACTCAACTTAATCAATATAATACAGAGTAAGTGCTTTTGTTAATCAAAAGGAGAAAAAGAACATTAATAAAATGAACTAAATTCTTGACTTAATGTGACTGATAACACAATGCGACTGATAATACAATAAACATATATATAGATTAAACTTAGAAAAATAAGCCTATTTAATGATATTCATGTTAATTTAATTAAATAGCTTTATATTACTCTATTATTTGCTTTCACAACAACTAACATGCTATTCAGAAGAACCACTGTTATTGGTTCTTGGTTGCTTTATGTTTACTGTGGAGGAACATATGTAATAAGCTTTGTCTATGCAATTATTAATGAATATCCAGAGCATTTCTGAGGTCACAGCTAGATCACAGGAGGCAACATAATGGGATCTGGAGTAAATAAAAGTAACTCTGTTCCTTGAGTTAATTTAGGGCAGTTCAAGGAGGAAATGTTAAGCACACATATTTAAAAATAAAGAACTACATTCTACTCCCTGTACTTAAAAACACTCTATAACAAATACTGTGAAATTTAAACTATTTTTAAATACTGTTCAATGCATGTACTCTTAATCTCTTAAGTGCAATATTTCCAAGTGAAATTAGTTCAGAAGGAAAAACTTTCACATTATTTGTAATTTTGCTTGATGGCTGGCCTAAACCTTTTTCCTAGTGACATGCTCAGTGGAAAACACATTTGCTGAGAAGCAACAAGAAAGTTAGGTAATCATGAAATCAGCAGGGCTTTTTAAACATTATTCAGTCCTTTTCATAAACAAGGCTGTTACCACCAAGAGAAAAACAGTTTAAAGCTAGTAATAAAGTATATGTAAAGCCAAGTGAGTAGAGGGGATCATTAGCTTCAGCAGTTTTGGTTAGTTGTTGGTTTTGTGTCCAAAATACAGCCTTAAAACTACATTCTGGAAATCTTATATAAGATGTATTTTCAGTTGAATGACAATAAGTGGAGTATATTTTTAAACTCAGAACTAATTTGTCCATAATTCACTTGGATTCACCCAGAGATTTTATGTATCAATATGACATTAAAAAGATCATACCAGCAATACAAAAGTACTATTGTACAAAAGTACTGAAAATGAGATAATATTCTAGATAGTGTACCGAGGCTACAATTTGTGGCCGAATCTGTTGATGTGATCCAGACTAAACACACTGGTGTACACAGGAAGCTAAGAGATTAAAGAAGCTTCTAGTAGGAACATTTTTTTTAATGCCAGCAAACTCATCCAGAGCAGTGTTCTTTGGGACGCATGCAAGATTTATTTCATAAAGTTCTCCCCGATTTAACAGTCTCCTCCCCGCAATCAGAAGGCTCATAAGTGACACTAATAGTAGCCTTGTCCTCCATCTAGAGTCATCCACGCAGGAACTGTGCGTGACTTTTACAGGAGGCGGCTGCGGATTTCCAGAAATCCTTGGCTGCACAATTCGCTTACGGGGTTCACACCCATCCTTCTTTCATCTGCCGCCCCAACTTCCACCTCCTGAATGCAAAGGAGCAATCCCGATGTGGGGTGGTGGTGAAGGGGGGGCACTGAGAACCCGCGGGAATAACATCCAAAGGAGGCAGAGGAGGGACGACCCGTCACCCCTTAGGCTCACCTGGTCTCCTGGTTGCTGAACTTCTTCGTCACCACCTTCCCCAGGTCCAACCCCAGGCGATCAGCTACGCGTTGGGACAAGTCCTGATGGGAACTCCCGCTGAAGAGCACGATGTTGGGCATGGCTGGGCACAGAAGGCCGAAACGAGCCGGAGCCGGGGAGGAGGAGAGGAGGAGGGGGAACGAAGCCACACGAAGGAGAGAAAGAGAGAGCGGCCGAGCGCCACAGGCCGACCAAATAACCGCGGCTCCGCCCCCTCCCTCGCGGAAAGCGCGCCAGAAGGCCGCCCTCCCCTCTGCCCGCCCCCATCGCTCTCGGGCCGTCGAGAAGTGGGTGGGGCCAGAAGGGCGGGATTCGAAAGGGGAAAGAAAGGTCGCGTGGGGAATGAGGCCTAGAGGTAGAAAAGTACAATGTCTATAATGTAATAATCCCAATTTAAATTTCCTGCGGCGTGCTTGAAGAACTTGACGGAAGGAGGGTCATCGTGTGAAAGTTTACCTCGGGAAACTGTGCCTTTTAAGAATGCGACGATCTTACATTTTTTATCTCTATGATGAAGCTAAGTAAGGTGGAAAGGCTGGGATGAGGGGAGCAAAGGTTGACGGGAAGGAGGGCCCGGTCCCGGTGGGTGGAAAAGGGACTCTGAAAAGGGAGGGAGCAGTTTGGGTGGAACCTGGTCGTCCTGCTGTATTGGGAGGATTTGTTCCATGCTGATAGGCCTCACATTTCTTCTATTAATTAGCCCATAAGTCAGGAAATTCTGTGCAGTTGAAATAGGGTACAGGTAGACCTCGAGTTACAAACATTGATTTACTGACCTTTTAAAGTAATGATGGCACTGAAAAAGACTTATGACCATTTATCACAGTTACAATCCTTGCAGCATCCCCATGATCATATGATCCAAATTCAGGGGCTTGGCAACTTGGTATTTATGACAGTTGCAGGATGATCACCATTTGTAACCTTCCCAGCCAGCTTCCAGACAAGCAAAGTCAATGGAGGAAGCCAGATTTGCTTAATGACTACACAATTTACCTAACAACTGCAGTGATACATGGTCATAAAATGGGGCAAAACTGACCTAACAACTGCCTTCTTTAACAACAGAAATGTTGGGTTGTGGTTGTAAATCAAGGATTGCCTGTATTATATAATAAGCCCTAACCCTACTAGATTTGATCTACAAAAAACTGGAGGATCTCTAGCTAAAATTCTGGCTGAGGAAATGTGGGGAGTTTAAGGCCACATATGTATCTTAAAGTTACCAAGGTTGACAAAACACTGATCTAGATGGCTGCAAAGATGTCTCCAGGTTTTTAGAGACTAGCTTTGTTAGATTTATATATTTTTATTTTTATTGTTATTACACATACACACACACACACACACAATTTTATCTCATCCAAGTCCATATCACTTAGGAGAATCAGAAGTTACTGATTTTATATAGATTTCATACTGAGAATATCCAGATATAGGTACTGCTCACATGATTCTGGTTCTTGGTACAGGTAATCCTCAATTTACTACCACAAATGAGCCAAATTTTTCATTGCTAAGCAAGACAGTTGTTAAATGACTTTTGCCCCATTTTATGATTTTCCACAATTGTTAAATGAACCACTGCACCTGTGAAATTAGTAATACGGTTCATAAGTGAATCTTGCTTCCCCATTAACTTTGCTTGTCAGGTCACAAAAGTTAAACACAGGACCCTGGGACTCTGCAATTGTCATAAATACAGGGCAGTTGCCAAGTATCCATACTTTGATCACATGGCCATGGGAAAGCTGCAATGGTCATAAATGTGAAAAACAGTCATATGTCACTTTTTCCAGTGCCATTGTAACTTCAGATGGTCATTAAATGAATGGCTATAAATCAGCAACTACCTGTATTTCCTGTAGTGCTGTATCAGGTGCTTGTCCTGCTATTGTGATTTTAATTATACTCTACATTAATTCTTATTATTTCCTTATTTGTATATTGTTCAAATATATATTCAGATATTTGTAAAATATATCTAAATGCAGCTTAACTAATAAAATATTGATAGAACTACTGACATGGGTTGCAGATGATCTTGAACAGATATACTGTATACCCACTACATAGGAGGATTCCTCCTTCCTTGCCCCCATCCTATTGGGTGTCTCAATGGATTTTGTTACTACCAACCATGGTTTATTTCCATAGCATGCAAGGGTCGGTGAGAAAATATTGTGTTGCGGTGCTTCTCTTTCTGGAATAGGTAGTTCCAGTAAATGAGAGGAAGAAATTGGCCCGGGCCTTGGCGCTCTGCCCTTGATTAATATCAACATGGAGTCACTCAGGAAATATTTGCCAACATGTAATTAATTAAGTATGCTGATGTTTCCCAGTTTTCTGTGCCGCATTGTTTAGGAGGTATACTGAAGGCTTGATTCATTGCCTGGATGTTTTCAGTCTCTGGATAGGGAGAAACAGATTCAGACTTAACTTGCAGTAGGACAGAATGGTTGTTGATTTAAATATCTTCATATTTCAGAGAAATCTAAACTTGACTCTAGATGAAGTTACTCATCCAGAAGACAGCAGAGGCTGTGCAGTCTGAGGCTTTTCCTGGAAACATAGCTCTTGGTCAGAACTGGTTTTAGGTTTAGGCAGCCCAGAGAGTTACCTAGATACCCAAATAGAAAAAAATCCAAAATATAAAATCTGATCATTTTTCCTCCTTGGTTTATGATTTTTCTTTTTTCATTTTTCAAAAATACTTACTGAAAAATTCAATTGAGTGGTAGTGAACAGCACACCAGCCAGATGTGGCAAGTCATGAAAAAGAAATTATTACATCTGTGGATCTCAGATAGCTTTTAATATAACCAAAGCAAAACAAAAGTTTCATAAGAAGGTATTGAGTGAGCAAGTTGTGTGACTATCGGAGCTATCACAGAGAAGAGCAGGTGTAAGGACCAACCTCTCCCCCCCCCCCTTCAATGGTAGGTATGAACTCTTGAAACTTTGGTGTTTCACAGCTTGCTTTGAACTGTTTAATATGCCTATTCTCCTATTCAATAAAGAAATCCTTCTAAAACACCAAAGTTTCAAGAGTTCGTACCTATCTTTGAAGGGGGGGGAGAGGTTGGTCCTTACAGAAAGCTAGCTCTACAATAGTGGTCAACCCGGAGAGAAAAAAATTTTTTTTCACTTTACCGAGGGGACACTGCAACATTCTGAATGAAACAGTGAGAAAGGAGAAGCTGAATGCTGGGGAGAAACCTCAACAACTACCCAGCCCAACACCGGCTCAGCATGTCCCATTGAAGACAATGAAGCTGTCTTTGAAAATTCCATGAAGCCCCAATAGTCTATCAGGGTAGGGAAAAGGGACAGCTGGGATGGAGGAGCCAGAGGAGTAACCCTCACCTGTGGTAGCTGCAAGCCCGGGTGGAAAATGGAACTGAAAGCCCTGTCCGATCAGGAAGAGCTAATCGAGGACCTGCTGGCAGATAATCGATTGAAGCAGTATATAACCCACCTTGTGAGGGAGGCCCTGGAAGAGCTCAACGTCCGGGATGAACTGGGTCGCCAATGAAGGAGAGCGAGCGAACCAGCAGACGAGGGAAACCAAGCCAACACCCCTGACCCAACTGAGGCTGATCGAACAACCGACTGAGCCAGAGGACCAGCAGCCAGACCAGGTACCCAACCTCCCATCGGTGCAGAGCAAAGGATTAACTCGGGCCAACCCAGAGACCTACAGCTGCAGAGAAAGACCCCCCCTTCGGGGTTAAGTTTGATGGAGACCCCTAAAAGTTGGGGGTTTTCTTGGCTCAAGTCCTCACCTATATGCAAGAATATGGACGTGATTTCCCAACCCAAGGGGCATGAGTGCGAGTCGTCACCCTAGCCCTAGAAGGAGCCGCTGCCAGATGGATGGTGACCCTCCACAACATCGACGCTCCAAAGCTGCAGAATCTTGATTGATTCATGACAGCCCTACACCACCTGTTCGAAGACTCCCTCACTGATCGCAAAGCCCACAAGCACATTAGAATCATAAAGCAGGACCGTCGCCCTGTAGCTGAATACACCGAGGAATTCCGTGACCTAGCCGGCCGACTGGCCAGAGGATATTTTAGTCTGCTGGTTCAAAGATGGACTCAATGACGACCTGTACACTGCCTGCCTGGCCCGGGGGCTGCCAACTGCCTGCATGAATGGTATCTGATGGAAGAGGAGACAGAGATCGACATGATCCGAAACCAGTATCGCACCAGCAGAGCTTGGAGAAGATCCCCACCCCAGGGTAAGTGGGAGCCATTCAAACACCAAACTGCCAGGGCACAAAGGCCATCGGGCTGTTTCAGTTGTGGGAAGGAGGGGCACCGAGCAGCAAAGTGACATTCAAGAAACCCTGCCAGGAAGCCTGATCACCTGTCAGGGGGAAAATTGCCAAACCCAATCCCCGAGGAAGAGAAATAGCACTGAGAAGCCGGGAAGCTGTGGGATTCCGCTCCCCTCCAAACTCAGAGAAAGACATGCCAACACCCCGAGAAGACCTGAACCAGCCCGAAAGCAATCTGGAAGACGACCCGCTAGTAAGCGATCCGATTGAACCGTTCACTCTACCCCTAAGACTGTTTATTCCCAGCCGAGGAAAGGGGGAAGAAGTAGCAGCACTACTGGATTCGGGGTGCACCCGATGCCTAATCAACCCAACCCTAGTAGGGAAATTGGGGATCCGCTTAAGGAGAATGGAAAATCCCATTGCGTTCTGCCAATTAGATGGAATTATAGCGGGGGGCAGAGCCAGCCAGTTTTGCCACAGAACCATTACAAATAAAACTGGGGGGCCATAGCGAAACACTAACATTCATTGTAGCCCCAGGAATGGAAGGACCACTAGTCCTAGGACTCACATGGCTACAGAAATGTAATCAAAAAATAAACTGGAAAAGAGGAACCGTACATTTCCAGAAGCATGTAACATTTGCGAACATCCCAGAGGGGGGCAAGGAAGGGAAAAGGAATAGAGAAACAGCCATTGCCGGCCAGTTCACTGAACCCAATAACATCCCCCCAAAATACCAGGATCTGGCTAAAGTATTTAGTGAGGAGGCATCTGATGAACTCCCGCCTCATCGTGCCACCGACTGTGCCATTGTGATCCTGCCGGGGGCTAAACTTCCAAAACCAAAAATGTACTGCAAATGAACTCAGAGCATTTATCGATAAAAATCTAAAAAGGGGTTTTATTGAACCTACCCGACCAAAGATAGCAGCCCCAGTGTTATTCTGCGAGAAGAAAGATGGCACCTTATGCCTTTGCATGGATTTTCAAAATGTGAACACTATGAGCACCGAAAATGTGTACCCACTCCCCCTCATGAAGGACATGTTAGGCCACCTCTCAAAAGGGAAAAAATTTTCAAAGTTAGATTTAGGAGAGGCATACTACCGCATCAGGATTAAGATAGGGAGTGCTACCAGTGTAAAGTACTCCCGTTCGGTTTACAAGGAGCCCCTGCTGTATTTATGCAACTAATAAATGAGGTGCTCCATGATTATTTATACAAAGGGGTTCTTATTTATCTTGATGACATTTTAATATACACTGAAACAAAAGAAGAGCACATAAAACTAATCTGAACGGTTGTCACGAAACTCCAAAACGCCAAACTATATGCAAAACTCTCTAAATGCGAGTTCCATAAAAAAAAATTGACTACCTGGAATACAGAATATCCCACGAGGGGATAGAAATGGACCTACAAAAAGTAAAAGCAGTCATTGATTGGGAGCCGCCCCAAACTCGCAGACAGCTGCAAAGTTTCCTGGGTTTTGCAAACTTTTACTGTCAATTCATCCCAGCATTTGCAAATATCACCCTCCCCATTACGAGCTTGTTGAAAACAAAAGTGAGGAGGAAACCGAAGCCAAGAAAACCCCTTGATTGGACAATGGAATGCCAAGCGGCATTTGAAAAACTTAATTATTCTCAGCAGAACAAATCCTGAAACACCCAGACCCAGAACAGCCATTTATCATCCAAGCGGATGCTAGTGACGTAGCAGTAGGAGCTATCCTACTCCAAAAGAATGAAGAGGGACAATTGTAACCATGTGCTTATACTTCCAAAAAATTGACAGAAACTGAGCAAAGATGGGCTATATGGGAAAAAGAGGCATATGCTGTGTGATGGGCTCTCCTCACCTGGAGACATTTCCTAGAAGGGAACAAAATTCCTTTC
>JAOYMU010000010.1:17848068-17859259 GCA_025802295.1 Psammodynastes pulverulentus
AATGTTCGGCCCTCCACCATGTTCACTTCATCCAATCTGGCCCTCTTTGAAAAAAGTTTGGACACCCCTGACATATATGAAATCATCATCATCATTTTAGCCATTGTCTCTCCACTGCAGGGTGAAAGCATGTTTCCAACCTATACAGTCCTGAGCTTTCTTTTGCCAATTGAGCCCGCAATACTTGCTAAGGTCGCTGATCTGTCTTGTTTTATATATGAAGTAAACATGTATAAATGTTAGAGCTCAACAAGAGGTGAAAGAAAACTAGCAAAACCCAATTGCTTTGGTATTCTAGTGATATGATTCCAATTAATTAACATTATTTTGGAAGGCTCAGGCATCAAGAATATACTGAAATTAAATCCTGAAATTAGAGAAGACAATATTTTCAATCAATCAATGTTTTTAAACTAATTTATTCATACAAATTTTTATCATCTCACTACTGCATAATTCTCATACTTGGTGTATATAGCAGTCAAGAGATTTTTATGGTAAGATACATACATACATACATATATACACAAATAGTACCTTTCCTTTCTCCTTACTGTTTTTTCCCCAAGATCTGATATTGAATAGACGTCTTTTATATACTAACTGGATTTCTACTTGAACAAGAAGACTAACAGCTATTTAAATTAAAACACAAAATGTGAACCATGAATTAAAATTAATAAGATTAATAGTTCAAGATGTAAAATTAAGTTCATTTTTACAGACTTTTCCAATTGCCAATATATTGGGACCAAACACAATTCCTGAGGGAATACATTGCAATGCAGAACAAATTTCTCTCTTGTGGCAGATAAGCAAGCTTGTGTCAACTTGAAGTTCAGAAGGGCTTTTCTTGCGGATCTTCATGATTCTTATCATGAAAGTTGATTCTAAATAATTTGGCCTCTTTTAATTGTTAATAGCTTAAATTGTACCTTAAAAGCAACTGCCAACTAGTTTTTAGTAGTTAATCTTTCCATTCAATCTCTATTAAACCTGCCTAACTGCTACATTTTACGCCAACTGCAACCTCCAATTCGCTTTTCTAACTAGCCCAACACAGAGCAAAAGCCAAGATGGTATTTAACCAAGGGGTGTGTACTGTGGCCCGAAATGACTAACTGAAGAAATACAGCAACTAGCTTTCATTATAAAAATGTGCTTCTCACAATCACCACAATTATTCACATCTTTCTACTCCTTCTTAAACAAGTAGAATAAAATCATGGCCAAGCAAAACCCACAACATGCGACACCAATAAATGACACAATGTGCTTAGTACAATAAAGTTCTATTAGATAGCCTGGCTATCTAAACAAATACAGAAGAACAATGTAAATGTCTGGATTATGAATTCAAATTCAAAATGCAGGGGACAGAAATGCAAGATTCACAAATTGCATATACTGTTACCAAAATTAAACAACAGAAGGCTTAATGTCACTTCAGAAGAATTTTATTCCAGTGCATATTATGTTACTGCTATCTGAAATAGTGAAATCAGAAAACTGTTCAGTATGTAAATAATTTTAACAGCACCATCCATTAACATAATTTGAACTTTGCATCTGGTTGGACTAAGACTCCAGCCTGAATGTTTTCTTCCTCTCCTTTCATTCTTCATTAGACTTTGTGAAAACACAAGCTTTTTTACTAATACAACTGAGCATAGTACCACTATCCTAAATTCTGATTTCTACAAATGTGGAAGCATATTCTTTCTGTTTGTTTCAGTTTTGACCCATAGAGAAGTCACTTAGTTTTAATCAGGATACATATACAATATTCTGTGGATAAAATCTAAAGTAAATTATATTCACCTAAAACCATTAGAAACAATTTTATAAACCCAATTAATCTACTTTAGCAATGTCATAGTAAGTTTTATCTAATCACAATTGAGCCCCAAAATTCTGTTGTTAAATGAGTCATTTGTTGTGAATTTTCCCCACTTTATGACCTATCTTGCCCCAATTGTTAAGTAAATCACTACAGTTGTTACATTAGTGGCACAGTTGTTAAGTGAATCTGACTGTTAGGGTTCCAAGTAATACGCCCATAGTAAATAGAACTCCAAGCAAATGAATTCCTCAAAGAACAATTTTATTGGGTATATCATATTGGGACAGGCTGGTGAAAACCGACTCTGAATGTTCCTGTGGTTTTTGCCTCCTTTCCCAAACAATCAGTCACATGATCCAATCAAAATACTGTCCAGTTGCCTGCTAACTTCATTCTCCTTTCTCCAACCACCTGGGGGGATATCCTTGGTTCCCAGGAGAAAGTATTTTGTTTGGGCTACAAACCCCAGCTATCTCCACACACCCCTATCCCTCAGCTCCAGCGTGGCAGCACTGAGCCTCAAAATGGCCTCGGTCAGGTCAGTTTCAGGGCTGACACTGACTTCCCCATTCATTTTGCTTGTCAGAAGGTTGCAAAAGGTGACCACAAGACCCCAGGACACTGCAACCATGAACCAGTTGCCAGGTGTCCAAAGTTAGATTACATCAGCTCAGGGACACTACAACGGTCATAAGTGTGAAAAACGGTCATAAGTCACTTTTTTCAATGCTGCTGTAACTATGAACCATCACTAAATGAACTGTTTGTTGTATGTCGAGGGCAACCTGTATATATCAAAAGTAGATTAAATAGCTAAAGGAATGTGCTAACAAAAATATTTTGGTAATTATTAGATTGAAACACAAGAGCATGGTGACCCTGTTTGCTGATGGAGAACAAAAGTAATGACTTTTTATATTACATTATCCTGGAAATTCATTTTTTCCTATAAAACCAATAACTGGGGGCAAAAGGAATCTATTTCTTATGATTTTTTTGAAGTTAGATGCTAGCCTAGAAACCAGGAGTGTAACTTCAACTTAAATGGAAGTGAAAATGTAGGAAGTGAAAATGTATGAACTGTACTACTTTTTATGAAACCAAACCAAATCTAATCTAACCTAATGTTTTTTTTCTCTAGTTACTTTTGCTGAATGTCCTAAAACTGACAGTCTGTTCCAAGTTTATAAACCCTGCCTGTTACTATATGTTATTATCTTGTTTGATGTAAATAAGAAAGAAGTAATTGAAGATGTCTATCAATAAAATGGAGCACATACTGATAAATGGTAAGGAAAGCAGTAATTAAGTACTGTAAGCAACTAGGCTAATATGTTGCATCTCCACGGGAAATGATTCAACTTTACATTCAATTCCAGTTGACAGGAAAAACAACCTGATACATACAGGCAGTCCTGGGTTGTATCAAAAATGTTGTTCCATGAACCTGTAAACTATTTTTGGTCACAACTGATCACATGCATGCAGAAAGTTGGTTGCCACCATTCTTGCACATTTTTCTATAAAAGTCATATTTAATTCAAGCCATTTGAACTAGAGTCAACCAATATAAATTTTTCAAAACATGTACTTTAATTTTTTTTAAAGTAAAATTCCTTAAAAGTAATTATCTTCTTTGACACTTCTTTTTCTCCAGCAACTTTAATCAAATTAATATTTCTTGTTTTAGTCTGGCTGGATGGGAATTCTAGAAACTGAAGTCCTAGCACAGCTGAAGATTTCTATTTCCTTTCTGCAAGAGATGACTGCATGACCTGCATGTCTTCTAAGAAATATATTTAATATTGACTAAAACCTTGAAAAATGTTTCATGTTCATCATAATTTTCATCTTTGCATTATGTGGATGCCACATTTTTAGCATAGTGTTTCTCAAATGTGGTAATTTTAAGATCTGTGAACTTCAATTATCAGAATGATGCAGCCAACATGGCTCATTGGGTAATTCTAAAAGGTGAAGTGCATACAAATTTGCCAAGTTTGAGAAACACTGCTTTAGTGTATACAGGGAGTCTGTTCTACAATTGAGGCAAATAGTTTTTTCTCAAACATTCAAACGTCTGCCAGTTTGAGGCTATTTCCCCACTAATGGTTTGTAGCATCCTATAAAATGCTGAGAGTTAAATATTGCTGTACCAAAAGAATAGTAATGAAGACAGGTTTTACACCACCTTAATAATGGGTAATGCTAAAATATACACATCAATAGAAGGAAAATTGTCTCAAATAAATTTCGAGATAGAGTGTGTACCAAGGGTTTAAATCATTCAAATAATTTTTCCTCTATCTTACATGTTAACTGGTCTGGTAAAAGTCAAAACTGAACTAGCCATTTCTGATATTTTTCTTTATGTTGAAGCAATGCTGTAATAAACGAAAGTATACTCACAGGAACATAACTAATGGGTTGAATTCATGATGTGATTCATCAAGGCATTTCCTTTAAATTCCAGGTCACAACAATGACATAGCCTAAACAGCAAGCCAACAATCTGATTATTATTCTTTCTTGCACTGTTCCAATGGATTTTATTTCTGCTTCAATACTGTCATTCCTTGGGTTACATCTCCATTCCTCCAATGTCTGCACTACATTTGCTAAAAGTACATACTTCTCTAACCCTTACAACTATTTTCCTCTGTCCCTTCTACCAGCTGGAATGGCATGGAGAAATAATGTTACCTTATAATGTTTTGAAATGAAAATAGAAAATCAATGTCTAATCCTCAACGTGCCTTTGGGCAACCACATATACAACATCATGGAAAAACCATCAGGATGCTAGCATCCCTCTATCTAATCAATTATTTTTGCTTAGAGCATAATTGTTGTGATATTTTGTTTTTAAATTTTGACCTTCTGCAGAACAGTGTTTTGCTCCATGAACAAAAGCACCAAAATCATTATAGAACATGATTTTCATGATTAATATCCACTTTTCAATCCTTACTACTTTTGTATTCTACAACCTGTGAATTCCTTCCTACTTCTACTCCTTCCTCTTTCTTTTTCAAGCATCCTTACTTTGTTAAATAAAACAGCCAGGATAAATCCATTCAAACTTTAGAATAGCTGCACAGTAATAATGTGAGTCATGTCCATTTTTTGCAGGCTATTAAAAGATTCTTTCCTCTACCACCTTCATATATAGATGAGAGAGTAAGAAAGAGCATCACACATACTCTCATAAATGTACACGAGAAGTTATCTCACCCATTTAATCAAAGTTATTGTGTTTTCTTAATTGAGAAATTTGAATGTATTCTAATTGGCAACTTTTATCACTACTACTTTGTTTATGTTTTAGAAATTCTAATAGAAGAATTATTATTTCTTCTTACAGAACTCTGAAGTCAGAATCAAGAAGATATCCTATTGGCAATAGGATCCTATTCAATATACTAATATTCAAATTCCAGATTCTGAACTATCGGATAGAAGTAAGCAAGGTTGGACTTTCCCTAGCATAATTCTAACTCAAATGCAGGTTTATAGCCAATTATAACACTAACTATATCACAAAAATCCATATGGTATAGTTGTTAAAGTGCTGAACTAGAAGTGAAGAAGCCCAGGTTCTAGTCCGGGGATCGGCAACCTGCAGTTCTGGAGCCACATGCGGCTCTTTGGGCCCACTCCTGCAGCTCCTGGTCTCATCATTGGCTAGCCCTGCCCATCACCCTCCCCTCCGTTGCCTGGCCTGAGAAGGTAAGGGTAACGGCGGGGGATGGAGAAGTGGCCAGGGCTGATTCTCCGGTGCCTCACTCTTGCTGAAGCTTCTTCCGGCCCTTGTTGGTGCTGGGCGTGTCTCAGTCATTGGTGGAGAGGAACCTGCTCTCTGCCCTGAGACACTGGCCCCGCCCAGCCGCAACCTATGCCAGCCTTGCTAATACGAAGGCTGGTGGGGTGGAAATGGGATCCGGGAGAATGGGACATTGGAAAGGGGGATGGGACTGCAACTCCCAGCTGCAGCTTTAAGAGGTTCAGGGCAGTGGGAAAAGGGAGGTGGTCCTGCCGAACCTCGCACACCCACACCAGGGATCAGGGTCAGAGAAAGCCAGAGCGTCCTCGCCGAAGACACTTGCCTGTCAGCCAATCTCCCTCTGTGTGTGTGTGTGTGTGTGTGTGTGTGTGTGTGTGTGCGTGTGTGTGTGTATCTCGTGCTCTGTTTCTGCATCTTCTCTCTCTCTCTCGGAAAGTTGCGGCTGGGTCAAGCCAGCAAGCTCTCCTTGGTGCTCTTTGCTACTCCTTTGATTTTTTTTCTTTTGGGAAATCCAGGCTGGCTGAAGCTTCCATTTGGGCGACTCTTCTCCTTCTCTTCCCCCCTTCCTTCTCTCGCCATCTCCTGACCGGCTGTGGCAGAGGCGGAAGGGTGCGCATGTGCCGGGAGACCATTTTCAAGTGAACAGCCATCTGCCTCGTGCCCGCCTCTGCTGCGCTTTGGTGCTCGCTTGAAGAGCATCTTCCCTGCATGTGCACCCTCCTGCCCCCACCACAGCTGCTGATCATGAGAGAACAAGGAAGGGTAGGAGGAGGAGGATGGCCTGAAGGGAAGCCTCCACTGCGGCTGATGCTTATTTCTCAGCCAGCCTGGATTTCCAAAAAGAAGAAATGAAAGAAGTAATGAATAGCACCAAGGAGAGCTTGCTAGCTTGGCCCAACTGCGGCTTTCAGAGAGAGAGAGAGAGAGAGAGAGAGAGAGAGAGAGAGAGAGAGAGAGGGAGAGAGAGAGAGAGTCCAAATGAATATCACAATCTTATCAACTAATTTTGACTCCCAATGATTTGGATTCTAGCCAAGATCCAAACAAAAATCTTAACAGTTCTGAATGTATTTTTCTCAAATGCATGCTGTTCCAAATAGAATAGTCTTTTGCAAAGTTAGTGGGATCATGTCTGGTAACTTTAAAATGGAAAAGTTGAAATTTCTACATAAATTCCAATAGACAAGTTTTGCAAGAGATCCAGTTTCAAATTTTAACTTAACATACATTTTTAGATCATCTATAAAGAGCAAATGGTTTATTTTCTAGCTTTGTTTTGTAACTTAATATTATTTTATTCAGGATATTTGAGTAGAATTATAAACAATGAAAAGTAATATGTTTCTTTTTATTTTTACATCCCCAAAATCTTCCCTTTTCACCATAACATTGATTTTTTATGAAGCCACTATACTTCCAGAAATCCTAATATTTCTATTTATTCCAAAAAGATCTAAACATTTGAAAATTCAGCAATGGGGAAGGAAATCAAATGCCTTTTATGCCTTTTCTGGTCATAAAAAAGATTAATTTTTATTTATTTTTAAATTTGTGAATTTGAAGGTGGACTTTTGTTCCACCTGAAATTTCCAATTCCACTAGGAAAATTGCATTCTCCACCCCCCTATTAAATGTATTCACTATTAATCCAGTCAACAAATGTTCTGAGTAGACAACTCTGTTCCTTTTCCTTTCCTTTCCTGCACAAAAATTGTTCTTCTAGATATTATTCATTCATTGGTGTTTTTTTTATTTGCAGGTTATTCAGCTGGCTTGCTAGCCTGAAGTCAGATCTTTGAGCCAAAAGCCACATGTTTCATATTTTCCATAGGCATCACAGTTTCTAATCTATTAGATTCAAAGTAGTTTGCATATATTTGAAGCGTATGACTGAGTACTTTATATCTTGCTCCCTGAAATATAAAAAAAGCCCGGTCCATTCTACTATAATGAAAGAGAATGCATTTTCTTTAGATGAACACCATTTCAACTGCTTTATGAACACTCTAGGTTTTCACAAGTAGCATATCTAGATATTTCTCATTCTATTTTTTACTTAGAAAACATTTAAGAAACTGGTGCATTTAAAAGTAATTTGTTAATTTTACTTATTTCCTAATATATCTGTTTATCTGCTCCACGTTTTTGAAACGAGATTCTTTCATTTTGAACATTACACAGAAATACTCAGAACAAGGATGAATCACTTCCACCTTCTTCCTCTCTCCATATTCCACAATAGCCAAAGTATCCTTAGCAAGAAGAGCAGAAAGCAAAGTGGGAGAGCTTTCCAAAATCCAGTCGTTAGTTTGGAAAAGAACCAGAAAATATTACTCTGAGTGAACACCTCCACATTGACTGGTTATTAATTTGTGTATTGCAAAGCTATAGAAGCCAGATGGTCAAATGGCAGAAGCTTTACAAAGTTTTGGGAGTAAATTTAATGCATGTTCCCAATTGGCATTTTAAGTTAAAACTGGGCAGAGGGGAGAAAAAGGCTCTGAAGCAATAGTCTATTTATGTATGTATGTATGTATGTATGTATGTATGTATGTATGTGTGTGTGTATGCATTTATTTATTTATTTATTTGTTTGTTTATTTATTTATTATCTCTTGAATTTAAAATAATTTTTTAGGATGTGTCAATTATTATAGGTTTTCTTTTAAGCTTTATAAATGAGTTACATTTCTCAAGGGTATAATTGAAAAAACACAAAAGACAGATCCATAGCTATTTTTCATGCTCTACCTTACCTGGAAAAGTCATCCATGTTTAAGTATGTTTTATGGAACCTAAGAGAATATGTAGAGAAACAAATATTGGAAAATTAAAAAAAATAAAGGTGATGATCTGTAATTATGTCCAAACAGCATTGCCCATGGCATAATTTTATTTATCACATTTAGAAACCATCCATCTCCCTTACAGAGGAACTCTAGGTGTGCATAAATAAAATGTTAACATAGAAACTAAATATGAAAATTTAAAATACAGGCAAGCATAATTAAAATCTGACATTAAAAATTAATTAACATCATTTATACGTGTAAATAGGAATCAAATCAAGTCACTGAGAAAAACAAAATGATTCCAATAATCAATTGTAGAATGACAAAATGTCTTTTTAAATAAATGAAATTGCAATTGTTCTGTTTAGGATTTGCCCTGCTTGGGTGCAGGGCCTGCTTATTGAGCTTGCCTAGTTATCAAAGTTATGATTGCTATGAGAGATTTGATTTTCAACTGAGTTGTGGCAGAGCCTTATGCTGATCTGATTTTTAAAAATTAAATCCAAGAGACCACTCTGCCCTCATCAAAATGGCCTAATAAGGACCAACATGCTTAAAATAATATTAAGAATAAGTTGCAAACTACCAAACCAATATTTATATTGATATAAAGTGTACTTGGAACAATGACTATGCAATATTTCAATGGCACTTCATTGTGACACTACTTCAATAAAATATAATTCCAAGATGCATCTCAAAGCATCACAGTCTCCTGTTTTCAAAGGCAACGAAAGTTGCCTTAGTAGCATTGCTTTCGAGATCTTTTTTAGTACATCCAGTACAGGAGTGGTTTTCTTCCAGTGTTGCCACCGGTTTGCTGTTTGTCGCGCGTGTGCAAGCACGTGTGCAAGCGCGCATGTACTCCTTCACCCTTCTGTGCATGCGCATGCCTACTGGCATGTGCCTTCTGCGCATGCGCGCGCCGATCATCTGGGAGGATTCTTTGATCCTCTCAGCTGATTGGCAGCCATTTTTTACATACCGGTTTGGCCGAACCGGTAGCTAAAAACCATGCGCAGATGATCGGAGAGGCTTGCCGATCAGCTGAGAGGATCAAAGAGTCCTCTCAGCTGATCGGCGCACGCATGCACAGAAGGGTGGGGAAAGCGCGCACATGCGGGGGGCGGGTTTGAGCTACCGGTTCGGCCGAACCAGTAGCCATAATTTTTCCACCGGTTCACTCGAGCAGTTTTGCCGCTACTGGTTCGGCCAAACCGGTGCGAACTGATCGAATACCACCTCTGATCCAGTAGCCAGAACAGCAGTAAACATCTTGAAGGAGGCCTCAAACATTATGCAAAGTGTTTCAGAGAGGTGCAGAACTTAATGACAGAAGAGGCATTATTAAGCAGAACTGTAATAGTGCAATCAATATGAATCATAGCACAGATTCTGCTATAACAAAATATAATTTGGTTCTAAAAATGGATCTGTTGTGACATTAAAATTACTTTAAAAGCAACTTGTTCACAAAGAGTACAGGAGGAATACACTAAGTGATATTTTCTATATCTATGAAAAATTACCTCTCTTCTCAAAGCTAAGTTGTTTTTTTATCTAATGGCTGTCAAATATCTTCTTCAAAGCCACCTCTCTACTACAGCTCTGTGAATGAAACCATTGATTGTTTCTCACAGTTAAACTATGGTTAAAGTATTCCTTACTATTATTCCATCTATAAAAAGAGACAGCTTGTATACTCACCCTGCCATTTGGTATAAATATATTTTGGTTTCTATATCTCAATTTCTATCGGGGAACATGGGAATTTTTTCAGTGCACTGCATTCACTTTTCTAGAATCTTCCTCTCTTTCTCTTACAGGATCTGCTGCCTTTGATATTTAGTACCTAATATTCTCTACATTTTTTTTAGGAAAAGAGACGTACAATACATTTTGTATATTATTATTAACTCGCTACCCACTTGCCATGCAATTTTGGGTAGGTAGCTTACAAAGGTTTGAAATTTTAAAAAGGACAAATAACATCAATAATGCAATAGGATTTGGGTTTAAGAATGGTACAAGATTACTAAAAAATAAAAATCTACTCATTTTCTAAATATGTGTTAAAAAATTTCACATAATTGATCACAATAAAATTAGTGCTTATAAGGTACAAAAAAATCAAATTCTCAGTGAATTTAATAGTGCAATTATACAAAATTTAATGTATAAGTTTTAATTATATATTTAAAATTTGTAATGGAAACACATTTAATTAAATACCTTCATTTTAAGAATAGTTAACACATATACCTTACCTTTGGAAGAATCAGTAAAAAGATAGCTTGCTTGCAAGTTCCTGTTGTGTTTATGCATTACAAGCCTGTGTGTTTACTTTAAATTAAAAACTTAAGTGGATGACATTTATTTATTAAATACCTTACTGGCATAAATTCTTATCTTTATATAAGATTTAAATTCTTCATGCATTCAAGGATTTAGTTATGCTTTTATTAGTTCATTTATTTGCTTATAATTTTTCTATAACTGTTTTAATAGAACACAATCTAAACAAATTAAATCATCTGTTATCACAAATAAATCTTTATCACAATATTTTGCATATAAATTGTTATTGCACTGTCTTTTACAAACAAATAGATGACTATTCCCTAGGTAGGCATACTTCCCTAGACAGGGAATCTTGGATTCTGGATTTGCAGTATTTTAAAATTAACCTAGTAATTTTATGAGGACCCAGATTGTGGGGGCAATATGCTGATCCTGTAAACCGCTTAGAGAGGGCTGTAAAAAGCACTATAA
>JAOYMU010000010.1:17865208-17876506 GCA_025802295.1 Psammodynastes pulverulentus
GCGGCCGCCCAGCACCGCAGCTGTAATCGCGGCCTCGGCAATCCTCCCAACGCCTCCAGCGCAGTCTCCGCCGCCCTCGCTGCCGCCCTCGCCACCGCCGCCATAGCGCCGCCGCTGCCTCCACCATCGTCGCCAACACCATCGCGCCGCCACCGCCTCCAACACCGCAGACGCCGATGCTGTGGCCGGCGCCTCCACGCTGAAATCTCCGGGGCCGAGCCGGGCCACCCGACACCCAACGCCCTCACAAACGCCAGGGGAGCCGACAGCGCTCGGAAACGCCCTCTTCCGACCCAGACCATGCCGGCGGGGACACAGCCTCCAACCTTATCCCAGCCGCCGCCTTTTCATCTCAAACGGCAGCTGGGCAGGTCTATGCACAATGCCCGCCGTATCCATCTCCTTGGCGGGCAGAACAGCTGATAAAAACCCCCATTGTCAGAGCTCCAACCTCCGCCGGGATCAAAGACCCGCCATCTTGCGCAGGCGCAGAATCTGCTAAAAAAATTAATGTTTTCTCACAGGAACACTATTCTAAAGAATCAAATCTCTTGAGTATTATCTTCAGAGTAGAATTCAGAAGTAGGCTATAGTTTGTTTAAGAGCTTTCACATAATTGAAGAAAGTCAGAAAAAGTATTCATTTATTCATTACACATATATGCTTATTTCTTGCCAAAATAGTGCTCAGAACAGTAATTCCTTGATCGGTCTGTATAATCTGGATTAAAAGTGAATTTATTTCATCATCTATTCCATGAATTATATCAAGCAATGTTAGAAATTGTTTTCTCGAATTTCAACCTTCAAAATTTAGACAAGCTAAACTTTCAGAACCTAGATAATAGAAAGAAAAAAAGACTCATGAAAAAAAAGACTCATATCTATATACCAGGTTCTCATTGTCAGGCCCATCTATTTAGGTAGATAACTGCACCATCTTCCATATGTTGTAAACTGGTTATCTAACAGTCTTAGCTGTTATTATTATATACAAAGCCAAGCCAAGCCAAATTTTTCAGGTCAATTTCAAATGCAAACATACAGTTTTCATAATATTTGAAAATTATAAAATCCAACTAATGCAAAATTATGTTATGTTCACTGATAAAGTGTTGATTAATAGTATCATAATTGAATAGACTGTAAACTAGTTCTATATTGATTTCCACATTTGCTTACCACTATAAAATACATTCCTTAGATTACTTTCTATAAAATTCTCACTGCTCTTCCAAATGTAAAGAACAGTTGAAGTTCAGTGTACAGGCTCTGCTTCACATGAAGAAGAATCCAGATTTAATTTCTCCAAGTATGGCTGGATAAAACTCCAGTCTAAAATGTCAAGGCAATGATCCAGGCTGGATTTGCTTTATGGTAATTTCTCATATTTTTCCCTGATAAGCCATGGAAGATTGGAAAATTTATGTAAAAGATGCTGCCGAAAATATCCAATAATCAATATACAAGAAAATGGGAAGGTATGTTGGAGCACTGCATATTATGCAAATAAATTAAAATAATATGTTTACTATTTTGCTCCCCTTTGGGAAACAATAAAGGGAGTCCTCAATTTATTGCCATGGTTGGGTCCAGAATTCTGTTGCCAAACAAATTGATCATTAAGTGATTGTCACACCTGATTTTATGATTTTTATGGTTGTTAAATGAACCCAGTTTCCCTCATTGGCTTTGCTTGTCAGAAGCTGGCTGGGAAACTCACAAATGGTGATCACATGACGCAGGACACTGTAACCATTGTAAATACATGCCAGTTGCCAAAAGCTTGGATTTTGATCACGTGACCACATGGATGCTGCAACAGTTGTAGGTGTAGAAACCAGTTATAAGTCAATTTTTTCAGTGCCATTATAATTTTGAATGGTCACTAAATGAATGTTTGTAGTCAAGAACTACTTGTATGTGAATGTCTGGAGATAATTACAACACATTAGAAGTATACAGAATTGTCAGTATTTTAAGCAGCTAAATCATAAAATTATAAGTACAGAAGGGACCTTGGAGGTTTTTAGTCCAAGCCCTGCTCAAAGCAGGAGAGAGACCTTGTATCATCCTGAAGAAAAGATTGTCCACTCTTTTCTTGAAAAGTTGCAGCGAGGGAGCACCCACCAACTCCAGGAGGCAAGCTGAAACACGCAGGAGGCAAGCTATTCTATTGATTAATCATTCTTATTGTCAGGAAATTCCTCCTTATTTCTGAGTTGAATCTTGTTGACAAGCTTCCACCCATTGCTTCTTGTCCTTCCATCAGGTGCTACGGAGAATAAATTGATCTCCTCTTCCCTGTGACAGTCCTTCAAGTATTAGAAGACTGCTATCATGTCTTCCCTGAGCCTGAGCTGATATGACTGGAACTAACCAAACATATTTACAAGAGGCCAAGAACACCTCATAAGAAACCTTTACTGAAGAAAGATTAGGAAGCTATATCCAAAGAATTCCAATAAATTGTGCTTCAAGAGCAAGCCCCCAGATTAAAAATATATATATACATATTATTTCCTATCTTCTCATTCTCCTCAATCTAACTAGCTCTTTGGCCTCCTCTTTTGTGAATTACCATCTATTTCTTTTTCCTACAATTGTCAGATTTGTTACCATATTGTTTTTTTGCTGTCTGAATAAAAATCCTCAGAATAATGATAATAAATAAGACACTCAGATCTGTCTCTTGTAAAGCTTGCTATTGTTATGGATCCTATATTTTAATTAGGCACTGAGTGATATATTGCTTCCATTTTTTCTTTCTTAATCTTCTCTTACTGATTATATGCTTATATCATTCATATATATATGTATATATATTCTAATGACCATTTCTAAGATGGCTGTAAACAGATTAGTAAGTAGAATCTCACTTGTATTCATCTACAAAAGTCACAGATGTTTTATTTTGGGGAGACTTACTTGGAGAACAACCACATTACATCTTAAGCTTCATTTTAATCTAAAAATATAATCATTGTACAATCATAAAATGACCTTTTGGCTTTAAACTATAAACTAAACTAATGCTTTAAAAACAATCAAAGATTTCTACATATTAAAAATAATTTTAGTATCTACAAATTCTAATATTTGAATAATATATTATTATTGAAATATAAAAATTCCTAGATACCAAAATTTTCTAAATTTAAATTGTTTTTATAATTTATTTTTTCTTTTAAAAAATAAAATACTATCAGATTAAGCAATTCTTAATTTAGTTCAACAAGGTAAGGTAATCTTAAGGTATTTTTCTGAATAGCTGGTTCCCATAATGCAACATATATGCCTTTGAAACTAATATCCCATTAATATTATATACCGTAGTTCTTGGAAAGCTTCTATCATTTATTGATTGCTGCATTTATAACCTACTGTTAAAAGCTTAAAAGCCTGAGGCAGCTTCTCTAAAAACATTATCTTAATACAGTTTTGTTGCAGCTATTTTTTTCCATACAAATTTAAGAACATACAGTGCTGAGCTATTGCATAGATCCCTTATTTAAAATAAAATCACCTAACAAAAAAGATAAATGCAATATCAAATGAAAAGATATATTGTTTATCAAGCCAGAAATTGTATGTTAACTCTCAATGCAACATATCAAAATATGCTGAGTACTTTCTCCTGTGAACTGTTCCGAGAGTCCAGGCCAGGGTTTAGCAGCTTCTGTGTTACGTTCCACTAACTGAGCTAAAGTTCTGAGGACACACCTCCACTTCTTGTCCCTTCATCCCCAGTTTTGGCTCAATCAGTTGTTCCTTTAGACGTAGTTTTATGGCTGAGCTAGTTAGTAAAAATTAATGGGTGAAGACTGTTTTTTTCTCATTTACAAAGAGACCTAAGACTGTGGCAGCAGCTCCTCATGAAGCCGCTTGGTTCCTGCGGCAGCAAGGCATTTGCCTGGTTCTCCGCTGTTCTCCTACAGCAGATCAGCATTTTTTCAAGGAGAGCGCATTAGCACCAGCCGTTGCGGCTTCCCTTATCTGAGCATATCGCAGCATTCTCTTTTCTGATCCAATCTATGTTGACTAACTGACTCGCAGCCTCAGCATGAAGCACGGTAGCGCAACCCCTCTGGCTGCTAAAGACTGCATTCAGGCAAGTCGAGGCTCCCCTTGAAGAGTGGGATTGCCGTTTTGGGAGCTGGTTTAGTCAGGGCCGTTACAGGCATCATTCCAGTAGCACCTGTCTGCTCTTGCCACCCGAATTTCAAACAGGACATTTTTGAGTCAGTTTGGCCAGTTAACTATTGCAGCCTTAGCGTGAAGCGCGGAGCGCAACCCCGCTGGCTGCTGGAGACGGTTTATAGTCAAACAGTCCAGAGCCTCGGGAAAAAGGCAGGAACGCCATTTTGTTTTCCTGTTTCAGCAACAACTCCTGCTGGGACGGTCGTTGCAGGTCCAGCTCGCTTCCACCCTGTGTTTCCAATGTCTCCCGTCTACCAGACATCTGGAAACTAGCCCTAGTCAATAAATGAATCCCAGCCACGAAAATTAACACTGAACCCAAGATAACACATAACGCCACCACCCACCCTCACCAGATTCAAACCCAGACCCATCCCATGGATGAAACACAACGACCATCCAGAAGCCTGACCGCAACTACATCCCCAGCCGCTACACCCTCCTCCGCCCCCCACACAAAATAAATGACACACGCCATAAACATAGGGCTAGACCTCAAACCCGGAACCAAACCAGGGCCTGTGGTGTTGTGGCACAGCCATCCACCCATGACACTGCATTGCAAAACCCAGGAGGTTGCAACACTAAAACTCAGGATGCCACAACACAGCCAAATACCCAGTATGATGCAGCACAGGATTTAGGATGTCACAATACTAGCACTCAGGATGTTACCAAACAGCCTATTACCCAGGTCATTACAGAACAAAAGACTAACGAGCACTCAAGAGGCCACAGTACCAGAGCACAGGGCATTGCCACACAGCCCATCACCCAGGTCATTACAGAACAAAGCACTAATGAGCACTCAGGATGCCAAGGTACTGGAACTCAGGAAGTTATCTCACAGTCCATTACCTCCCCACCAGTATTTATAGAGAGACGGCAGCTCCGATCGTGCTTTGCTCCACAGTGGTTCCCTGTTCAGGAATCAGAATGACTCCAATCAGAAACATGCACATTGCTCTCATCTTCCAAGGAATAGTCTTCTAACTCAGATTCCAAAGCCTCCATGACAGCACTAAAAACCTGACTATGTTTCTCAGCCTCGGACACTGAATGTGTCAAGGGTCCTGTTTCTGGCTACATTGCTTACTTGCTCCTATTTTGCTCCTATGAATATTTAATTTGAATGTTTCAGTGTTTTTATTTGCTTTACTGTTTTATTGTTTGAAAATATTTTTTAAATATTTTTAACTGTAATATATACTTTTTTAATTGCAAGCCACCAGGGTTATTGCCTAAAAAGGGCAGCTATAGAAATTGAATAAATAAATAAATAAATAATGATCCATGAAATCTAGTTAAAGAAATGTATTTACAATATTTAAAGTGCTATCGTTATGTAACCATTCTGGGGAAAAAATGAACAATTTTTTTTAGTATCCTCCAAACAATTGTACATGGATTATCTAATTAATAAAAATAAAATAATCAATCAAGAATATATTTTATACTACTATTACTTGATTATCTTACATAAAATGTACACTATTATTTTTTATTTTATTATTTCTGTGAATAATATAGCAAAACTGCATATATTTCATTGTATTCAAATTGAATGGTAACTAACCTATGCCACAAAGTGTTTTAAATACAACTTGAGGACTATCATGAAGAAAAAGAAAGAGATTATGAAAAGTCGTTGATACCTGCTATATTTTATATATTTTAATAGATATATTTTAAAACGTTATGTGTTATGAAGCAGAGCAGAGGTTAAATTATATTCTGATGTATTGTTTAATAAAGATTTCTGCATACAAATATTTTGAAATAGCCCTATCTGATACAATTAAACCTGTTGTGATATAGGAAATGAAATTTATTTGATCAATGACTAGCAAAATTTGAAACTCTACAATGCAAAAGTGAAATCAAATAAATGTGATCCTATTCCAGTACAGATAATCCTTGTTTTAAGCCACAATTAAGCCCAAAGTTTCTGTTGCTAAGCAAGACAGTTGTTAAATGAATTTTGCTCCATTTTATGACCTTTCTTGCCACAGTTGTTAAGTGAATCATGCAGTTGTTATGTTAGTAGTACGGGTGTAAAGTGAATCCAGTTTTCCCATTTATTTTATTTATCAGAAAGTCACAAACCTGGGACACTGCAACTGTCATAAATAGATGCCACTTGCCAAGCATCTAAATTTCGATTGCATGACTATGGGGGATGCTGAGTGTGAAAAATGGTCAGAAGTCACTTTTTTCAATGTTGTTCTAACTTTGGACGGTCACTAAATGAATGATTGTAAGCCAAGGACTAACTGTATAACAATGAGTCTCTATGTAATATATATTACTATAGGTAATCCTCAACCTACGACTACAATTGAGTCCAACATTTCTGTTGCTATGTTAAGGGAATTTTATGCTATTTTACATTTCTTGCCACAATTGTTAAGTGAATCACCGTAGTTGTTAAGTTAGTAATGTGGTTGTTAAGTGAATCTGGCTTCTGCATTGTCTTTGCTTTTTAGAAAGTGGAGATGATCTCACTATCCCTGGACACTGCTACTGTCATAAATATGAGTCAGTTGCCCTGCACCTCAATTTTGATCACATGACCATGGAAATGCTGCAACAGTCATAAGTGTAAAACAATGGTCATAAGTCACTTTTTAAAAAAACACTCTGATGTAACAGCCACTAAATGAACTGTTGTAACTCGAGGACTACCTGTATTGAGATGCATCAATTAGCCGTGCAAGTATAAATCTAAAATGTTACAATATATGAATGAAAATATATAGTATATCACCTAAATCAAGATAGATAATGTGTAATAAACCTAAAGTGATGGACAGAAGAGATGGGTCATTTCTGTATAGATTTATGACTTATTGGGATCTATAGCCCCTTTAATATGACAAAATTGTTTATAAAATATTATTATATTTATGTACACTCTCAACTTAGCTTTTGAGAGATATTACTTGTTTTTTTTAATTCTTTCATTAATGTTGCAAATCTGTTGTTGATGTACCTCCACCCCATCACTACCATATCTCTCTGTGTGTCTCTTTAAGCCAGTCTGCAGAATTCCACGCAATTTTTAGCAAGATTTTTATAGTTTAAATATAATTGAAGATGCAACTATTTCAATCTAAAACAGAGAAAAATAACAAATGTACTGGATAGACATACGAATAATCCATGTATCTTTCAATCATGTCCTCAAGCTGATGGAAAGAATGGGCAATAAAGCAATATCAAGGAGCATGTAGTCAGCATTCACTGAAATAGCAGTGTTGTTCACAGATAGCCAATTCAAGAATGTAATCAATACTTTTTTTTAAAGGCAATGGTATTTCAGCAATATTTTTCTTTCTTCCTTTCAGATGCTGCTCATTGTGTTCCATGTCCCCAGGAGCAATATCCAAACAGTAAGCAAGATCAGTGTATCCCAAAGATTTTAACTTTCCTTTCTTATCATGAACCCATCGGGGCTATTTTGGTTTCTTTTGCTACATGCTTCACATTTATCACAGGCTTTGTCATATTAGTTTTTATAAAGAACTGGAACACACTCATTGTTCGAGCTAACAATCGGAATCTCAGTTGGGTTCTTCTTATCTCCTTACTTTTCTCTTATCTTTGTTCCCTGCTTTTTATTGGCAAACCTACTAAAGTGTCCTGCCTCCTTCAGGTAACAGCATTTAGCATAATATTTTCCATTGCAGTTTCTTGTGTATTGGCAAAAACAATCAGTTTTATCCTGGTTTTCATGGCTACAAAACCAGGAAACAGGATTGCAAAATGGCTAGGACAAAAAGTGGCAAATGCCATTGTTGTTTTTTGCTCCCTCATTGAAATAATAATTTGTGCTGCTAGGTTGCTGATATCATCTGCATTTCCAGATGTTAATCTGAATTCACCAACTGGGCAAATGGAACTAGAATGTAGTGAAGGCTCCATCAACATGTTCTATTATGTTCTGGTCTACCTGGCTTTTTTGGCTATCATCAGCTTTATTGTAGCTTTTTTTGTCCGCAAATTACCAGACACTTTCAATGAAGCCAAGTTTATCACTTTTAGTATGCTAGTCTTTTGCAGTGTTTGGATCTCATTTATTCCAGTTTATCTGAGCATCACAGGGAAAAAGATTATGATTGTGGAGGTTTTTGCTATCCTGGCCTCCAACACTAGCCTCTTGACTTGCATCTTCTTCCCAAAATGTTACATCATTATTTTCAGGCCTGATCTCAATACCAAAAAAATCACTGAAAAAGGATCTATTAAATAAGTATGGAAATTTGAGTTTTTTCCTTCCTTTTTTATTATATTCTTATATTTATCCTAATGTATATAAATAATTGTTATCTAGCAGCTTATAATCATTGCAGAAATTAGATAGGCACAATAAATGAGAAAAATGCTTATATAATTTGCCCAACCCTTACAAATAAATCCTGGATAAAAAGGCCTATCTGCTATAGGAGTGCATTACTGTGAAGTTGCTTTGGATCTAACTTGAATAAAATGAACAAATATAAAATATGACATTAAAAAAATCAAAATTATAGAAAAGACAAAAAGAAACTAGACAAGCCCAATGAAATAAGAGATTAGGCAGAAAAAAAGTTTAAATTTGAAAGCTGATCATCAAGTAATGTAAAAGATATGTTTTCCAAAAGCTCACCTAATATTTTTATTTTATTTTTTTAATTCACTTATTCTGTGTCATTTTCACTTTCAGACTGCACGGAACAAAAGTTGCCTTTTGATATTTAAATAATTTGTTCCTTATATATAGAAAGTAGTATAACACTGCATTATTTTTACATCGTCATCTTCCATTTGCTCCAAATTTAGACTAACAAATGGAAAATTTTACAGACAGAAATGGAGCTTCACAAAACCTGTTAATGTTCCTTGGCTTTGTTGATCTACAGCAGTTCAGGAATTGCAGTTTGTATTCTTTCCTCTGTTTTGAGAAACATATGATGAGGAGGGTGGCAATGTATTACTCCTTGAAGTATGGAATACATCAAACATCACAGCAGAATTTCTTATGGATTTGTTCAAAAATCAGAAAACTATTTTACTGATAAATCGCATGTATAGTAATACATTTTCTATATTGTGGGAACAATTGAATGCTTCTTGCTGTTGTTCATGTTATATGACCGCTATTTGGTGATCTGTAAGCCTCTGCAGTATACCTACTTGAATGGATTATTGTTCTTGCTAGGAGTTTCACACTGCTGTTAGAATTTCTGTTAGCTTGTGGGCAAAACTACATTACATTCATATCCTTAACTCTTGGCACATTAACCACATTGACTATTACTATTAATGATCTTGTCTTCCTCTGACATTTACCCAGAAAACGTATCCATTTAATATTTAGTTTGCAATGACAACAATCCAAAACTTTAAAATAGTAATATTGATCAGTTTTTACTGGAATAAAATGCTTTTTATGCCATTTCTCCAAAGCACATGATTCTTAAACTATATCAGTTTCTTCCAGAATTATTAATATTATGTCCTAATTGATTTTCATCTTGTTTACATTTTAACAATAAAGTATAAATTTACTACAGAGTAAAACTATATAGGCTATAAGTATTTTGCTAAATGGACAAACAAACAAATCTTTATTACAATTATAGACCAGCATGATAAGGACAGGAATTATAATTTTAAAAACGATAAAATATAAATACACAAGGTCCTTAGATTGATTTTTAACAGATAATTAAGCTAATTATCTATCAGAAGGGCAATTTCTTTGTCATTCTTCCAAAGAGGATATATTCTTTACAGTACCCAGGGCACTGTAGCATGCCTTTGGGCTATTCATGTGAGTTTTCCCTGGAATCTATGGAAAACTTTATAATCTGGCCTTGGGAGGCTTTCAGGGACTTTGGAACTGATTGGAGAGGAGATTGGATGAGTGTCAAGTGAATGTGTTAGTCCCTTTTCCTTGTGTTAAAGCTAAGGGGGATGAATGGTTTCCTATTGGTGGTGAGAGCAACTAGGAAGGGTGCTGTTTGTGTACAGAGAGATGAATTGTGAGTGAAGTGTTTTTCTCTCAGTAATGTGCCCAGCAGGTTATTGAGTATGGTGCCAACCTAGACTTCAGGGTTAGGGAGAGGGTGTGGCTGTTGTCATCAGAGAATCTCTGGAAGCCTCCAGGGGCATAATTCCACAATTGCAGAGCTGTGACTTAAGTTGGACTCGAGGGATCAGGTGGGATTACTGCTGTAATACCAGTCTCCCTGTTGCATGGCAGTTTCCTTACCTGGGCTTCTAGACTTCACCATAGGGTTGGCAGTGAGGAGGAAGCTTATAGTTCTAGGGGACTTCAACCTTCCACCTCTGGGGGTGGGAGTCACAGGTAACCTGGGATTTCATGGAAGCCATGACTTCCATGGGCCTGCTTCAGATCATCCAGGGCCTGACTAAGAATAATGTTGCAGATTGGATTTGTGTTCTTGTCAGAGTAGTGCCTATGTGACCTGAAATTGTCTTTGATATCCTTGTCATGATCTGATCACAGTTTGGTAGCAATGAGTTTCTGAAGACTCTATCCTAGTTATTAGGCTCAAGGTGCAGATGGAGCTTAACAGACTTAAACACTGGGTCCTATCTAACAAAATGGAATTCAATGTACAGAATTTATATTTACACTTAGGCAAGAAAAACTAAAAGTGTATATACAGTCTGGGTGAATCTTGAAGTCTTAGTGGAAAATATGAGTCAGCAGTGCGCAGCCAAAAAATCTAATGCAATCCTAAATTACATTAATAGAAGGATACAATCAAGATCAAGTGAGGTACTAATATCACGCTATAAAGCCTTAGTAAGACCACACCTAGAATACTGTTTTGATCACCACACTATAAAAAGTGAGTCTCTAGAAAAAGTGCAGGGAAGAGCAACCAGGATGATTAGGGGACTGGAGACTAAAACATATGAAGAACGGTTACAGCAGGCATGTCCAAAGTCCGGCCCGCGGGCCATTTGCAGCCCACGGGTCAGTTTAATATGGCCCTCCAACAGCCCTCACTGCTCTGTGTAAATGTGGCCCTCCCAGGCAGAGAGAGGAATGAGGAGGAGAGCGAGAAAAGGAAGAGAGCAGCTA
>JAOYMU010000010.1:18080251-18091827 GCA_025802295.1 Psammodynastes pulverulentus
TTGGTGTTACATTTCTGTTCATGCGATACTAGTTTATATACATCCATGTTTATATATTTTCGTATTTACATATTTTCATACTGCATCTTTCTCTGAACCCCATCCTATCCCACCATTCATAAAACTTATTCCAGGTTTTATAGTACACAGATTCAGAAAGTCTTGTTTTAAAAAGCCTTGATCTAACCAAACATTGTCTCAAAAAACCGACATTGGAAGTTTTCTCTCTCTTCTTTTTTCCCCCTGCAAGGCAGTGATGCACAGCAATAAGAATAGAAATAGGCGCACAAATTCATGGAAAGGAGAATGATAAAGCAGATACTCTGATCTATCATAAAATCTAAAGACGAAAAAACAAGTATTTGCAACTTCTCATAATTCAAATAAAAAATTAAATATAATTTTATCTTTGTTGATAGCACACTCCCATCGAACCATGAAGGAGAATAGGTATTAGATCACATAAAAACTAACAGATAAAAATGTTCAAAATGTACACTGCTTTTCTTTAAATAAATTTAGGAGTAACTGTTCTGATATTAACTTTATCAAACAGTTCTACTGGAATGTAGACACAAGTAATTTCAGCTGTTTTGAAATGTGGCATTACTTTGGTATTAGCTCTGATGACAGGAGCGTGGATGAACTGACAATAATGCATTTTACTTTGTTGTAAAATAAATGTTTTTAATATTGTAACATTAAAAAAAGAATCGCAATGGTATCAGGTGAAACGTATAGAAACTAGGTAACCCAGTAACCCATTTTGGTGCCAAGAACAAATCATTTGGAATAGGCAAATTTATTATTTGGTTACTTTAAAAATCCAAAAAGCTTTGTTTGCTTAATAATGTACTGTACTGCTCTAGAACAACAATCCAATGTAGTAACAACAAAAGCAATTTGGAGGTGTTATCTGAAGCATGGGATCTACCAATTCATGAGACGTCACACCTATGTCATTAAGAAACACAGAACTAACTACCGAAATGCTGACAAGAGGCTTCTTTTTTTCTGGAAACTATAGGGATGTGTTGATTTCTTCTAACTCTAAGTACTTCCCCTGAGTTTCTCTCTGAAAAACCACAATTTCCTTAGCTGATATTAAAACATTTCCTCTGCAGACTATCCTTTCTTAACTTCCCAGACTTTTCTCTGCAATCTTGACATGTTGAGCCTAAAGGTAGCTGAATATTCCATTAAAATAATAAATATATATTTACTATAACTTTTACTTTAAGTTAGGCATGTTGACACTGAGAACACAGCAATGGTTGGAATTATATGTAAAATGACCACACACACACACACACACACACACACACACACACACACACGTATATATACCACTCATTCTTTGATTTAGCTTCTATTATTCCATTTAACATGATTTAATCACTTTAGTCATCATTTAGAAGAACTGTGTCTATTCTTCCTTAGAGATGCATTGTCCTTACATATTTTCATTTTTTTCTGGTGACTTATCTCCAATTTGTTTCTTATTCCAACACATTTAAAAGTGTATCAAGAAGTCAATCTTGATTCATTAGTCCCTCGGCTTTTGTTCATGGAAACAGCAAAAGATGATAGAATAAAGCAGCTTTCAGACTCATTTACTTAGGCACGCCAAGAAGCTTGTAAGAATGGACAGCAAATCAATACAGTAACCTTCTTCCACCTCTGTTGTTCTGTAGCAGAGAGGCTGCTTGATATTCAGGAAGTAGCCTATAGCCATTAGACTATTAGCCATTATTAGTTTGGTTTTCTAGCCCATCAAAATATATGACCATCACCACAACAGAGGGCAGCAAATTCCGTAATTTAAATATGCACTGACTCCACCACGACAGATTAATATTGCCTATATACAGCCACATTTCCTGGAGTGGAAAACTATTTAGAATTGTGTAAGTGCTCTTAAGTGTTAGCTAGCTTCAGTAAATGTCAGTGGAAACTCTGTGTACAATCTTGGCCATTTTCCTGATTTACAAACTGTTGTTGTGTCAAGCATCTATATAAACTGCAGCTGCACAGAAAGCAGTGGCTATTGATAGCATATGTGGACAACCGTCTTTTCAAAGTCTATGGCAAAACAGTAACAGCAACAGTATTAAGTGATACATTGGAAGATCTAAAAGGCCAGTTTAGGGGAAAATCTTTATGAAGAAAATTTATCTACATAATCAAACCAACTTACTGGTACGTAATGAATCAATTGGTAGTAGAGGTCGCAACAGTAGCTCAATATTAATATTACATGAGAGAATCTCATTAGAAAAATTCTAGTCTCTTCTTCTCCAATCCACCATATTCCTTCTGTCCCCCAAATTTCCCTCCCTTGGGGTAGCTTTGACAAATACAGGACGAGAGAAGCAAGTAAAAGAAAACATCCATAACAAAAAACAGATACTCTTCCTTTCTCTCCCCACAAAGATCCTGGCCAACTTCATTCATTAACTGAGATTTCTGATTGGCTTAGAATGGCAATTTCTTTTGTGCTATAAAAACATATATTCATTTCATCAATTATGTTATAGGCATATATACTGGCCAGGCAAAATTCTTATTTCACCATGAATATGTAGAAAATGACAGTAGTTGGATCAAATTCTTTCAGAGATTCTTCAACCTGAACCAAGACTAGTTAGGGTTCTCAAATAAACTTTCTTTTTTTTTTTTACAAAAGTTTATTGATCAATTTCAACGTTAAAACTCATTACAAAACATATCAAACTTAAGTGCTGCATCATACTGGGTATATACAGTTTGTAAATCAGGAAAATGGCCAAGATTGTACAGAGTTTCCACTGACATTTACCTCCCCACCAGTATTTATAGAGAGACGGCAGCTCCGATCGTGCTTTGCTCGCACAGACATGAAGCTGAAAGCACCAGCCTGAAGATGGCGAGTGAGACCTTGTCGAAACATCGCCAAGTCACTTGGAATCCTACACGGGAAAAAACCCGAATACACCAAGACTTGCATATATATATAAGAATCATTACTCCCCTCCCTGCCCCTAGAAAATAAGTATCCAGCAGCTCTTTCAAGATTTGCCAACATTTGAGGAATCTCTCCTTTTCTGGTATTTTGTTCTCGTTGTTATCAGTTTTCCAGTCATCACTCTGATGTTTGTATAACTTTGGAATGAAATCTGAAAAGAATCATTGCATTTACATTCAATATATTTATAATCTTTCAAGTATTTTGTCTTGGTTGCTCTTTTCATTCTCCAGATAACTGCTCCATGGTTGGTTTTGAGCTGGTTTCTTACTAAACCTTTTTGATAGTGTCTTTCAAAGACTATCCTATTACTGCTGTTTTTTCATGCAAATACTATTACGAACTGCATTTCTGGAGCAAATAGTAGACAAGAGGAGCTATTTTTTTTAGCAGGATATAAGCAGGATTGCTTTCCCTCCAAGCAAAGCCTAATTAAGCATACCTGTTTAAAAGCATGTGCATAATAATCTGTAGCTTGTTTTATACACGTGTACACACACATAATTACATTCAATATATTTGTGTGTGTTTATATATATTGTGTGCACGAACACATGCACACACACATACAAATGCCAGCACAGCTCTGAGATTCAGTCCCTTATCATTTTTATTTTTGGTGATGCAGAAAGATGAAAATCAGAGAGTCTCGCCCTTTTGTCTGTCTATGACTTAATCACAGGATGTCGGGAGACATACTACAAGCTTGTAGCTGCTAAACCAAAATCTTGTACAGAAATCCTTGAATGGTTTTCATTTTGGGAATCCTCTAAATGAGTTCTACCATCTCCATCATTCTCAGCTGGCTTAGAAAAACTCTGCTATCTAAAGATGTTTGGAGAGGTCTATAATTTGTCTATATGGCACTAAATTGGAAATGTCTGTGCTGGGGATACATGTAATTTTGTTTAAAATGTATGTTTTCTCTGCAGTGAGAAACTTTTCAGAGTTCAAGAGAAAAATTAGAATACAGTAAATCTTTATTATGGATTTCGTATGTGTGGTTCATCCTTTTCCACTTGATATGGATCTATATTCATTCAAGGCTTACATAGGAATTGCTTGTAATTTCAGTACAATGGGAGAGAAAAGATAAGTTCTACACTTGATTAAATCCATGAATACAAAGGTTTTAAGCAAGGAAACAAAATATTAACACAGCCTAAGCAGAAGAATGCTTGCTTCATTATTTATATATGTAGTCCAAAATAGGAAGAGAATGTGCTAAGGGAGTTGATTTGGCTCATATGTTGCTATGAATATACCTAATCATATCTTGAAATAATATTTGGTTATATAGCCAGAATTAATAGATTTTCCCTTATAAAACAAACGATATGCATTACTCTGTTAAGGATTTCAAGTAATTTTATTTTTACATAAGAATAAGAACAGTAGATGTTCCAAACGGATCATATTCTTTTTAATTATAGCTTACTAAGGCTAGGTTCAAGAATTGTTTTTCAATGGCACAGTATGTAGAATAACAATTCTATAAGCAATGACTAGAGGAGGACAACAGATAAGGAGAAAAGTTTATTCAACAACAATTTTGGATTTATCCCATAGGTGCAAATGTAACTATTGTTGGTTACAATAGTTACAAATATACATAGCACCATGTATTTATTTTTCATTGTTTTCTGCTTTGTATGTTTTTTCATATATGATTAAACTTTAATTTTTTTGCCCACCCAAAGCATTTTGTTCCTTATATGGTCTTTTGAAATGTGATTGATCATTGCCTACTATAGAATACTCAGATATGCACATTTATTTATTACCTTGGTTTCCTTGACAGTATGTGTTTGTTTAGAGATAATGGGGAAAGGCTTTTATTTGTTCCTACATTTCTGCCACTTCAATGCCTTTGAAGTAAAATTTTAAATGCTAACACAGCAGGGATCATCATCAACCTGAGCTGTTTGCTAAGAGGTAGAGATAAAATATTGTGATGGCCATGTTTTGAGAAGATGTTACTTTGGTTTGCTATTGACTCTGAACAGGCAGTCTTTCTATACCACCTGGGATAGTTATTTGCCTATAGATGCAGGTAAAGGAGTGGAAAGGTAGTAATCTAGAAGGTTAAATTTGGTTGGAGACATGATTTCTGCTGGTGGATCTGCATGAACAGTCACTGGCTTTCCTGAGCCCAAGACTGGATTTAGTAGTAGAGACAAGGATGGTGGTGCATACAGAAATTAACATTCTGTTTAACTATGGATAATAATAGGGACATTAATCACCAGTCAAAACTAATTGGCTGATTGTTGGTGGTAAAATATGGCTTTCCACAGGGTGGCCCAAAAGAACATGCAGATTCAATCCACTGGTTCTGTTAGGAGGCTATCATGACATTAAGAATAGGGAAGAACATTAGACTGGAATGTATCGTGAAATGCGGGACCATTCTTTTAATGTCTTAGCCATAGTACCAATGTTGAGTTTCCTCCAGGGACAACTTTCAATCTTTTAAACATGTAAATAAAAACAAAGTCATAGCCTTGGGCAGATGGCATTTCAAAGGATTTTTTTCCAGAAAAGGAGGGTCATCATAGGAGTCTGCAAAGTCTTTTGTGTTGTGATGGAATGCTTAACAGAAGAGAACTTTGACTAGAGTAGACAGTTTTGAATCCAATGGAAGAAAAAAGCACAATATTCCACAAGAATGACTGGAACTCTATTTTACTGATATAGGCTATGGGAATGTTTCCCAACCTTGGCAACTTTAAGATATATGGACTTTAACTCTCAGACTCCCCCAGCTAGGATGGAGGAGTAGAATAACAGACTCTTTAAGTCCAACAATCTTCTTCCTCCTTCCTTCCGTCCCTCTTATACTCAAAAGAGCTAAGGTGGGACTAGTTTAAGTTTCTTTCTAATGTCTTCTTATCTTAATCTTAAATGATAATTTTCTAACTGATATCACATAGTTTCTCCAAGGTTATCTCTACAAGCATAATTAGTCTGGTAGCCTTTCAAGATTTGTTACATTAAACACAATTCGTTTGGTAGGCTTTCAAGATGCTGTTATGTGACCATTTGGAAACTGAAGAGCTCCATGGGAGGGGAGGGGGTTGTCAAGAAAGCACCTAAATTCAGTCCTTAGGTGCTAGGTCTATTTTCTGAGCAGACAACATAGAAGATAATGGAAGAATCAAGGAGCCTTGGAATGCAGCATGTTTAACCCAAGAAATAGCAAACTCACTGCTGCTGAGGCTAATGAGAATGGCTTTTTAATATAATGCAGCAACACCAGAGGGCAGAAGACTAGCATGAAATAAAGGGGAAACAAAGCCAACATTAGGAATTGAGGAATCTGAGGATGTGAGAAACTCACAGTTTCACCAAATTGGCTCCACAATTACATGCAAAGCCAAAACAATAATAATTATAAATATAAATATTAATAGAGAAACCAGAGGCTAAAAGGCAAGTTCTGGTCTCAGTGGCAACTTGAACAGAGGTGGAAGAAGCCGAGCACCAGATTCAACACACTGAAAAAGAATACATACAGAATATCCTGAAACTGGGCCAGGGATATAGTAAGAAGACTTATTAGTATAAAATTGAAAATTAGCATTTGCAGTAGAAATTTCCTGAAAACAGGACAAAGGAAAAATTTAGCTGCAATTTAAAGAAGATAATCAGAGAGCCAGTATGGTCTAGTGGTTAAAGCACCACTAGAAATTAGAAATGAGGAGACTATGAGTTCTATTTCTATTCTAAGGCATAAAGGTGACTTTGGGGCAGTCATACATTTTCTGCCCAACTCATCTTGCAGAGTTATTGTGGGGAAAAGAGGTGTCAGAAGATGCATTAGGTATGTTTGCTGCCTTGAGTTATTTATAAAGCAATAAATAATCATGATTGGAAAAATATTCAGCAAGATTTAGGGTTGAATGGCTTGAGAATTCAAAGGAGGAAATATGGGTGATTAACATTTGCTAAAATAATAGCACCAAAGTGTCAATTATTTTGTACTAAATAGACTGTACTCTCCTCCTTCTGGTGTGGCTTTTTGACACTCTCAAAGGAAGAAGAAAATGTTTTGTTTCTCATCCAAGAAGCTCCATCAGTTGTGTATGGTAGTTCAGTAAACTTAATTTTAGGGAATTGCAAAATCATATGATGCAGGTCCCAAGATGTCATGGAGTATGGAGTTCAAATCTAACATCAGCACCCAAACCTGATACATGGGATTCCAAATCATACCATCATTAGGTATTTCTGTGAAGACAGTAGTGTTGGAGGAGACCAGCATCACACATAGGTAGAAGGTAACATGTTATTGTTTATTTATTTATTTATTTTTATTTTATTTGTCAAGCATATATGAGCAAAACAAGTGTAAGTATGAACATAACATATAAACGTAAGTATAAGTGAATACCAGCAAAAAAGCATTAGGACAGGGACGGTAGGCATGTTGGTGCATTTATGCACCGCCTTACAGACCTCTTAGAAATGGGTGAGGTCAACAGTAGGCAATCTAAAGTTTTTGGGTTTTGGGGAGGAGACTACAGTCAGGGAATGCATTCCAGGCATTTACAACTCTGTTGCTGAAGTCATATTTCCTACAATCAAGTTTGGATCGGTTTACTTTTAATTTGAATCTATTGTGTGCTTGTGTATTGTTGTGGTTGAAGCTGAAGTAGTCATTGACAGGTAGGACATTGTAGTAGATGATTTTATGTACTACGTTATATTGAGAGAGGTGTGCCCTGTGGTTGTGAGATCCCGGACCATTTAGGTTTTTAAGATCCAAAGGAACATTGCAAACTGTTCCAGTAAAATAATATAGAACATGGGGCTAATATACTCCCAGTCTCGGGTAGCAATTAGCAGTCAGGTGCCATGCCTGTCTGATGGATGGGAAGGAAAATCTCAGCAAAATGTAGAGGCTTTGGGTTTGAATTTGAGTGAGATTCCATCAAAAATTCTGAATGGAGTTGCATTTCATTCAAGGTTTGGAGACTCTGATGAAATCAGAATATTTGGAGTGTCATTTAATCCTGTCAAAGATGAGCATTTTCTAAAAATAAAATTCAACAGAGATCCATGCAACGTCCGTTTAGGAAAAATGAAATCCAATGAAGAAAAAGGAGAAGACCTGAAGAGTGAAAAGGGATTTGTAATGGATTATATACAGAAAGTGAGTCAGTTGTGTGATGAAGCAACAAAAAGGCAAACGTAATGTTAAGCTGCGACCGTAAGAAAATACTTTCCAACTGACAAATAATAGCTCCACTTGACTCTGTGTTGATCAAAAACTCTTGCCTAAAACTCAAGTTTTGACAAATGGTTGGATGAGGTGAGGTGAAGTCAATGCAATCATGTGACAAAACTCACTCCGGGTTTCTTCTCCTTTTTCTTCCTAGCGTATTGGAAAGAAGACCAAGTGTACTGGAACAGCATGATTCTGGAATGGCTCTAAGTCAGGGTCCAAAAGCAGATATTTGAGTTCTCAGCAGATAATAGAATAACAGAACAGAATAATAGAGTTGGAAGGGACCTTGGAGGTCTTCTAGTCCAACCCCCCTGCTCAAGCAGAAGATCTTACCATTTCTGACAATTGGCTGCCCAGTCTCTTCTTGAAAGCCTCCAGTGATGAAGCTCCCACAACTTCCTAAGGCAAGCTGTTCCACTGGTTCATTGTTCTCACTGTTAGGAATGTTCTCCTTAGTTCTAGGCTGCTTCTCTTCTTGGTTAGTTTCCATCCATTGCTTCTTGTCTTGCCTTCTGGATGTCACCCCTGGTCCTTCTTTTCACTAGAAAAGTTCTCCTTATTTCCAGGTTGCATCTCTCCATCGGTTTCCCTCCATTATTCCTTGTGTGGCCTTCGGGCGCTTTGGAAAATAGGTTGACCCCCTCCTCTCTGTGACCCCAATTATTGGATGGGACAATTCCCATATGGATGGGAATTCTGGTCCCAATTTTCATCATTAAGTTAGAATCTCCCACAGGTGCTCTTTTTTTTTTCCTTCAAAAGGCAACTGTAAAAGAGTCTACATTTTGGATAGAGGGGACCACTGGTTTGAAAGAGAGGTAAAATAATCCAACCGTGTTAGAACTGAACATCCCTCCCTCAACAGAAGGGGATTTATTTATTTATTTACTTACTTACTTACTTATTTACTTATTTATTTATTTATTTATTTATTTAGCTAGCTAGTTAGCTAGCTAGCTAGTTTGTTTGTCAAGCGTGAATGAGAAAATAAGTATAAGTATGAACATAACACGTAAACATATAAGTATAAACAGGTATAAGCATATACATAATAAATGGGAACAATAGGGCAGGGACGGTAGGCACCAGAAGTGGTATTCAGCAGGTTCTGACCAGGTCTGGAGAACCAGTAGCGAAAATTTTGAGTAGTTCAGAGAACCGGTGGTAACCTTCTCCCAGGAGAGGGGAGTTGAATGGGGATTTTACAGTATCCTTCCCCTGCCATGCCCACCAAGCCATGCCAGCAGAACCAGTAGTAAAAAAAATTGAATCCCACCACTGGTAGGCACGCTGGTGCGCTTATGCACGCCCCCTTGTAGACCTCTTAAGAATGGAGTGAAGTCCACAGTAGACAGTTTAAGGTTAAAGTTTTGGGGGTTTGGGGATGTAACCACAGAGTCAGGTAGTGAGTTCCAGGCATTGACCACTCAGTTGTTGAAGTCATATTTTCTGCAATCGAGTTTGGAGCGGTTTACTTTGAGTTTGTATCTATTGTTTGTCTGTGTATTATTGCAGTTGAAGCTGCAGTAGTCATTGACATGTAGGATGTTGTAGCAGACAATTTTGTACACTGTGTGTATCTCCAATTTGCAATGCAGCCCTTGAAGCAGTTCCAAGTAGATTCCACAAACAAGCGCACCCTGATAAACCCCCAACAGGTCTCAGAGGGTACTAACGTCGACCAGGTGACTGCAAAGAAATACAATCTTTCCACCATCCCCACACCCATTCTAGGGTTGGACTAGAAGACCTTTGAGGTCCCTTCCAGCCCTGTGACTCTATGTACTAAGAGGACGCAAGGAGCAAAGAATGAGATCACAACTGGTTGCGGCTTCCGAAAAAGTCGGTAAAAAGCAGTTATAATGTCAAATAAGCTTCTGGTGCTTAGCACCAAAGAAGCTGTTGAAATTCCATAGCAAGGAAACGGTTTCCTTCCGCAAGGAAGATCAACCCCAGAAATGAAGGAGGAAGCGGATGCTTGGAATTCCAAAATCCAGCGTCATCTGACTGCAAAAGGTCACAGATGTGGTGGGAACTCCAAAGTCCAACATCTCTGACAATTCTGTGAAGCTGCCCTCCCTGCCCCTCTCCCACAATCAGCAGCTGAAGCCGGTGTCTGGAGGCTTTCGTTTTGATCCGCAGAGGTGGAGGAAGCCCCTGGGAATGGACTTTAACACAAAAATGGAAGCAATGTGAAAGGGGAATGTTTGACCCACAGCCTGAATGGAACTGATTGATGATAAAGGGTGTAGTGCAGTGGTGGGATACAATTTTTTTTACTACCGGTTCTGTGGGCATGGCTTGGTGGACATGGCTTGGTGGGCATGGCAGGGGAAGGATACTGCAAAATCCCCATTCCCTCCCCACTCCTGGGGGAAGGTTATTGCAAAATCCCCTTCCCACCACACTAATCTGCTTTCCAGCTCTGATCTCCTGTGCAGGGTAACAAAAGAAGATCCAGCCGATCAGCTGGGACTCGGTAGGCAGAGACTAGATGGAGGCGGGGTCAGTCAGAGATGGTATTTGCTGGTTCTCTGAACTACTCAAAATTTCTGCTACCCGTTCTCCAGAACTGGTCAGAACCTGCTAAATACCACCTCTGGTCTAGAGATTAAATCGATGAACAATTAAGAAGGTTAGGTATGTCTGGCCTATCCAAGAGAAGACTTAAGGAGGACATGATAATCATCTTCCAGTATTTGTGGGGCTGTCGCAGAGAGGAAGGGATTGACTTATTCTCTAAGGAACCAGATGGCAAGACAGGAAGTAATGGGTAAAAGCTTGCCAAAGGGAGATCCTACCTAGAAGTAAGGAAAAATATTCTGACAGTGAGAACAATTAATCAATGGACTACTTTACCTCCCAGAGCTGTGGGTGCTCCATCACTGGTGGTTTTTTAAAAAAATAGACTGGAATTGACTAGGATGGTATAAGGTCTTGAGCATGGGATTGGCCTAGAAGACTTCTGAAGTCCCTTCCAACCTGATTCTATGTTCTATGTTCTCCTCGATTGCTCTGTGGAATGACCTATGGGCAGTGGTGGGATTCAAATAATTTAACAACTGGTTCTCTGCCTTAATGATCAGCCAGGTAGGCTTGACTGGATGATCCTGTGACTGGATGGAGCTCAGGCGACAGTAAGTTTGGGCGTACTGCCAAGAACCTTTAGCTGTTCTATGGGTTAACCAAGAGGCAGTTTATGTAAGCAGGAAAATAAAGATTAGGCTAGAAACAACCCCAGACTGTTTCCTTCCTGCCTTCCTTGCAGGATTAGCCCTGTAAAGTGGAAAAAAACAAAAGGAGATTTCTTCCAACAACCGGTTCTCCGAACTGCTTAGAAAG
>JAOYMU010000010.1:18255326-18269941 GCA_025802295.1 Psammodynastes pulverulentus
GTTAGCGCGGCTCCCCAGGGAGCCGCGGCGCACAGATTGGGAACCCCTGCTCTAGCCTTTAGCTACTTTAAACATAGGCTGAAAGAAGTAAAAACAGCCTCCCAAAACATTCTTACCTCTAGATGTAAATAAGCTAACATAAAACATGGTGGCCTCATATCCTTTAGTTCCAAGCATAGCAAACATTTAATTTGCAATTCAGAATAAAGAAAAAAAGGACTTGAAAATTAATACCAATTAGATCAGAGTAGGCTTTAGAGACTTGTGGTGCTAATTCTGTTTCTTCTTCAGAATGGAAATCATTGACTGTGGATATTTTGAAGGACCTAAAATAATCTACCATATTTTTCAGAGTATAAGATGCACTTTTTCAACCCCCAAAAGTGGGTGGAAATGTTTGTGTATCTTATACAGTGAATGTTACCGAAGCCCCGCCCACCCGTCGGCTCCCACCTTTCGGCTTCTGCCCCCAGCAATTTTCCTCCTTGCAGCAAACAGCAAACAGCCTGGTCAGCTTCAGCACAGCCTGATTAGCATCAGCAGCTAATTATCAGTTGGATCGACCTCCCAACTATCAGCTGTTTTGGGCTGCAGGGATTGCCATTACCTACTGCCGCTTCCACATGCTCCATTTTGGCCTCTGCACACCCGATTTTCTACCCATTCTGATCCCCGCCAGCCGGAACAGGCAGAAAATGGGGCAATCAGAAGCCAAAAACAGAATACATAGGTGAAAAATGGGGCATGTAGAGGCAGCAATAGGCAACGGCGATCCCTGCAGCCTGAAACAGCTGATCGTCGGGAAGCTGATCCAATCAATGATCAGCTGCTTGTGATAATCAGGCTGTGCTGAATCTGGCCAGGCTGTTTGCTGTTTGCTGCAAGGAGGCAAATTGCTGGAAAGCAGAGGCAGTTTTTTTTCCTTGTTTTTCTCCCCAAAAGCTAGTGCATCTTATACTTTGGAGGGTCTTATAGTCCGAAAAATATGGTATATCATTAGGCAGAAAATTGAAAATATGAGTATATGAGCATTGAATTGAAATCTGTGCTTTTATCTGTTTTATTTCTATGAATAACAAGTGTATGTCCCTTTTCAGCAAGAGAGATGGCACACTCTGTCTCTTCAAGTGTACAAACAACGCAGTAGTCTCCAAGCAGGAAATATAGTAATGTAAGGATATGCAGCCTTAGTCAGACTAGAGGTAAACTGAACTTTTGAATGGCATGTCAAGGTTTGCAGTCCATAAAATGAGAGGACTAGAACAAATTGATACTTAGATTTGCTTTAACTGATATTTGAGTATAAATAATTATAATGAATTAGTACAGTAGATTGAATGGGCTCTTCAGGTATTTAATAATTTTCTCTTTGTGAAGTATTAAACATTTTAATATGGCAGAAGCTTTTGAAGAGGCTCTGCGGGCCTCACACAAGGTTTCCATGAGTCATAAACCGCCTGATTGTTCAAGTTGTTTACTTCTGCACTACGGGCTGAAAAGAGATGTAGAAGAAAAACATTATAAAATACTTCATGCTATGCTTGTCCTCTTTATATTATTATACCTTTTATTTAATAAAGTCTATTTATTAAATTATTAAATATTAAAATGTAATATAACGACAGAATAATATAATAAAATAAATAATAAATATTATATAATGTAAATTAAATGTTATATACATTTATACCCATGTTTGCCTGAAAATAAGATCAAGTATTATTTTGGGGGGTGGCACAAAATAAGCAATAGGGTTTATTTTCAGGGGGTGTCTTATTTTTTTCCATGTACGGGACATCCACTCTGCTTGGTCATGGAGGGTCAGGAAGCCGCATTGTATCATTGCCACCACTGCAAAGCAGAGGAGTTTGGCTGCCCCACCCACTCCACATCAGTTTACCTCAGGGCCCTTACAGCCAGACCACCCATGCCCCAACATTTGCCTCACCTGATGGCAGCGGCTCCAGTAGCCCCATTCAGCAAGACCTCACATGGGTGCCAGGCTACTTCTTCTTCTTGCTTATGGTCACAACAGAGCAGGAGGTTGAGCAACATGCCGTGGCCATGAGGCTGGGTGGTGGAGCTTCCCCATGCATCCTACACTGGCTTACCTCAGGGCCCCTGCAAGCCAGGCCATCCATATCCTGCTCCATTGCAGCCACGAGCAAGCAGAAGAAGTGGACCGGTGGCCACATGGGCTCCTGCTGCTGGTGTTATTGCTGTGAGATGTTGGGGTATGTATGACCTGGCTGTGGAGGCCCCGATACAAGGAATGTGGGCCAACTCCAACCCCCCCGGTACCATGAGCCACCAGATGAAATGGGCAGATGTCCAGCTACGCGGACTCTTAAGTAGGGCTTATATTAGGTGCACACATAAAAAACATGCTAGGTTTTATTTTCTGGATAGGTCTTATTTTGGGGAAAACAGGTATTATATAAATAATAAAATTTAATAATATACCTTTTAGTTAATCTGATTATATATTTGATGCTGTATGTTTTTAAAGGCCAGATGTTAGAAAATATGCAGAAAATGCCCTGCTTAGGGATTTTTCTATGGCATCTGGTTAGCCACTCTGATACTAAGTGCATGCTGGATGGATAATCAGTATGATCATGCAAAACTCTTTTTGTATTCTTAGGTTGTCTGTTTCAAAATATAAAAATACATTTTATTTTTTTAAAAATGCCAGGAATGGAAATACAGAGCTGCATAAAACCTGTCATTTGAATTGTGAAAGATTTGATGAGGGATTTTCTCTGAAAAGATAGCAAAATTTCTGATAAAGACTCCTGAATTATGTTTTGTTCATTTCTGGCTTTCCTCTCATAATGCTTGAAATGGGCAGATGGAAGTCATATGGCAGGATTAATCTGCAATATTAAGCAGTACACAACTGAGAATTTATGATAGGTTTATCACTAATTGATTCCCCAGGTTCTGTGTTTCAAATCAAACTCTATGCTTGATAATATTTTGGGAACTGCACTTGAACTGAGGACAATTTGTATTCTAATAAACTGATTCTCCCTCCTATCGTAAGGATGAATGTTTCTTTAACATTATTTAACATAACAATTGATTGCCATTTTTGTACAATTGTATTTTCATTTTCACAGATACACACACACGGAGAGAGAGTTGTACAGATACTTATACATAAACATGTTTCCACTGACAACTACAGTATATGCTTAAATCCCTGAAGATATTAACAATTTAAGTTGCTATTGCCAGGACTAAGCATTTTCATATGCTAAATCTCATTCTGGAAAAAGCCCCAGCCGCTTAGAGCAGTGGTTCTCAACCTGGGGGTCGCAACCCCTTTGGGGGTCGATCGGCCCTTTCCCAGGGGTCGCCAGGCATCCCGCGTGCTCCCCATTTTGGCACCGCGCATGCCGTATCCCGCCCCCGAACCTCGCCATTGGCCGCCGACACTCACTCTCGCTCTCCATTGGCCAGAGCGGAAGGAGGCTGCGCAAGCCAGCAAATAGGACGTAACTACAAAAATGATTGGGGGTCACCACAAGATGAGGAACTGTATTAAGGGGTCGAGGCATTCGAAAGGTTGAGAACCACTGGCTTAGAGGGTGCTGTAAAGCACTGTAAAGTGGTATATAAGTCTAAGTACTATTGCTAGTTCTCAACTTACAATCATTCATTTAGGGACCATTCAAAGTTACAATGGCATGAAAAAGTGACTTATACCCGGTTTTCACACTTGCAGCTTTCCCACAGTCCCCTGATCAGTTTTCAAGCACTTGGCAACTGGCATATGTTGATAACAGTTGCACTCTCCTGAGGTCATGTGATCACCATGTGTAATCTTCCCAGTTGGCTTCTGACGAGCAAAGCCAATGTGGGAAGCCAGATTCACTTAAGGAGCAAAAATATTTCTTCAACAATTGCAGTGATTTGCTTAACTGTGGCAACGAAGGTTGCAAAGTGAGACAAAATTCACTTAACTGCCTTGCTTAGCCATGGACATTTTGAGTTTAATTGTGATCGTAAGTCAAGGACAACCTGCAATTGTACGCAAGTGCTACATTTGTGCCTCTACTCTCCTAGGCACTGTCTAGTCCTAGTGATTATTTCAAACTACGTCTCCTCAAATATACTTATTTTGGAAAGCAATGCCTCCCCCCCCCCTTTTTTTTTGGCAATGCTACTTTTCCTTCAGCCCTACTGATAATCTCTAACAGTGTTTGCCAAGAGGAAAATGTTTGTTGTTACAGTATTAAAAGTCACTAGAGAGGTAACCTCCTTGTATCAGCAGTGCAAGTTATCTTCGATTTCCAGAGATACAACCATCAGCACTTAGTTCTGGATTTTTTCCCCCTGCTAGGACTTTTTCTTGCAGCAAAGAGAAGAACAAGAAATTCACACTCCTTCGTTGTGCATTCTGTAGGGTTGTATGCCAACGCTTCAAAGTAAACCAGCTTGATTGTGATATTCCATTATATATATATGATACATTTTTCTTTAATAAACATAAACACAATATATGAACAGCAGGTTGTCTGAGTACAATTAGTTTTGAACAACAAAAGGACGATAAGCATAATAGTAACCATAATATACATAGCATTGACATAGTAATAGTTGCATTAACTTATCCATACTAGAAAACTTTCATTACATAATTCATCATTCTCTTAATCTTTTTAGTTTCTAACCTCTGTTTCTGTAGGTCAGCCATTGGTAAAACAAGTCCCATATTAAAAAGTATTCTGCTTCTTCCTTTTATTTTTAGTGTTAATCTGTCCATCTCTGTGCATTCTAATTTTTTTTATAGCATTTTCATCTGAAGGATCTCTTCATTTTTTTCCACTGTTGTGCAAAAAACAATTCCTGCTGCTGTTAACACATGTCAAACTAGATATGTATTCCCTTTATTATACTGTTCTGGTAAAATACCCGAAAATGTCTTTTCAAGAAGATACTTTTTCATTGAACAATGTGGGAACGGAAGAACATTTTCCAGCCTAATTTCAGTGGAGAAAAACTTTCCGGCACTGAATATTTCATATAAGTAATTAAGGTCAACATTAGCTTGTCTTTCATCAGCTGGGCCCTATCACAACTCTATGCCAATTCAGTGCAAAGGGCAGGAAAAACCATATCAAGCACAGAATTTTTGATTAACCTCTTATTCTATTAGCTTTTTAAAAAGTATATTTTTTAAAAAATCTGGATTGGGGTATAAAATAGAGCAGCCTATATACCATTTTTACATTTTTCCACAGATACTGTCTATATTTTGGAATACTTGAAGCACTGTACAGGTCAAAAGGAATCTTTAGATCAGAACTTCCTGTCTTCCAAAATTTCAAGACTCTCTCAGTGAGAAATTGAAGTATTTGCCAGAGAAAACAGATCCTATTAATCTTCCATTAGGGCTATTGTATACAGCTGTGTTATTTCTATTTGGGCTACTCTCCTTTCTCAATTCAAGCCAGCTGGGCTAAATAATAAGACAAGGATTGGCAACAGTTATGGCACTAACTATTCCCTCTCAGTCCTCCCTCCAGATCTCATAAGTTTGTTAAATACCTGTGAGATTTTGTAAGCTTAGAAGAGTTTGACTTTTAAAAAATATTTTCTTTTTCCAGGATAAGGATTGTCTCGTATGTGCCCTGACGCCTATTTCCAGCCCATGTGATAAGGGGGTGCAAGCTTTCCTCAAAAGATGACTTAAAATGGAATAATAAATTGAAATCCAAGCACATTACGGAGGGTTTCGTATTACTGCTTTGCAGACAGATGCTTCAGCGCCACAAAGTGCTGAAATCCTGAGGGTAATTAATCATGTATGCGGAATGCATGTGTACTACTTTCATTGCATATAGGAAGCAATGACTGGTAGTAGATTCCCATAGCATGTGCAGCATATAAATGCATGTACCTCCATCAGCTGTGTCAGACTACAAGTGGAATTTATTTAATATCACACAAAAGAAAGTTAAAATAAGTCTTCCACCTGGATGGATTTAATTTCTACCTCTGCACAGCCTGAAAATAATTGGTACAACTGCTACCAATCTGAGTGTGGAACTATCCTCATTACAACCACCATAATAATATGGGATATGCTGCTTTGAAAATGTGATTTTGGGGAGGGGAATAATGATTTTATTGAGAAGTCCCAGGATATAAAGTGACAGAATATATAGGAATATTCATTTTTATTAATTTAAAAGATTTGGAGGGCTGCCCCTATTAAGCACAACTTTGGGAGGCTCGCAACAGATATGACTTAAATAGGAATCTGATCAAACATCAGGATAATTCCAGGTGTGGATTACATTGTGTTGATTGATGCAGGAAGCAAAATATCATATTGTGCTGAAGGTGCAATTTGGAAGGTTAAACCAACAGCAACTGCATTACACCTTCTCTTGCTTTCTTGAACTCCTGAGAGTTTGGCAGAATGTTACAACCCTTCATGACAAGCAAGGCACAAGTAGCAACTGGCTTGGGGGCTTTCTTTATCTCCACAAAACACATCCTGCAATTTCCAGCCACAGACAATCTGTCATGATAGCAAGCGTGAGGAATTTGCATTCCAATCTTTTCACAGGCCCGAAGCACTGTGGTTCCTGGAGATACCAAACCAGGACGCATGGACCTGATCAACCAAAAGTTCTATCAGGTTGCTGGCTGCTATAGAAGTGGGGCGTGCACATCCCATTGCAGTCTGCATAACACCAACGAGTCTTGTGGATAGCAGAGTCTCAATTCTTAAACAGGCCATAAGACTCCATTACATTTGGAGAACAATAAAGAAGGTGATTCTTCCTCAGCCAGGGAGGTTCCTTCACCTCAAAGCTCCTAAGATACAATTAAAGCGTCCCTGTTGGAGAAGTGTGGGTGGAATTGATCACTTTTCAGAATCCTGTGATATGTCTCTTAGGGCAGAGGTCTCCAACCAGTGGTCCGGGGACCACTGGTGGTCCGCGAGAAAATTTTAGTGGTCCGCAGTGCACCCACGTGGAGGAACTGCTCTGGGATGACCAATGGGAGTTCTGTGACTAGAGTTCTGGAAAGAGAGATGAGAGACAGAGAGAGAGAGAGAGAGAGATAAAGGGGGAGGGGAGGGAGAGAGAAAGAGATACAGAGAGAGAGAGATGAGAGAGAAGGAGGGAGATGAGAGAGAGAGCAAGAAAGAGAGAGATACAGAGAGATGAGAGAGAGATGAGAGATCCCAGTGTTTTGTTTTCTGTGGGAAACTAGTCCAAATGACTCTTTGAGTGTTTAAGGTTGCAGAAACAGGCAGCTAAGAGCCTGAAGGACTCCATCCTGACACTGGGGAACCAGGCACTTCAGCGAGCAGCACACTGGATTCATTATTAGTGGTCAACGGGATTTAAAATTATGAATTTGGTGGTACCTGAGGATCAAAAGGTTGGAGACCCCTGTCTTAGGGTATTTTGCCAATAAAATTACTTGTACTTGTTTTGACTTAGTTTGCACATTGACAGGAATAAATAGGGTAACTTGGGTATGGACTAGATGACTTCCAAGGCCCCTTCCAACTCTGTTATTCTATGTTCTTGCAATATTTTCTGGAGTTGTATTGGCTTTGCAGACTCCAAATACAGGGACAAGGTGTCGGTAACACATGTGCTGCCATTCGCCGATTGAACTGTATTTTACCTGTCTCCTTAGAGTGGCTAGAAGTGGCACATTGTTGGATACATGAGGGAAGCGCCTGTTGAGTCCTTAGCGTTCTCTCTGCATGGTTGTTTTGCTTGCCGATGTTTCATAGCCCAAGTAGACAAGATCATTGGTGCAAGCAAGCGCCAAGTTCAGAGAGCACCAAGGACTCCACAGTTCTGAGCTACATCTATTCTCTTCTGTCCGAAGGGTTTGTAGCTGCTGCCTTAAAGGAACTGGTGGTGCTTTGAAGAAGGTGCTTTGTATCCAACCCTTTTCCTTTGTCTGCAACTTTTTTTTCTAGGGGAAGGTTTTAGAAGATGTTGGGGACTACTACTAGGTGAAGTAGATCTTCCAGATCTCTTTCAATCAGCTTTTGGATCCAGGCATGGGATTGAAATTGCACTATTTGCTCTTGTGAATGACCTCTATTAGAACTGGGAGAGGGGAGCATGGTATCTACATTTTTTTTAATCTCTCGGTGGCATTTGAGATGATTAATCATAGCATATTTCTGGGCTCCCTGTAAGGGCTGGGAACAGGGAACAGGTTCTATTCCAGCCTAAGGAGTCAATTCTGGAGGGTAATAGTGGAGAATGGGCAATGGAGCTCCTTATCATTCCTTATGGGTGTCATAGAGCTGGGTTTTATATTAAATCACTATGAGAAGCTAAGCTAATGATACCCAATTATATACCTCAGGGGATGCAATAGGTATTCTTATTTGATGTCTGGCAACAGGAAGTAGATGAGAGGAAACAAGTTGAAAATGAATCCTATAAAATGGGACTTGTTTGTCCAGAATTAAACCGGCTTATGCTCTCTTTGAAGAGGTACGTCTGACTGATGATTTGGACATGTTTCTAGATTCGTGACTTAGCTTGATCAGAATGTAGAGGTTGTAGCCAGGAGAGCTTTTGCTTGTTTTTGGTTGATATGCCAGTTACAATTCTTTTCAGAGCAGAAGGACCCGGCAACAGCCGCTTGTGTCCTCATTAATTCCAGATTGAATTGCTGCAGCGTCTTCCACACAGGGTTCCCTTTGAAGACGTCCTGCAAACTTGGTGGGTGGGTGAGAGAGCACGTTACACCTACGCGACTTGGTGGGCTTGGAGTGAACAGATGCAAAGTCAGCACCGTTTTATACATGTGTAACTCCATGACAGAACATGTGCTGTTTGAATAGGCATGTATTGGTACATAGAACTCTTCCCTCTCCCCTTTCCTCTCCTCTTTCCTCTCTCCCTTCCTCCTTTTCTCTTCCCTCCCTCCCTCCCTCGTTCCCTTCCTGCCTCCCTTCTTTCCCATAACAAGTAGGCCTCAACTTATCACAGTTTGTTTAGTGACCGAACTTACAACGGTACTGAAAAAAGTGAGTTATGACTGTTTTTCACACCTACGATCTTTGCAGCATCCGTATGTTCACATGATCAAAATTCCGATGCTTGGCAACTGTCTTGTACTTATGACCATTGCAGTGTCCCAGGATCACATGAACCCCTTTTGCAACCTTCTGACAAGCAAAGTCAATAGGGAAGCCAGATTCACTTAACAACCATGTTACTAATTTAACAACTGCAGTGATTCACTTAACAACTGTGGCAAGGAAGGTTGTAAAATGGGGCCAAACTCTTGCTTGGCAACAGAAATTTTGGACTCAATTGTAGTCATAAGTCAAGGACTACCTGTACATCTCTTACATGACCTGCATTTTATTGTTTATGTACAAGACCTAACTGTGAAGAAAGAAATTAAATTCTTGGTAGATAAACTATAACTCTTCGTTATAGTGTAAAAACATCCATATGTAAAAGAGTTTTTCCCTGTTCATTTCATTGTAGGCTCTATAAGAAGAAAAGCATAGATTGTAAAAGTATGAATGATTGCATCAATTTGACTTTGATTTAGACAACATTTTGCCGTAGTATGCTACACACTAATAACAAGCATGAAGTCTCCATAGATTTTTACCCCAAAATTTCCTACCTTAGTTTAATAAGACTAATTACTGAACCTAATTTATCGATATTTAATAATATGATACAGATACAGGAAATGGTAGCAAGTACTTAGATAGTTTTTTTTCTTAAATGTACTGTAGCATACTGTGCAATAATATGTTTTTGATAGGGTCAGAAAAATTGTAGAAAACCTAAAAAACTTGGCTGAAACTTAGACAAGACCAGGAAAATCAGATGTCTTTTCCATTCTTGAAGAGATTTTACCAGATGTGTGCAGCATTTTTTGGAGTGTTCCTAATAAGGAAAGCTTATACAGTTACAGAGCAGTTCTGCATTCGTATAACCATGTAGAAAAAGATTTTATTTGAAAGGAGGGGAGAGATAACCACTCCTTGTATTACTTCAAAAGAATGTCTTTGGAATAAGCAGCATTTACAAACTAACTCCTTTTTTTGAAACTATTAAACTGGAAATCAGTTAAAAAATTAATTTCCATCTCTTTTTAACTGTTCCAATTGATGGAGCAACTAAAGTAATTGTTGGGAGTTACAGTTTCATCATTTCTAAGTTATCTGATGGATAAGGCTGCAGGAATATTTGTATGAGTCACAGTGGATTATTCTTCAATGTTAACTTTGTCAAGCTATTGAAGAACTTTGGTGGAAAATCCAAATTTGGTTAATGGGTAAGAAAGTATTTTTTCCAAAGCTTTTATTGCATTGTTTTATTATTATACTTCAGATTGATTTTTTTATTTTGTTTTTAATTTTATAAAAAGTACTATATTCAAATAATATTGTTCTATCCGCAATATTTTTCTTGCTTGGTAAGAGAAACAGTTCTACCTACCACTTAGGCAAAGAAGTCAACAAACAGCACATTTTCAAAGATCTTTATTTTTATCTGTTTTCATGATCTTAAACTGCTAACACTCCAGTGAGGAGCAAAAAGTCCTTCTGTCAGCAGGAGTATTGTGTAATTAAAGTCAATTATATGACTAGACTATACTGGTTTAGTTGAAAGAACTGAAATGCCTGATAAATTTTTGTCATCTTTATAATAGAATATGTAGACTCTTATTATTCTAGTTACTGGTAGCTGCCAGGTGGGGCATGCTAGACGTTTAATTATGTTTATCTGCAGGCAGTGTAGCTCAGTGTATGTAGAGACTTCCTTCACATTTTAGAAAGCATTCTAACAAAAAAAAAAAACCCACTATGTACCAGCTCTGACTTCTGCATTTCTAGTAACTTTAGAAACTTTTCATAAAAGCATACTCAATGGTTTCCTCTGTATTTAAGTGTTTTAAGTTTCATGTTGCCAAAAAATAGAATTGTAACATAGTGTAACATAAAAATACCTTTGGCATTTGTATGTAAAGGCCCAAATTGTACTTGAGAATGTGTGCTCCATAAAACTGTAGTGCATTTGGGCTGGATAGGAGATCTTCCAACTTTGCCCAGACATTAGACTAATACATCGTATGATCAGCCTGAATTAAATTGTTATATATATTTTTCAAAGTATGATAATCCTAGATTAATACTTATCTTCTGACTTAAAATCTTGGGAGTATCTTGTAATGCTAGGAATTGTTTCTGTTTTTCGTAACCCTTGGAAATCTTACCGGATTTTTTCTTTCTCTTTGTTCAAGATAAATGTACTGTTTAGAACAAAGCCTAAAAATAAAGGAAAATACTTAAATTATTTGATTTTTGGAAATTTGCTCTATGTAGTTGGTTTCTAGAGAATTTCAGTTCTGTCTTGGGAAAGAAATAAAAGATGATACCCCAGATTAATATCTTCAGATTGCTTAATCATTTAATAAAATGCACTGAATCTTGATTATGTTTAGGCAGGATTAAAGTAGCTAAATCTTACAGACCTCAAATGCAGTTCAGCAGAAATGTATTACATATAATATTTTCTATAACTCTTGACAGATGATGATAAAGTCTGTGTTCACGGTCTCTCCTTTATATTAAACTGTACATATTAACCTGGAATGTAGAAAATGTAATGACATAATACAGATCCAGCATGTTGTAATTTATATATAATGTTATTTCTTAGCTGAGTATGCTAAATGAAATAGTTGCATGATACATAAGTTAATTAGCATTGCAATGTAATTTTCACCTATTGTTATTACATTCCATTAACAATAGAATGTTTGTTACTATAGAATTTGTAAATATAACAGACATCAAAATAAAATCTTTGCAAAAATAGAAGTAGTTATAAAATGAATGCCCTAAGGAATATTCACCCAGTATAAATCAAATGAATGTTTCATCCATGATATTATACATACATTTTCTGCAGATTGTTTTTTTTTTAAGCATTTGGCGATTGGAATTATATTGCCTAGTTCTCAGAAAGGCCTCGTTACTGAGGAAAGAAAAAAAATGACATCGTTAGACAAAGCCTTAGGATTCAGGTTTGATTATCTGTTTGTTTTCATAATTTCATCTATGTTTCCATCTCATTCAGTTTTCTCAATCCACAATTACATAAGCAAACTTCATATAAAACTATACTGAATTTAATAATCCAGTTCAGTTATAATCTAGTATATTTGATAGAAGTTATAATTACAAGTAGTAAAAAAAATTAAGGGAAAACCTCCAAATCTCAGAAATAATTTATATAACCAACAGAAAATTTCTAAACATGGGGAAATCGTAGAATATGTAAACGCTGTTAGAAAGGTAGTATGTGGTTTCTTATGAAGAGTGAAATTAAATTAATTAATTTAATTTCTTAAATTAATTTTAAGAAATTAAAATAACTATTAAGACTGTGCTTCTGCCATTTTTTTAATGTGAGAGTTGAGTGTCAGTAGTTAGGAATGAATATTTGTTTAGAGTGGCGATTTCAGTCAAGTCCCAAAATAGGATGAAATATTTACAATTTTGTTTCCAATTATTAGGCCCCCCAAGAAAACATTACTCTAGCACACTTCTCTCTTTATCCCAAAGATCACTACTGCAATTTTTTCAACTTTCCAAATAGTTCTTTGTATAATTTTGCTAGTGAATTTATCAAATTTATCAATCAAGCTCTCCCCCCATTTCTGATACAGAATGAAATGAGTCTGGGAATGCAGAAAGGCAGTGCAAAGGTGGGAAATAAAGAAAGAGGAGGTTGAAATTGTTCTCCTGTCTAGTCTGTCAATCCATTTACACACCCAACCTTCCTGTTTTTCTGCAAAATCAGCAATTGAAATAAAATGGAAGCATCTTGTTGACTCAGAGGAATTTTGGGGGAAAAGAAACCTTTCTCAGGATAAGGGTGGTATCTATGAAGGACAGCATTATGGGGGGAAAGCAAAACACAGAAGAGGACTAGCTGCACTGGGCTTGGAGAAAGTCCAGCAGCATTAGACAAAGATTGAAAATTATTTTTTTAGCTCTCCTTTAGTCCAACATCTGTAATATTCATGGGATGGGATAAGAAGAGAAGATACTCATAAAAATCTACTTTGTGTCTTTGTTTGTTTTATTTAGCTGCTTGCCAATCAAATATTACTGGCCTAAATACATGGTTAAAGATTGCCACATGTACACACTTGAGGAAACAATAATGTCCAGTCCATCCTGAATGTCATCACTTTAACAATAACTTTCTACAATGACATCCCATTTCTTTATGTGTTCAAAACATGAAAATATCAGTAAAATGAATGAATTAGCATGAAAAATAAATAGGGACAAACAAATTGATTATCAGAATCTAGTCTCTCCTTCCCAGAATGATATTTATTTTCTATTATCCCCACTTTAAGTATACTATATAATTATTTGGAATTTCAGTTGAGCTTTATATCAAGCAGCCATAGAAAAGTTTTAAAACATATTGTTATGGAATTACAATATTACAGAAGTTTGCTGCAGTGCAACAATTCTTTTAAAGTTGGAACTGACCAAACAAAGAGAGTGAAAGAAAAATAAATAGGTAGATATTTTGATCTTAATAAATCCATTCTTTTTATTATTATTGCTTGATTAATTTGTTTTAGCAATAGAAAAAGTGATCTTGAAAAAGGTTAAGTAGGGTCAAATCTACTTTGGAAAATCTAGCATGGAAAACCAGTAGGAAATTTCAGGGTGTTCCATGCTAAAGTTGGAAAAAAACATCTCAGAAAGCAATGTCAAACCATTTTGTATTGCTGCCAAGAAAGCCATTTTATTGTATCTATCTAGTCAGAGAAATCAAACTCTGGTCAAAGGAGACTTTGTCTAAAATCCGTAGCTTAAATCAGATATTATTCTAAGGTATTCAGACCTCTACCAGAAACTAATGCCTGTCTGTTCTTTAGATGACGATACAGTTCTTTAGTTATGCAGGTCCTAGTATTCAGCAGTTGGAGGAAGTGGCATCTTTAAGCTCTGTCACATTGGTGTATGTACTTCCCTTAAGTTGTTAGAACAGAGAGATATAGATATTCTAATATGTTATGTCCCATGTTTTACATGACTTTCACCTTTATTTTTACACAATGTTTATTCTGTATGGTATTTTCAAATACATTGACCACTGCGAGTTACCACGTGTATATAGGACACTGACTGTAGCCATATAAAGTTTGAAGGTCCATGAATTCAGAAGGTCCAGAAGGTAAAGGACTTGAACCCTATAAATAATATCTAATTACCTAAATTTAAAGAATCTCAATAAGGATGAAGCCAATCAATGCGACTGTAATTGTATGTGGGAATGGTCTTGAGAGCTGGTGAGGGAAAATGTTGCCTAGGGAACAATCATATAAGAGAGAGTGTAGTCCACAGCTCTGTAACAGGCAGAGAAACAAATTTTGAAATGAATCTCCCTAACAGGCTTACTACAGTCAGATTATAGTTTTCAAATAAAACCAGGGCTTTTTTTCGGCACCAAAAGGTGCCGGAACGCTCCCCTTCCCGTTGCGTAAAAAAAACCCGGAAGTAATAGCGCGCGATTGGTCGAGACGTGTCACGTGACGCGGACTCGAAAAAG
>JAOYMU010000010.1:18453444-18465354 GCA_025802295.1 Psammodynastes pulverulentus
TTTCTTTTTCTCTTATTTGTATCCATTTTATATATTCATAATTATGTTTATACTTATATGTATATCCAATGTATGTACGCTTGACAAATAAATAAATAAATAAAAATAAATAAATAAGGCTCCCCATCCATTTGCACTACTCAGGTGACCCTGATGACACAGACAAATCTCCAAGAGGCCACAATGACTCTAAAAGAATGCAAATTAACAGCTGTCTGCAAGGAATATAAATCCTTCCATTCCCCACCATCCAGTCAGATCTGAAGAAGCTTCTTGGATGATAAGCAAAATGTCAGCTTTGCCTGTCCCGGCTTGGTGCCTCATAGGCATCCTTGACCATCAAAATAAGAAGGAGGGGGAGGATGAAAGGGGGAAGAAAGGGCAATAAAGCTTTGTATGATAGGAAATCAGGAGGGGGTGACAGGTGATAAGGACCAGAGCAGCCGGATCCTGTTTGTATCAGCAACCCATGGTCAGGCATCCTGAGAAATATGCGCATTACCACCAAACATCTCAGAATTCTCAAAACATCTTGGCAAGCTCTGGTTGGCTGGAAACAGACTGGTCATGGGGGGAGGGAGGGATGGAGGCAAACCTACCTTATTTTTGTATCCAGAGAGCCCAGTAATTTCAGAGCTTGACTTTACTGCAACCAACACTCTTAGTAAAAGTACCATTTTCTTTAATCAAATGGAGTCAAAGGCTTTTCTTTCCTAGAGGATTGGATTGGGGCAGGTCTGACATTAAGAAAACCAACTCTACCACTGAGCTCAGAGAATACAGTCTTTGTGGTCTTCGTGGGAGTTTCCTATAAACAGGATTCCAAAGTGATTTAAAGTAGGAAATAATAGGGCAAGATACAAAACAAGTATAATTTGAAAACAAATCTTAGCTTGCACTGAACTGGCTATTTGTACCCAACAGGTTATTTCTTATAATTATGAAGCAAATAATACTTTTCCCCATATATGTTTTCTAAGTGATGTAGAACCCAAATTTGTCTATGTTCTATTGCATTGTGTGTGGAATGTTCACTGGGTTCTATATATTGGCAAGATTTCAACAGTGATTTGCCAATGTTTCCTTCATAGAGCTCAGGGAGAGAATGACCAGTCCAAGGTCATCCAGCTGGCTTTGTGGCTAAGGTGGGACTAGAACTCACATTCTCCTGGTTTTTAGCCACTACATCAAATTGGTTCTTTTCCCTGTGTGCTAGAGAAGTAAATTATTGTCTTTCTTCAGAAGTTATGATGGGTATATTCAGAAATGTGAAATCTAAAGATGCCTGTTGGATCAGCAGCATATTCCTGTTGGTATGTGGTTTGCCCTTGTCTAGTTTTAGTAAGATGCTTGTATCTCTTTGAGGTTAAAAGATAAAGGATGGGTTTGCTTGGTGTTTCATTCTTTTGAGATTACTTAGAAGCAGGACGCCCACATCAGTTGTGCAATGACAAATCAGGGAAGAATCTATTATATGTAGAATTTTTAGAGTAAATTATTTGAAGAGTGTGAGGCTATTCTCTCTCTCTCTTCCTCCTTAACTCCCACCCCACCCCCATTGGCTTACTAGTTCCTTTCATAATAATTTTTTTCACAAGCTCTTTCTCTTTTTGGAACAGCTTATGTGTTGTTCCCTTATTCATTTACTCTTGAAATCTAAACTTTTTTTTTCAAAAACCAGCACTTATCTATGTATCCTGTACTCTTGCATGTTTTTAATTGAGTAATTATCATTTAAAGCAAACATTTTGGTGCCAGTTTGTGTCTTAAGCAGAGATGCCCACTGAATCTAGTGGCTTTCCAGAATGATGAAATGAGAATCACTATAAACATTTATATGTTTGTGTGGTATCATGGGGACGGGGTGTTCAATTTGAAATTTGCTCCTCTTGCTTTTTTTTGCACATAGTTTTTGTGCAGTTAGATGTTAACTTTTGGCAGATTGACAAGTCCTTGCTGGACTCAAAAATACTTCAAAGAACTTTGAGTCTAAAAATGATCTGAACATAAGAGATTTGAATATGTACAGTAGAACAATCCCAATGACATTTTGAATTTCTTATTCAAGTTTATTATGTTTATATATTTGTTCGTTCCCTAATTGATGCTTTTCCTGCTTTTTCTTTCTTTTTCTTCCTGCATTATTATGTTTTAAAATATTGAACTAACATTTTAAAACAGAAAGAAATGTTCTTTAGACTGCAAAGTTATGTGGTTGCTCCTGCAGCTTACAGGCTGGCTGATTCAGAGTTCGATACCTTTTGCTTCTGAAGACTTGCCATGTTGCTCCCATTAGCACCCTGGCTGGATTACAAATATCTGTTTACACTTACTTGGCCTGTGCTTCTTCAGAACTGTTTCTACCTGATGTACATCAGTGGTGTTTGACTGACATGTGTGATTTGTTAATTAAATAATATGGTTGAGAATTGAATGAAATATTTCCCCCATGGCAAGAACATGAACAGACACATCCAGAGGGAACAAGATAATTCTGCTTGACATCTTTTTATAAGCTAAGTTAGTCATGTGATTCTCCATTAAGAAAAGATTAATCAGGAGGGGGAAAACATACTTAACCCAAAAAGGGGAAACGAAAGCAAGCATATTGAACTATTATTTATTTGCTTTCACCTTTGATTCAAAGCACTTTTATTTGCGTTGACCACTGCTGCAAGTCAAACAAATTGAACAAATAAATAATCATTGCAACAAGTCAGAACATCATTTTGTTGCTGGTCAGTAATTACCCCAGATTCATTAAAAATGTAGTGGGCAATAATAAAATTTCAGAAGGCTGACTGCTAAGGTAGGCAGGAAGAAAAAATGTTATCCTGATTCCTAAATGGATCTTTGCCTAGAAAATTTTTCTGGCTTATTTTTAGTGAAAAATAGATTAACATTCTCGATTATGAAGATAATCCAAGTGTCCGAATTTTATAAAATTACAACTGTGTTCTTTGAGTATATTTTAATCACACCAGGTTACAAAATGATTTCACTAATATTTTATGCTTATCTCTATTTTGTACAATTGCAATGATGAAAAAGGAGAGATATAATGCTATACTAATTTTTCTTTTTAAAGGACCCATTTTGCAGCATGGAAATAAATTTTTACAGTTGTGAAGTTTAAATAATGTATGTTTCATTTTCTTGCATTTGCATTTCTTTCTATATTTTTGCTGCTACGAGCATACATGATATTAGCTATTTTTTCCATTTTGTGTGTGCTAATTGAACATATGAATAGAGGAACTGTGGGGAAAATGCATTTCTATTCCTATATTGGAAGGAAAGCAGAGGAGCTGGAGCCTGAGGTAATCATAGATCCTTTGGGTCTAGACAGACCCATGGGGCCACAGACCACATTTTCCCCAACAGCAGCAGGGCTAAGCTCTTTACCAGCTCAGGGGCCTCAATTATCTGAGGACATAAGACTCTGATATCCCAAGCCATTGCTCAGGGGGTGGTATCTACCATTCAGCAGAGGGGTCAACATCCTCTTCCTCCACCTGTACATGTTCCATCCCACAGCAGTGAGGATTATCTTCCTCAAGGGGAGGAAATGGAATACATGGGAGAGCCAGCCTCTCCATCTCATTCCTCCAGGAGTAGGCGTTCCATTCCAGAGGAGCTAGAATATGGACAAAGGGGCATGTCTGAAGATGAAGATGAGGTCCCAGAGCCTCCACCCTTTAATGGGATGTTTAATCTGGCTCTCTTTAAATCCCTGTTACACAAGGCCAAGGCCACAGCTCAGCTTGGGCCTCAAGAGTATTCCACAGGCAGGACCTTCCACCTCCCAGGGGTCCAGTGGGGTGTTTTTGGAACCCCAATTTACTCAACAGGATATTCCTTGCTCACAGTTCTTTCTAAATGTGCTACAGTGCCAATGGGGCCAACCAGGCACCTTTCCTTCCCCAAGGGGAACTGACAAGAGATTCTTTAACATTGATCCAACCAAGGTGGATGCTGCAATAGCAGTTCCGTCAGTAGATGACCCTCTGGCTTCCTTAGTGTCCTCTTCCACAGTGTCAGGCGACGCAGCAGAGGCCCTTAAGGCTGAGGACAGGAAGGCTGAACTAAATTTCCACAGAACGGGCAATTAAAGTGGCCATGTCAATGTCCTTCTTTGCCAGGACTTCATTGCTCTGTCTAAGGCAATTGCAGGCCAGGATTCCATTAGAGGAGGTGAGGGTTCATCAAGACCTGAACAAATTGATGGCAGTGTCTGACTCATCGCTGCATGCAGCACGCTTTTCATCACATGCCTTAGCGTCAAATGTAACTTCCTGCCAGCTTCTCTAGCTCAGGCACTGGCAGGTGGATGTCAAGTCCAAGTGGCGCCTGGCATCAGCCCCATACAGGGGTGGCCAGTTGTTTGGGGAGGTGCTTAATCCATATTTAACAGAAAATAGGGACAAATGTAACATCATGTCCCACCTGCTCAGGAGAGCAGATAGGAGGGTGACTCCCTATGGCCGTAGGCAGTCCTTTCGTCCCACAGGCATGGGGTTGGATTTCTCCCATCATTATCCACCTAGGGCATATTGCCAGTTTGATAGATCTGGCAACAGGGATTGACCATGGCAGCAATTTCAGTCCAAGCGGCCATTTCGTGGGGTGAGTGGCTGCCCTTTCAGGAGATCCAAATGACTCCAAGAGTCAACCTCCCATAGGGGGCAGATTAGCTTTCTTCGCCCACTGGTGGGAGGAGATAACTACGGACCTTTGGGTCCTCAACACACTCAGATTTGGCCTGTCCCTGGAATTCAATTCACATCCCCAGAGGCACTTCATAGCTTGCCCTACTCCAAAACATCAGGTCAAAAGACAACTAATGAGCGAAGCCATCATGCATCTTTTAGAAGTTCAGGCCATAGAACAGGTGCCGAAGGAACAACAGGGATGGGGATTTTACTCAATCCTCTGTAGTTCCAAAGGCCTTGGGAGCTTGGCGAACAATCTTGGATCTGAAAGAGTTAAACATACATCTCATATACAAGAAGTTCAAGATGCAAATGCTGTCCTCGATTCTAGCGGGCATCAGACGAGGGGATTTACTCTGTTCAATAGACTTCACAGAGGCCTACCTCCACATCCCCATCCTTCCCGGCCACAGGCAGTTCCTTAGGGTCTGCTATGCCGGCCATCACTTCCAGTATCAAGCTCTGCCATTCGGCCTATCCTCCTCTCCAAGGGTGTTCATAAAAGTTCTGGCAGCTCTGGCCGCACACCTGAGGACAATTCCGGTGCGCGTTCAATGCTACTTGGACGACATCCTCATCCAATCTCCTTGCCCTCAACGGGCTCTCTCAGACCTACAATTGACTATCCAGACCCTCGAACATCACGGGTTTTCAATAAATTTCAACAAAAGTCATGTACAACCCGCAACTCGGCTCCTGCACCTGGGCACAGTAATCGACACACTGAGCTGCCAGGTTTTCCCTTCTCAGGAGCGCCAGGACAGCATTCGGTTGCTGGTTGCTCAGGTTCAGAGGGCAAGGGTGGTCACTCTAGCGATGCTCTCCCAGTTGTTAGGGAAAGTAGTATGCATAGCCATAGTCCCTTGGGCTCGGCTTCACTTCAGAACTCTCCAGTGGTTCCGCCTCTCGTTCCAACGCCTCTTCCCAAAGGGTTCAAGTACCACACCACATTAAAATCTCTGCGGTGGTGGATTTCCCCAGCCATAACCAGGGGCACTCTATTCAAGAAGCCAAACCGACTCATCCTTACATCGGATGCCAGTTTGTCCGGTTGGGGAGCTCATCTGGGGCCCCACATAGCTCAAGGCAGATGGTCCCAGCTCGATCTACAGCACAATATAAATTGGCTGGAACTCTGAGCAGTGCACCTGGCCTTATGCCACTTCCACAGCACAATAAGGGGCTATCACGTTCTGGTCCTCACGGACAATGTGGCAGCAAAGGCCCACATCAACAGAGGGGGGCACCCACTCCAAGCCCTTCATGGCGGAGGCTCTACTTCTGGGGGTCTGGGCAGAGTCCAATCTGTTGTCCCTCAGGGCAGAACACATATCTGGGGTGATGAAGATCTAGGCAGATTGAGCAGAGCCACAGTGGATCATGCAGAGTGATGCTTCCATCCGGGTCTTTTCCAGGAGATATCGGAGAGGTTTGGATGTCCAGTGCTGGATCTGTTCGCCACCCCAGCCAACATCCAGTTCCCATGTTTTTTCTCCCGGTTCCCGACTTCAGGGACAGAAGGAGTGGATGCTCTAAGGAGCTCATGGCCCAGAGGGCTCATGTATACATTTCCACCTCTTCCCCTGATCCAGGGGGTGATTCGGAAAATGCTACAGGATACGAGCGGAGTTGATCCTTGTTGCTCCCCACTGGCCAAGGCAGCCATGGTTTGCAGACCTTGTAGGTCTATCGGTCTCTCCTCCTTGGAGGATACCTCCGGACAGGGTCTCCCTCGCGCAAGGGGCCTTGCAGCACTCAGAGCCTCAGTGGCTCCAACTAACCACTTGGCATTTGAGAGGAGACTCTTGACCCAGGAGAATTCTCCTCAGGTGTCATTTCCATGATCCAGGCCTCCAGAAGGCCCACAACTAACAGAATCTATGATTCCTAATGGAGGTGTTTCTGTCAGTGGTGCTCCAAGTGCGAGCTGGATCCTACTATGATTCAGATTCCTCGAATTTTGGACTTTTTACTGGATGGTCTTAAAGCGGGGTTAGCACCAAATATGATTCGTAGACAAATAGCAGCCTTGTCTACAGTGCTTACCCATGGCAATTCAAAACTGCTAGCCAATCATCCCATGGTGCGCTCCTTTATTTGTGGAGCTATCAACACTAAGCCTCCTGTCATCCACAGGTACCCTTCCTGGGACCTTAATAAAGTTCTACGAGCTCTTACCTCGCCTCCATTTGAGCCTATCAGAACTTCAACTCTCAGGTTTATGATGCTCAAGGTTGCCTTTTTAATAGCCATTACATCGGCCAGGCATATTTCAGAGCTTGCAGCTTTATCCATAAAAGAGGATCTCTGTATTTTTCATGCGGACAGGGTGGTCTTATGCTTAGACCCCTCTTTGTACCTAAAACTAATTCAGTATTTCACAGAACACAGGAGATTGTGTTACCGGATTTTTGTCCTCAACCATCACATAACTTAGAACAAGAGTGGCACTCTGGACATGCGTAGAGCCTTACGCCGATACATCAAAATGACTGCTGCCTTTCGCAAATCGGAAGCCTTGTTTATTTCATTCCATCCTTCCACAATGGGTAGGAAGGTATCAGCCTCTACCATTGGTAGATGGATCAGAACATGCATAGAGCAGGTGTATAAGGCTCAATCATTACCTATACCTCATGGAATTACCGCCCATTCAACTCGCAGTGCGGCAACCACAGCTGCATGGGCAACACAAGCTTCAATTGAGATTTGCAGGGTGGCGACTTGGTCGTCCCCCTCACCCTTTATCCGCCATTACAAAATAGATAAGTTTGCATCTGGGGATGCTTCCTTTGGCAGGAGAGTTTTACAACAAGTAGTGACAGAGGGTGGGACACAGGCCCAGACTTCTTCCCACCCTCAGGGACAATATAATATGTATGTTTATAGTAGCCACTATCATCCATTTTTTCCCATTGAGTTTTTAAAATGTAAAACTCATATACTGCAGTTGATTTATATGATCTTTATTCTATATTCTCACAGTTCTGTACCCTAACAGTATTGATGGCTTGATTCAGTCAGTCATTCTTTGGTGCTTTGTTTTTCTTATCCAGATAATGATGCTGAAACACACGCTTATATTTACTGATGGATTGCTTTTTCCAGCTAAAGAATCAGTGAAATCACAACACTTAGAATGTGGGAGAAAGATGTTTGCCTCCCTCAAATCCAGAACATTTTTTTCTCTGTGTGTCGGGTCACAACATTCCAATTTCTGTGAAGAAGCACAAGTGCATCCATTTTGATGATGGTGGCGAGGATGAGTAAATCAACATCTTTGGCACTTCTCATTACACATATACTACTTGGTTATGTGGGTATGAGAGTTTATTGGGTTTCTGTCATTTCTCTTCTCTTGCAAACAAACAAAACTCCAAAAGTATTAATTTGACTTTTTGCAAATGCAGTTCTCCAGCACGCTGATTGGAGGATCCAAGTGTGGGTTGACAGTTGCCTTCTGCCCAGAGACCGAGTCACCAAATTGTTACCACGCCTACTGGGACCATTATTTTCCCAGTTTTCAACTTGGTCTTGCCCGATAAGAGATGAAGATTTTGACAGCTCTGTATTCCACACTTGGATCCTTCAATTGTATTTAGGTAAAATAAGCGATTTGGCCGTTGAGATACTCATGAACCACAATCCGTTCAGGCTTCCCCCTGAGACAGCAGAGACATGGGTGCCTCCGGCCAGCCGGCGCTACCAGAATCTCAGTGGCTATCAGTGACATTGATCAATGGACTTTTTCACAGCCGCAGGGCGTGCTGGCCTCTCTTGGTCCGTCAGGCCAGCCACCAGGCCAGCCGCCACTAACCCTCTTCTTGCTGCCACCGTGAGCGTTGCAGCTCTATTCGAGTGTGCTGGACTCTTGGCCTATGCTAATTGCCACCGGAGGCACAATTCGTGCTGGCCTTTCCTCATCCGCCAGTCCAGCTGCCACTACCTTCTCTCGCTGCTGCTGTGACAGCTCGCCTTGAGCTCGTCTGTTGAGAGCCAAAGTGCATGCTGGCCTCCTCCGGTTCACCAGGCCGGCTGCTACTATTCATTCTGAGCTGCTGGTGAGGTGCTGGCTTGCTCCAGTCTGCTGGTACAGCCGCTGCCACGCTGAGCCCCATCGTTGAGGTGGCTCAATCGGAGTCCCTGTTCTTTCACTTACTGACTGGTGCCGGCGGAGATGATCACACTGCACTATGATGGAGGAGCACTAGTTGGGACTGCCTCTGTAGCCAGACACTCAGAAGCAAGTTGTGTGAGTGCCTTCCCCACAAGGCTTCTGACTGGAATTAGTTAAAATGGCGGAGGCTGCTAACGCAGCGGTTATCACAGATCCAGCCACCAGGAAGGGTGCCAAAACCAAGGCCACCAATAGAGCAGCAGATAACCTCAGAGCCAAAGCCTGATGCACTAAGCGTGTGTCCAAAATGGCTGAGCGGGATGCTAAGAGGCGGCAGAGGGCTCTGGAGAAGCAGTTCTGCAGAGCACAAAGACAAGCTAAAAAAGGGGAATGCCTGATGGCTTCAGACAAGGAAGCTGGCTGATCCAGCTTCCTTTTGACAGCTTTGCCTCCCCCAGTGACAGTTATTCCATTGCCTGTATCAGATAACAGAGCCTTGTCACCGGAGGGTGCTATGGAGCAGATTCAGGAATCTCAGACCATAGCTGGTTACTCAGCTGACTTTTTCTGCCTGGCAACAGCAGTCTGGGAAGCCCCTTCTACCAGCAGAGCATCGCTTGCTGAGGCAACCTTTCCCTCTTCTGCAGTGGGGATTCACTGCAAGGAGGCACAGGGATCTGAGTTGTCCACTAATGTTTCAGGCATGATTTCGGAGGCAATTTCCAGAGAAATTTCTGCAGCATTACAGCAGAGGTACCAAATGCCTATGGTGGCTGCAGAGGAGTTCTCTCACCCTTGTAGACATCAAATGATAGATAATATGGCAGATTTGTATAGAGCAGGATCCTCTCGGGCCTCCAGCTATAGCGAGGCTCCACTATTAGAGGGAGACAATGGAGAAGATCAGGAATTATTTGAAGAAGAAGGACTTCTTCCTGAGCTGCCTGCCTTTGTGGGCCTTTGCCCCTCCATGTTTAAGACTCTCCTTTGCAAAGCTAAGAGAGTGGCCCAGGTGGGTAGGGAACCAGACCCAGCTATAACGGCCTTAGGTCTTCAGGATGTCAGTGTTGGAATTTTTTCGGAACCGGTCATGGAACAAGAAATAAGTTGTTTCTGGATGTTGTCCAGAAACAGTGGGCCCAACCTGGAGCATCCTTTCTCCCAAATGCTCTGGACAAGAGGTTTCATAATATTGGGCCTGATCTTACTGAAGCCATCCAAGTCCCTGTAGTAGATGAACTGGTGGCATCCCTGACCTGTTCTTCCCGCTTGTCGACTGACACTGCATAGGAGCTGAAAGCAGAGGATAGGAAAGCAGAACTCACCTTCTGCAAAACCCACCAGGCGGTTGCCTGGGCAATCAAGGCGGCTACAACAGCTTCCTTCTTCACTTAGGGCATCACTGCACTGGCTACGCCAGATGCAGGAGCGGGCGGCACCAGAAGATACGCACCTCCATAAGGATTTAAACAAGTTGGTGACAGCTATGGAGTTTTCAGCTGACGTGATGCTTAATGCTGCCAAATTTACATCCAGGGCCATGGCTTATTCTGTCATGTCCAGATGCTTGATGTTGCTTTGGCACTGGCAGGCTGACTCCAAGACCAAATGGCGCCTAGCTTCTGCTCCTTACAAGGACACAGGTTTATTTGGGGATACCTTAGACCCTATCCTCATAGAGAATAAGGAGAAGAAAAAGGTCCTGCTCTCCACATACAGGCAACTGGACCGCCAGTCCTCATCTCATTTTCGCAGCTCGTCCTTTTGACCTTCTAGTTCCGGCTTTGCCAATTCCCAGCGACTGTCATATCCCAGGAACAATCATCCATGGGACAGAGCATCTTCTAGGGACAAACCAAGGCCTGAATTCCAGGGCAAGCAGCCCTTTTGGGGATCAGAAAGCCGCCCCTAGCATAGGTCGTGATGACATCAATTCGGACCCTCCCATTGGCGGATGTTTAACACTCTTTGCCGACCAATGGAAAAACACCTCTTCAGATGTTTGGGTCCAATGGATTATAAAATTCAATCTGGCTCTAGAATTTCTTTCCACTCCCCCGAGGCACTTCATTCATTGCCCTGTCTCCAAGGATCCCATCAAACGGGGCCTCATGGAGTCTGCCATTCAGCATTTGCTGCACATTTGTGCCATAGAACAGATTCCTTCGAACCAGCAGAAACAGGGTTTCTATTCAATTCTATTCATAGTTCTGAAGGCCTTGAGGGGGTGGAGACTGATTCTGGACCTCAAATGCCTGAACGCACACATTGTTTATCAGTGTTTCAAAATGTACTCCCTCCACTCCATCTTGGAGGGTATCCAGGAGGTCATCATTACATAATTGGATCTCACGGAGGCATACCTCCATGTTCCCATTTTGCCCAAACACTGGCAATTTGTACGTTTCTGTTTTCGGGGGTAGCACTTCCAGTATAGGGCATTGCCGTTCGGTCTGTCGTCAGCATCGAGAACATTCATAAAGCTGATGGCAGCACTGGCAGCACATCTAAGATCTATCCCTGTACGGGTACAGTGTTACCTCAATGATTTACTTATCCAGTCATCATCATACAGCTGAGCGACAAAGGACTTGAGGATCACCATCCGGTTCCTGCAAGACCATGGGTTCCCAGTTACTGGGAAAGATGGTTTCCTGTATCACCATTGTGCCCTAGGCATGCCTCCATGCCAGGACCCTGCAGTGGTTTCTGTTGCCATTCCAATGGGCGGGCAATAGCAATTTGATTATCAGGGTTCAGGTGTCGCCAAAATCCAATCACTACACTGGTGGACTTCCCCTGCCATGTTACAGGAAAGTGTATTCAAAGAGCCCAGTCCATTGGTCATGACCTCAGATGCCAGCCTATTCGGCTGGGGAGCTCATCTCCAGTCCCAGGTGGTTCAGAGCCGGTGGATCCAATCAGATCTGAGGCACAATATCAACTGGCTGGAGCTCAGGGCAGTCCATCTAGCTGTTAGTTCCTGGTATCGTCTGAGAGATACCTTATCAATAAACGAACAAAGCAACAGACCAAGGTCGAGCTGATAGTTTCATTTATTCGGCCTCTCATCAAAACAGC
>JAOYMU010000010.1:18473449-18483505 GCA_025802295.1 Psammodynastes pulverulentus
ACCCAAACCTAATTTTGGAAATTTGGCACTTACAAAATAAATGGCACGGAAGGGAAAATCGGCCGTGAAAAAAAAATGTGAATTTTTTTGGTCGCAACTTGATTTGATCATGGTCAGAAACATTCATGATCAGAGGTTCTATTGGATATTATATATATATAATACAATTATATGTTCAGTTATGTCTATATTATTATGTCCTTTATTTCCAACAATGCAAAGTTTTTGGTGCAGACTTTTCCTTGTTATGCTTATTGTTAAAATATAAAGACTCAGAAAAGTGGAAAAACAGCATGGTTTTATCTGTTGTGCTGAGTATTACCAGATTGGGTGGGTCTTTCTGAATCCAAGATCAGAGTTATTATGTAAGGTATTTGGGAAATACCTTGGGAGTTTAGGCAAAGAGATACTGCCAAAGGAATACTCAAAAAAGTAGACAGCATAGTCTACAGCTGAATAATAAGCAGGGCTTTTTTTCTCCTGGAACTCGGGGGAACGGCGTTCCGGATCCTTTTTGGAGTCTGGATCACGTGGTCCATCTCCACCAATCGCGCACTATCACTTCCGGGTTTTTTAGTGCGACGACCGGGGGTGCGTTCCGGCACCTTTCTTCGGAGAAGAAAAGCCCTGATAATTAGTGGATCAAGAGGCTCAAAAGAGCCCTTCCCTAGTTTCTTGGCTTATAAAGGAGAGGAGGATGAATTGTACTTTCATACTTGCAAGACTGATATCAGCTTTGCAGATGTTGTAAACTGCTCTGAGTTGCCTCTTGCAATTGTCTGAATTTATGTAATAAGTTGTTCATCTAAATGGTTCATTCCTTTTTAAAATTCATTTGAAATATTTAGTATAGAATATATTTATTATATTATAATAAATACAATAATATAATTATATAATTATTAGCCTTGGTGGCACAGTGGTTAGAGTGCAGTACTGCAGGCCACTTCTGCTAACTACCAGCTCCCTGCAATTTGGCAGTTTAAATCCCACCAGGCTCAAGGTTGACTCAGCCTTCCATCCTTCCGAGATGGGTAAAATGAGGACCCAAATTGTGGGGGGAATATGCTGATTCTGTAAACTAATTAGAGAGGGCTGTAAAAAGCACTATAAAGCGGTATATAAATCTAAGTGCTATTGCTATTGCTATAGGAAAATAACTATTCAGATTAAGTATTGGAATTTCACATTGCCAAGCTACATTCAGAGTAATGACGACTTCTGAAGAATGATCAAACTTGCACAGGGTTTTGCAACTTTGATTTGGTACAGAATATATGTTTTAAAATGTGATCTTAGTCATATTTAGTCAGAATGAAACTCAGTGTAAATGAGAAAACTGGGGGCATATTCTTCTTCTTCGGCATCCTTCAGTCTCGAAAGATTATGGTATTGTGCTCTGAACAGACATCCTAAAACAGCATCTAGTGTGGCTGAAAAGGCCAATTCAAGAGTAGCAATCTCTTCCACACTGAGGACAGATACAGGCTGTACTCTGCCCAGCCCCCAGATTTCGCTGGTTCCAGGACTGCCTCTTTGCCTCAGCCTGCCGAACAAGAGTCTCTTCAAATTAAAGAAGGCCATGCTGCATCTTTAGCCTCCAAGCTGAACGATTAGAGGTCAAGGTTTCCCAGCTGTTAATGTCCATTCCCAAGGCCTTTAGATCTCTTTTGCAGATATCCTTTTATCTCAGCTGTGGTCTCCTTCTAGCGCTTTCCCTGCGCTAATTCTCCATACAGGAGGTCTTTTGGAATCCACCCATCAGCCACTCTCACAACATGCCCAAGCCAGTGTAGATGTCACTCTTTCAATAGTGTATACATGCTAGAACTTCCAGCATATTCCAAGACTGCGCTATTTGGAACTTTGTCATGCCAGGTGATGCCAAGAATACGTCGGGGACAGCTCATATGAAAGGTGTTCAACTTTCTCTCCTGCTGTACGTAAAGGGTCCAAGACTCACTGTAGTACAGGAGTGTGCTCAAGACACAGGCTCTATAGACCTGGATCTTTGTATGTTCTGTCAGTTTCTTATTAAGTCATACTCTCTTTGTAAGTCTGGAAAATGTGGTGGCATATCCTTAGGGCTATGAATTTTAGTTTTCTACATTAAGGCTTATATTTTGGTACTCTCTTTCTGATTTAAGAAATAAATATATTATTCTATATAAAATAAATAAAAGATGTATTCTTCAATATTTATGAGAAAATTGAGATGTTAAGTCCAGAAAAATAACCCTGTAATATTTAGACACCACATATTGAAAAGGTGAGAAGGATCAGTATTTTAGTCTAAATCATTCTGTATTTGCTTAGAAGTATGCTTTATCTTATGAAGCTTTTGCTCATCTAAGAATACACAAGATTGTACTCCTATTATATAGAAAAGGCAGCCACCTCCCTAAAATATAACATCTGGACTCTTAGGGATGGAAAATATGAAAAGAGATGGGGAGCTTGAGAAAAGTTGAAGTGAAACCTATAGTTGAAGGGCCAAAAGTTCATCTTCCTTTCAAATTCCAAGTTCCTGTTTCTTATTACCTTTCTGCATGACTGTGGCTGGACCTCTGGTAACCTCTCTGCTTAGGGTGCTCAGGAAAAGCTGCTCAGTGCATCAGACAGGAAACCCTTTCTCCTTTGACCCCCCTCCCTTTTAAAGTCTAACAATGCCTCATAAAATATTAGATCACAGATTAAAACAGACGGACTTGAAAGTTCACAAAATACAAGCCTTGCTTGCTATTCAAAACAATTGCAACCTACCAAAGACTAGAAAGTCAAAAGGGAAATACCAAAATAATGCTACCATTTAAAGGATACCATTTAATGTAAAACAGAAAAGTGACTTTTGAGTATTTACAAGAAATTACTAAGCCTGGCTGACTGGATAACAGCAGCAAAAACATAAGTAGTCAATAATTTGCATATTATGTTAAACATTTAGTTAGGACATTATTTTTTTCAGCTTTATGGACACATTGTATATCTGTAAGTAGGATTGCTTCTGCTTATTTTTCTGAAAACATTTAGTATTTTTATGTTTTATGTGTCTTTCTTTACAAAGTATAAAATAAAAAGCAGAGCAGCTGGTGATTGGTTTTCATGAAGAAAATCATGCTTACTTTGCAAGGAAATGCTAAGCTTATAAAACTAAGATCAAGAAAAACCACAATAGAAATGATAAAATCAATTCTATCCAAATTCTTTGTGGGAATAAACTTGGAAAATTCATTGGATACATTGGATATGGCAGATGCATGATAGAATGAAATCTGGAGGAAATGTGCTCAATTTGAAAGAAAAAAATTCTACACAAACATGCATTGGTAAGACATACTTTAATACTATGAGAGAATAGATTCAACATTTTATCTGAATTATTTTGATATGTCTTTAAACATTGATATATCATATATACTCTGTGTGTGTGTGTGTGTGTGTGTTTTATAGATTTTCACGGGTATAGATATACAAGTCTTTGTGCATTTGGGTCTTTTCCCGTGTACGATTCAAAGTATCTTGGCGACGTTTCAATGAGGTCCCACTAGTCATCTTCAGGCTGATGCTTTCAGCTTCATGCCTCTGCGAGCAAAGCATGATCGGAGCTGCCGTCTCTCTATAAGGAAGGAACCAAATTAATCTCCAAAACTGAACACTACAACAAAAGAATAATTAGGGAAGCCATCGAAATAGAGAAACACCCCCACAACATGGACAAAGGTGATGATACCTCCTACCTACCTGACATCTGGAAACTAGCCCTAGTCAACAAATGAATCCCAGCCAGGAAAATTGACACCGAACCTAAGATAACACATGAAACCACCACCCACCCTCACCAGATTCAAACCCAGACCCATCCAATGGACAAAACACAATGACCCTCCAGAAGCCTGACTGCAACTACATCCCCAGCCACTACACCCCCCTCTGACCCCACACAAAGCAAACTGACACACACCATGAACACAGGGCTAGACCTCAAATCCGGAGCCAAACCAGGGCGCCTGGTGTTGTGGCACAGCCATACACCCATGATACTACATCGCAAAACCCAGAGGTTGCAACACTAAAACTCAGGATGCCATAACACAGCCAAATACCCAGTATGATGCAGCACAGGACTCAGGATGTCACAATACTAGCACTCAGGATGTTATATAATTTTTGTTTTCATATCTTCAAATTTTTCATTTTTTTAAAAGATTCTGATGTATCTTGCTTTTTAATTGACTGTACCCAACCCTTCTTATGCTGGTCTAGGATTGTAATAAAGATTTGATTTGAGACATGGCTCAGCAACAAATAGAGTGAAACACAGGCTGTTTTCAGGCAGTGATTTGGAGATCCTCCTGTAAGGAAGTATTTCCTTTAAAAATAGCCTAAACCTATAAAGTGGAAAACATACAATGGAAAAGAATATGCTTAATGGCTGCTTAATTTGGATTATTACAATTTAGAAGAAACAGGAAAATCAAGATTAGGTTCACATATTAAGAACTAAGATAAATTGTAATGTGTGTTGCATAAACCCAAGCTTTATGTATCAATCATGATTTATAGCTCAGCAACTAACAAAATCTAATATGCTTGATTAAATAAACTCTATTCAAGCAACGTTTGCAATGTCAATTTATAGCTATAGTCACTCTGAGACTATGATATTGTTTTCCTAATTTAAGTTTTTGCAGATTCATGCTGAACCCTAAAAATGAGGTGGGGGTTTAGATATGTCTAGAAAACTAATCTCTTAACAAAATACTGTAAATGTACAGAATGGCAGAATCTTAATAAAATATATCATTTTTTCAAAGGGCTTTGAGACTCAAAATATGATATGTAAACATTACTGATATTATTTTTTTCATATAAGGCCATGGATTTGCTTTAATTTTAAAGTTTATGTACTTTTTTTCTTAATCCCATGAAAGATTGATCAAAATCATCATTTATCCAGATTTTTTTTCCACAGAGCTGCTTGTATAGCATATAATCTTCTGCCTGTCATTCTCCATAGCCTTTTGAAAGAACCATGAAAAGTAGCTATGTGCTTCATTTAACTACTGATATACTTTATATGATTTGCAAATGTTTTTCTCTTAGCTACCCTTGACTGCAAATTATGACAAAAAAATTATGGATGTCCAGGAAAAAAACTAAATGTTCTGCTGCTGATATTCTAATGAAGTACATCACAAACCATTCATTTTAATGTAATTTAAATTCATATTATCCTGGCATATAGAACCCTTCACAGATTTTAACAGTTTTTCCCATGCAGTGTTCAGAGATGGAGAGGGAGGTTGAAATCGAACATGTTTGAAAGGTACCTATTATGCAAAGCACATAATGGTCCCAGTTAATATTGATAGGTTAAATACAGATATTAAAAAACTGGAAATTCATAGTAGGAAACATTTTCATTTCAAATGTAATCATTTTGAAAATAATGGTTGATGTTTTCAAGTGCTCAAAATTTATTTAAAGTAGTTTACAAGGAAAAAGAGAGACGGTATCAAAAAAAGAGGGTTTGGCAATAACACTTTTCTCTGTTTTAAGACATAGGTACTTTATCCAACCTGTCACTGTCTGGAAGTGTTAAGTTGCAGTTTCCAGGATTGTCTGTGAATTGCAGACTTAATGCTTGCAATGTTTGAGATTTAAAGGTATCTGGAAACGTCAGGTTGAATCTGATGATTGATCCAGTGGCTGCAATTAAACATGAGGGAGAAGCATATTAAAATATTGGTATAAGATACTTAGCAAAAAGAGCTGAATTATTTTTATTGTGAGGGAAGTAAATCTGAAAAACAAGAATAATCATTATGGTATTTGAAGTCTAAAATATTACATAGACCTTTTTGCTTACTGCATGAATCTTCCAGCCTCAAGAAAATATTTCAAGGTACCAAAGGAAAATAAATAAATTTCCTTATTGTGTCTGAAGTAATAGGTGAAGGATGTTTGTGGTGCACATACATAAATAACCAGAATTACCTCATTGTTAGATGTTGACCCATGAACTTGCATTGAATTCTGAACATAGGCAAGAACTGACAAATGAATTAAAATGAATTGGCAACTATTCTGTAAACTGTATTTAATGTTTTGAGGAGTAGAAACTTGAGGAATCTGAGAAATATGCAGAACTTTTAAAATTCAAATAAACATAAGTTGATTATGGAAAGGAAATCCTCATGAGGCCACCTTAAAACAAATACATCTTGAATCTTATTTCCGTCCATGTTCTTTCCTCTTATTTAAAAGAAGAGTTTCATCCAGGGCATAAAATCAGTTTAGGATATTGGCCAAGTTGAAAGTAATCAATCTTGGGGAGCAAATGAGAATGTAAAATAAGCAGGACTGGTTCCCAGGAAGGTTCAGTCTTTAAAACAATATTTCTAGTGTGTTTCATATTTGGACTAGCCTGTTTACCAAAACCCATTCTACATTAAGATATGAATTTTAAAAAGGGCAAAATCAAATTGATTAATGCTGATGCCTCTTATCAAGGGATTATAAAAATAGTTATATTAGGATCCCTGACTTCATCTCTCTTTTTGGGTGGTGTTAAATATTTGCTTTGTTTTCAAATAGTTTATAAGATATGCCAGAGATTCCCAAACATTCTCAGTTCACATACCCTTAATGTGTCAGTCATTTTTTCATGGCTCCCAGAGCCAAAAGGCTGCAAAAACAAAACCACAAAGATGTGATGTTGCAAATAGATGTCACAAAATCAAGGTTTGCAAAGGACAATGCAAAATTTAAAATGCTCCCATGCGCCTTGTAGGATCACTATAGTGCTGTGGGGTACCATATATGTCATGGTTTTGTTCAGTGCTTGAATATTTATCAACTTAGATTAAAATCAGTTATTCAGTCTATTGAAGTAGTGTATTACATGAAACTATCAGAACTGAATGGATTAGAATTTATAGAAGAGAGCTAAATGGTAGCTTGTTTTAAGCTTGATTTATTTTCCCAGTATACTCATTTGACACTTAAATTATTTCTGCTGTGTTTGAATTTCCTGCAGCTTAGTATGACATATTGTACAATATTCACAACCCATGTAGCTTCACTTTTTTGTACATGAACTCAATTGCTACTTACTTCTATATTCATTAGCACAAGCCAGCATTCTTTTTTTTTCATTATTTGAAATTAAATTAGCAGCAACTTGAGGGTCCTGTTAAGTTAAAAAAAGATATAGGGTAGATTAACTTTAGTGTTGAATCTTTGGTCTAAAAACCAAGATGTAAAGCATCAGAAAACCTAGATTCTCATCTTTCAAATGACAACAGGTGGTCATGGTTAAGGGATGGTCATGTGATGCCTATTAAACCTTTATGGGCCCAACCATAGCACTCCATATTGCACTGCCACAAATTGACAGTGTCATTTTTTACATGCATAATAGATCAAAACACAAAATACCATGCTCATTGTCAAGTTATGCCCTTAGTTATTTAGAGATTAAGAATAGTTATGTCAAGTTCCAAGTACCAAGAAAGATCCACATAGAGTTACTTCATAACTCTACTACATAAATACTACATAAAGTTTCTTCACCTATCAATAGAAATAAACTTAGCCAAAGCAAACTGAAGCAAGTTCCTTGCATCATTGAAAATACTGTATATTCTGAGAAACTTCAAAGAAAGAATTGGACTGATCCTCTTCCTTCTAATCAAACTATCTAAATTTCACTGTCCCTTATTCCTTTGGGGTGCAACCTCTCCTCTTCTGGAAATCTAGACTACAGTCCACAACAATTTTTCAGATTAAATAAACTACTGTTATTTAACTTTTCTAGCAGCTGGAAAAATGCAGACTTTATCATAAAATTGCAATATATCTGAATAGCTCTGAGGAAGCAAGTCACAGTATTCAAGGGAAAAAGCACAATAGTTATACACATTATACTAAGGGTTTTTTCCCCACAATCTGTTGACTTTGCTTAGTAGATCTATTTTACTTATTTTATGTTGGTATTTAAAATATCTGCCTCACTGATTTAAAGAATAAACATATAGAAACATTAATAAATACATTGGGAGAACTTCAAGCTTAATTAAGTTCTACTGATTCTGTCAGATGTCGGGCTTTGGAGTTTGAAAAATTATCTTGTATTATTAAAAAGTTGCAAGGCAATAAGATTTTTGTTATAGTTATTCTTTGTGAAGAATATATGTGTTTTAATTTTAAAATATAGAATGGTTTATGAATCCAACATAATCAATGTATGAATAGTTTTCTTTGTATGGGCCTTTTAAAATAGGGGATTGGCTTTGTATTTCAAAATCAGATATAGAGCAACCTTGGAAAACACTGATTATGGTTCTACTCAAGTTCAACTCTTAATGGCCAAAGAAAAAATTGCATCTGGTATTTTGGCAATCATATGGAAATAGTTTGCCACTGCCACCTTCTAGCATATCCTTTCTTTCTTTTTTTGTCTTTTTAACTTAACTGTGTTTGGATTCCTGACCATCATTCTTTTCTTTTCTAAAATCTTGGAATTTTTAATGGTTTTCCCTTCAAGAATTAACAAATTCCGAAAGCACTTAGCTTTTAAAAATTAGATTTGCAGGTCAAATCAGATACATTTACTTCCCTTAGCAAGATTTGTTAGAACCCTAGAACAGGGGTCCCCAACCTGTGGGCTGTGGCCCACTACCGGACTGCAGCCTATTCGCAACTGGGCCATGTGGATGCCCGACTGGTGTGTGCACATGTACACGCATAGCCCCATTCATGTGAATGTTGCAGGTGCTCAGGCCTCATATGAGTGTCATGGGTGCTCACAGCCCTACTTGTGTATGCATCATGGGCATTCGCAGCCTCACTCACACACTCATGGTCCACTCATGCAAGTGTTGCAAACGCTCTCGGTGAGTGTTGTGGGCACACACAGTTTCAATCAAGTATTGCTGGGTCTTGTGGCTCTACTTGTGTGAGCATTTAGCCCCACTTACTGATTAACAGGGGCTCACATGCATGAATGCACTCACACACCTGTCCCTCCCACAAAATCATTCCCTCTTTCCCCCACCCCCACTCTGGGCTTCCAACCAGTGGTGGAATTCAAGTAATTTAACAACCGGTTCTCCTAGTGACTGGTTGGATGGGTGTGGCTTGGGGTCATGTGACTGAGTGGGCATGGCCAACTTGATGTCACAGCAAGGTGGGGTGGCACCTTGCTGTGAGTGATGAATGACTGGGCGGGGTGGGGCAGGGCAGGGCCAGCCAGTGGTGGGATTTGCCAGCTCTCTAAACTGTGCAAAATTGTAACTACCGGTTCGCCTGAACCAGTCCGAACCAGCTGAATCCCACCACTGCTGCCAACCCAGAAAGGTTGAGGAACTCTGCCCTAGAAGACTCTAGGTACATGTTATCCAGTTCTAAATGTCAATTGTTAGAAGGCATAATGTAAAGAAAAAAATAATAGAAAGATAATTCATCTGGTTTTTTTTTCCAAAAACAAATCCACATTAAATAAATAAGTAAATCAACAGTTGACTAAACTAAAAGGCCATATATTGCTTAGGGAAAATAACATGATTCTAATAGAACTCATGGCATTGCAAATGTATAAATGATGTATTCAATGTTGATCAGAAATTAAGAAGTCACCATTGACTGTGATTAGAACTTGATATCTTGTCTTTGGAATATATGTTCCCATTCTGGTTGGAACTTTTGGTGGTCCCAACACATCTCGTTTAAGCTCCAGAGCTTTTCCTGCATTGCAAACCACCTGAAAAACACATCCATGTTTTTCTTCTATATTAAGCTGATAGCACTAAGTGGCCTGTATGGGCCAAATTACATTCTTTGATATGGTATGAATAAGCTTTCCACATTTTTATCCAGAATTGAATCTAATTATTCTTGTAATAATAGCATCACTTTTGTTTTGGCAGTCACATTAAAATCATATGTTTGAAGGAAATCTGAAATGAATCTGTTAACTTGCGGGGTTGCGATACCCGCACTACAGTGGGCGAACTCGGGGGTTAAGAATATGCATGACACCAAAGTATTCTTATA
>JAOYMU010000010.1:18656559-18667342 GCA_025802295.1 Psammodynastes pulverulentus
ACCTGCTCTTTGAAACCTAGAGAAATCCCCTCCCCAATTGTACACTTGCTCTGACTAAGATGTACTGATGACAAAGAAGTAAGCAGAATAGATAACTTTAGACTTTGGGAGACCGCCAGCCACCAGCAACAGCCTTCTCTTCAATAGCAGCTGTGAAGAGTCTAAGGATCATAAATTCCGAGATACATTAGGGGAATGGTGGGCAGGGCACATTGACCCTATGATTTAATGAGCTGTTCTTTCCCGCTCCTGAAACACTCTTATGACAAATCGGTACTAATAAAATTGGTATAATTTTTTCAAAGCTTGTTTTAACAGTGTCTTACTGAAAAAGCAATTGTGGTTTACCATCTAAAAAAAGCTAAGCAAAAAAAAAAAAATCAAAGGTACCACACTATGGCTTAATATGATGTGTGAATTCAGCAAAAAGTCTATATAAATGTGTGTGTGTGTGTGTGTGTGTGTGTGTGTGTGTGTGTGTGTGTGTTTATATTTATATTCATCATCATCATGTTACCAATTTTCTATCCACTGCAGGATGAAGGCCTTTTCTGCATGTTTCCAACCGATACAGTCCTGAGCTTTCTTTTGCCAATTGGGCCCATAATACTTCCTGGTGTCATCGATCCATCTTGTTTTTTATCAAGTGGGATCCATTCTATAACTCCCTTGGTCCACCTGCCATCAGTTCTTCTTGCTACTCTCTTGATGATATCATATATTTTTGTTTGTTCTGTAATTCATGTGCAGGTCTTTCTAACTTGTCTTGTAATGCCGAGCATGTATCTTTCCATGGCTCTTTGCACCACTCATACCTTTTGTATTGATTGTGTATTGTGTATTTTGTATTGATTGTGAAGTTAGTGTCCATGTTTCGCTGGAATATGTTACAGTATATTTACATGTATAAATTACACACACACACACACACACACACACACACACACTACCACCAAATCATCTCCTTTCCTAGCAATGAACAAATATTTGAAGACTGATTTATTTTAATTTCTCAAATAATTGTATTTACATGTACTATTTTTATTGGATTATATGTAATGCCAAATACTATACTAACTCTTCTTTTTTTAACAGCAAAATTTAGAAAGTAATCTTACCAGCCTTATCAAAAGAAACACTGAACTGGAAACACTTTTGGCTAAATTAATTCAAACTTGTCAACATGTAGAGGTAAGTACACATTTCAGTATATTTAATTCACAATTCTTTCTGAATATGACATTCTGTTTTACAGACTTTTAAAATACATAATATTACAGTTTGAAAACATGTATTTATTTATTTATTTATTTATTTTATATATACCCATTTCTGTTGTGTCTGAATCTTGGTGACTTTCTAGGCAAGTATATAGGCAAGTATACACCTGTTATGAAGTTGAATATGGACCAAATAGATAATTTAATATCTTCTTTATAGAGCAGTTAATTAAATGTCATGGAGATTTCACTATTGGACATATATATATAATTTTGTATTGAATAAAATATCATTTGTTTACTGTTAACATGCTATTTTTTTTTAAATCAATAAAAGACAAAATATTTCTAATAGTCAAAAGCAGATTATATAAAAACCATTTTAATGTATGTATGTAACTCATTTAATGGCTAAATTATAAAATAAAGGAAAAACGAATTCCTGTTTTTCTAGAATATATTCTCCTAGAAAAAGCAGACTGATCAATTATTTTGTTAGTATATCGTTTTAGTTATATTCTCTGGTGGTTTCCTTGAAGTCTGGTAGGAATAAAGTCGGAATGAACAATTGGTAACATGAAATACAGATTGCTTCCTGCAGTAAACAAGCTGTAAGGGAATTCATACATGATGACAAGTGAGCCCAAGAGATTTCACAACATCCTGGAATGAACTAACTGTATGCTGTAAAATATTCTCCATAATTCTTTGTGGCACACAGAGGCTCTCTAACAGATAGATTAATGTGGACAGGATTCTCTGGAGATAAAAAAAAATTACCTTCATAATTAAAATGCATTATTTCCAATTTTAACTCTAGGTATATTTCCTTAAGCGTCACACAGCCTCTATTTTACTCTGACAATCATATCAAAAAAATAAATTCAATTGCTAATATAGTATTGCTATTTATTTATTTGTTTGTTTGTTTGTTTATTCATTCATTCATTTATTTATTTATTTATTTATTTATTTATTTATTTATTTGCTGTTCCTCTTACTACAAGTTTATATATAACTCAAGAGAAAAAATCCAATGTTAATTTATTAATTTTCCATAAAATATTCAGTTGGTTGATTAAGATATATACTATAATTTTCTATTAGGAGCCCTGATAGTGCAATGCAATAGAATGCAGTATTGCTGTGCTGCCTCGCTCCGTCACATACATACACACACACAAACACAGCAAGAGTTTATTCAGACCCCACAGTCAGGTCATTAGAAAGCACCGTCATTGCACAGGTTTGGATTCCAAGCTCAGCATGACAAGAGTCAGTGGGAACAGAGTCCAAAGGCACACATGAAGTTCAGAAAAGCAGTCCATGAGTCGAACAGGTCAGGATACATGGCACAAGCACACAAGGCACAGAACTAGGCATGTTGCTCCAGCAACGCTCAAGTCCTTGGGGCGGGATTAAATAGGTGACGCCGGTGCATCCCTTCACAAGAGGTTGCCTCCTTGCAAGTAGTCTAGCTGACCAGTGTTGTGCCAATTTCCTCTCTAACCTAGGTGTCCTTGGATCAGGAGGAGGTGTAGACTCCTCTTCCTCCTCCAAACTTGCATCCAGAAAGGAGTCCGGGGGTGGATCCATGACAATTGCAGAGTAATTTTGCCCACAGTCCAGAGTTCGATCCTGATGGGGTTTGAGGTTGACTCAGTTTTCCATTTTTCTGAGGTTGGAAAAAGGAAGAGCTAGATTGTTGGGGGCAATATGTTGATTCTGTAAACTTCTTAGAGAGGGATGTAAAACCCTTTGAAGTAGTATATAAGTATATTTTATTATAAAAGTAAATATGGCATAATTATTTTTTTAATTTAAATTTTAATCAATTTATCATCTCAAAAATAACTATAGTAATTTATAAGTAACTCTAACATGGAATTATAATAAAAGGACTCATAATTTAATGTGTGTGCCCTAATGCATATTTTTCTAATTTATTGGAAAGTAGTCATAGCTACCTTTAGGTATACTGTGTAGCAAAGAAGCACAGTAATAGCATAAAAAAATGAAGGCACTCCATACTTCCAAATGTGTGATTACTGACAGTTTCAAGACTTGATCTGGAAGATGCCCAGATTGGAGAAAGTTGATCAGTGACCATTCAAAGTTAAAAGTAAGCTACCTTTTCCTGAGCTGCTTTTGGCCACAGTGCCGTGCATCTCTAAACAGTGTTAAATGCAAATTAACGAATTCAGCTCTGTGATCTTAATTAACCTATTCATAGCTGCTGCCTGTAACTGACAAGACTTTAATTAGTTTCATACTTTCAGTTTTTGTTTGCCCCCTGAGTGGCTCTGGATTGGAGGCGAGAGCACAATAGGCAAGGAGCCGTCCTAGCACATTTCTTTTGAAGTGTATTTCCCATTGTGTGCCTGTTTATTTTCTTGTAATCTTTTTTAATAAATGTAAATGCAAACAATTCTCTTCTTGCTTATTATCCCAATCATTTCAAAGGGTGGCAGAGTACAGTAAAAGTGCTATATTTGTCTTTTTACCCAGCTTCTTCATCACTTGAGTTCCAGAAATCTTCCCTACCATTTGAGCTTGCCTAACTGTTTGGAATAGTAGCCTTCTGATGCTGAAAAGCAAAAGAAAATTGAAATAAAATTGGAAGCACAATCACAGTTATATATGATTTCTACATAGTAACTGCATCATTTAGCATCTGAGTTGTAAGTCTCAGCTGTGATTGCTAAACAACTAAGGAGCCATGGTGGTTCAGTGGTTAGAATGCAGGCTAACTCTGCTCAAACCCAGGAGTTCAATCCTGAGCAGCTCAAGACTGACTCAGCTTTCATCCTTCAGAGGTCAGTAAAATGACCCAAATTGTTGGGGCCAAATATGCTGATATTTGTAAACTGCTCAGAGAGTTCTATAAAGCACTATGAAGTGGTATATAAGTCTAACTGCTATTGCTATAGTGCTATTGCTAACTAAGGATTACCTGTATAGTAATTCTGGGAAACAAAGCCTGGAAGAACTTTTGAAAACTGTCCTGCTTGGCCCAAACAAAGTTAGAGCAGGGATCAAACTTTGGAATGGCTTTTAAGTGATAGATAAAACCATTAATTACCTATCAAAATAATTGACTAATTAGTTTTTTAAAAAATGGGTCAGGGATTACACAAATACTGTATATAATTGGACACAATCACAATATCATGAAGTTTGAGAACCCCTGTTAGTCTTCGGCAAATGCAATCAAATCCTATTAATCCTGGTCCTCCACCAAAGTTTATGCATTTATGAATTTAGGTGTTTAGGTGCTTTATATGCGTATTATGATACTTTGGAACATTGATATTTGCCTGTGCATTTTCTAACTTCTAAAAGAACTATTTTTCTTTTCGTAATGGCTAATATTTTATAAACTACATATAAAGAAGTTCCTTTTTGATTTTACACTCAGTAATTCTTCTACAGTAAAGATGCAGCTGCCATCTTGTAAATAGATATGTTATTTCTCCTCAATATTAATTTTTTTAGATTGTTTAGATTGTTGTCTCTCAAAGGATAACAGCTACATAGGTTATATATAATTTCATCCCATTCCTCTTAAAATTGTAATAAAGTATTAAAATCATTTTCTTTAAGTATTACTATTACTATTATCTGAGAATATCTGAGAAATCTATGGCCATTTTTCACACACACACACACACACACACACACACACACACACACAGAATTAGAATTAGAATTAGAATTAGAATTAGAATTACATAGTTGGAAGGGACCTTGGAGCTCTTTAATCCAACCCCCTGCTTAGGCAGGAAACTCTACACCACTTCAGACAAATGGTTATCCAATCTCTTCTTAAAAACTTCCACTGTTGGAGCATTTACAACTTCTGGAGGCAAGTTGTTCCCCTGATTAATTCTGACTTTCAGGACATTTCTCCTTAGTTCTAGATTGCTTCTCTCCTTGTTTAGTTTCCACCCATTGCGTCTTGTCCTACCCTCAGGTGCTTTGGAGAATAGCTTTGTGGCAGCCCCTGGTCCTTCTTTTCATCAGACTAGACATACTCAGTTCCAGAAACTGTTGTTTATATGTTTCAGCCTCCACTCCCCTAATCATCTTTGTTGCTCTTCTTTGCACTCTTTCTAGAGTCTCAATATCTTTTTTACATTGTGGCAACCAAAACTGGATGCAGTGTGTGTGTGTGTGTATTTCACTAGCTGGAGCATAGTATTTACTTAAAGAGAGCTCCTTTAGGCCATTTATATTTACAACAAATTAGCAAATGTGACCACATCCAGAGCTTACCAAATTATGGTTTGTGAAGTATTGTATGCTAATTAGAGGCATAAAAATTTAGTTTGTATTTAGACTTGACATACCCAGACCAAGGAATGATTATCTTATTTATATCAGTGAGAAACAGGAATATTAAACAAGAATAAAGAAGAATGAAAAAAGAAAAGAAACATGTTCCCAAGACATTTCTCCCTGTCTTCTTAATTTATGAAAACTGATGATGGTGTCAATGTGTTTTTTTATATAATGACAGCAAATCATTATTATTAATGGTTTACTGGGTTTCTGTGGGGAGAACACCATGATGGCCTGAAGTAATTTCCAAGGGGCAGTATATTTCAAATTCTTCATCCTACCAATTACAGCCTTCCTGCAGTTGAATGACATATGAATCATGAAAATAATTACTTAAAATTATTTGCACCCACATGTTCACAGTAATTATTATAATCTTGTCTTAATTCATTTTGTTAATTTCTAAGGCCAGTGGGCCTTTATTGAGTTTGTCCAGAGTGTAACCTAGGCAATTGAATATTGTTGGTGCCTGGCTATTTTTCCCAAATTTTCACATATTTATGTCTGTGAAAATTATTCCTAATTAGATGGAGTTTTCTTTAGCTTAGACGGATAGAACTGGATGGAATTCCAGACAATTTTAGGCTCAGATTACCTCCAATTGAGCTATTACAACGTCAAATGGTAGCTCAGTGGCTGTGGAAGGGTTCCTGAATCAAGATATATTTCAAACTAGGAGTGGTCTTTTCAAAGAAATGCAAGAATTTGCAAACATGGATTAATAATATTTGTAATATTATATATTAAAATATAGTATAAGAGCCAATGCAAAATTAATGTTTTTGCATAGTTGGTATTTCTGACGATCTGAAGCAAATGTGTACATATTGTTTTATATTATATTTTCTTTTCAAACATTATATCAAATACATGACCCTCCTTATATTTAATCCACCCTCTCCTTACAACTCTTCAAACTGTATCAAGAAAGAAGCTGATCTGAACCCCTAAACTTTAAACATATCATCTTGATATCAAATTAACCCAATAGTGTTACATCTTGGATCATTAGCCACTGCTTTTGGCTAGTGAGAAACTTGTGCAGCAAAAATTCAAAACCGAGCTATTTTTTGCAAGCAGCCCTGTTTTCTTACAAGAGGGAACTTGCATTTCTTTTCTCCCTTGGGTTTTGAACCTATTAGCCAGATCTACCCTTTTGAGCATTGCAGAGCCATTGAAGTAAGCTTGTATTTTTCATGAAGAGCACAAGCCAATCATATTCACTTGGATATCTGAGCAGAGATCAGGGATCCTCTCTGTGTCACTTGCTAAAGGACTGCTGAAAATATGGACACTGTCTCCTTTCTTTATATTGTGTATGTTGGTCCAGCAACGGGAGAGAATGTTTTGAAATGTGTTTGTCATTTATGAAAATCCTGCATTATTTAGTCAAGAATGAAATTGTTTCAGTCTGTTGCACAGATCATAATCGGAACACAGCTGTGGAAAAATCAGGAACAATTAGCCAGAGAGAATGGGGAGGAAACCTGTTTTCCTGGACTGTAGCTGATTTAAAAGACACAATTTTAGCCAATGTTTCCTAACCAACCATGGGATCACGTACAAAAATCATTCTTAGATTATACAGCACCGGAAAATCAATTTTTCTCTAGGTCTTGAAACTCAGCTGTGCTTGTTCTATTTATAGTGAAAACACTTTTACGCTAGTTATAGACATCTATTTTAACATAGTTTCAGGACCCACATACAAGACTTGGATCAAAAGAGATGGTTTGTTTTAAGTCCAAGTTCTATATACTCTTGAGAACAAGGTGAACAGGTTATCTTGATCAAGCTGCCCCTCATTTATGGAAATCTTCAGGGCAGGATAACATTAAGCTGACAAGGACCATTAGTGCTATTTAAGATATGTTACAGTCTCCTTTCTTATGTGCTAGTCAAAGCAAAAATCCCCAAAGAAAAGGAAAATGTAGGAAAGTGAAACAGAGATGGATGTTTTTAAAAAAGCAAAATAGAATTTCATTACAGATAATGTAATTTCCAGTATTTTCAAAAGTCTTCTGTCCTGTAAAACAAAGATGTCTTTTAAGTCCAGTCAAAATGGGTCTCTGTCTTCAGTTTTCCATGAAATAGACTAAGAAAAATCTCGTTTGTGGTTGAGCAAAAATTAAAACTATGCTTGCAGCCTGTCTCCAAATACACTACATTAAATGATAATAGGGCTTTGTTTGTGGCACAGCACTGTTCTTTATCTTTTTTTAAAAAAATCACAAATTTAAATTTTGGAACAGTTAATTGTGTCTCAGAGAAACAGAAGAAGCAGTAGTAATACAAAGCTTTTGCAGGTAGTCCTTGATTTACTACCACAATTGGGACCAGAATTTTGATTGCTAAATGATACAGTCATAAAGCAAAATAGCCACATGATTACATTGCTTAGCAACAGCTATTCTGGTATTCCCCATTGTAGTCATTATATGAAGGCAGCCTGCCGTTAGCTGAGAACCTGCCCCAATCCTGTCAAGCCAAGCCATTCCAGGCTTGGTTCCAACCAGCCCTGAGCCTCAGTAAAGTGAGAAACTGCCTCCACCTCTCTCCAGCCACCTAGCTGCTACCTATCTCTGCCTTTTTTGTCATCCTGCATTCTGCCTTACTGGGCAGCAAACAGCACCAGAACCACATGGTTATGGGATTGCAAGAAGCCCGAGCCATCGCACAGCATGAAACTATGGTCAACCTGCCTCAGCATTGCAGTGGAAAGCTTCAACATCCAAGAAGCCCCAGCAAATGCCAGCAAACATTCATTCACCCAGATGCCTTCTCTCCCAGTTCCCTTTGCTGGCATTTTGCCTTTTGTACCCAGCTGCTGAAACAGATGCTTCTTGGTAGTTTTGTTCTCTCCTTTTTGGATTTGTGGTCCAGTTTCTCTGGTGAACATTTTCTACACGGGGCTCCCCAGCCTGCCCAGCAGCACAGTGCCAGGCCACAGACTGGGGAGGGCCTAGCAACTGCCATTAAGTGTCAGCAAGCATTTGTTTGCCCAGATTCTTTCTCTTCCAGTTCCCTGCACTGACCTGTTATGGCTGAAGCAGGATCAATTTACAGCCTTCGCTGTCTGCCTTTCACTGCCTTTGCAGTCTCTTTTTCAGACCCATGACCACCATGTCACCCTGGACACTTAGCTTTTCTGGTAAACATGGGGTTTCCCAATTTGGCCTAGCAGCACAATACAAATATGAATGTCTGCCAGTGGGAAGGTTGGAAGCTGTTTATCTAATGAAAAAATGCCAGGGGTTGGCTTGTGCTTCCTGCAAGTGGTTCTCTGAGACAACCCTCAGCATTTTCCCATTGGGCCAAATCCTTGCTTGGGTTTCCTGGGTGCTATAGCTTGCTAGTGATGTGTGGGGCTTCCTTTGTGCCATGTATTAGAGTGAGTTCAGGAAGATGAGTCTTCCAGAAGTGGCTTTATGCTGCACCAAGGCTTAAGGGTTTCTCGCAGTTCCAGAACCGTGTGTGCCAAGAAGCCCCTGAGCTGCAGCATGGCAAGCAGCTGCAAAGCCATTACAGATATTATAAAAATTATATAAGATAATTATAAAGTTGTAAACAATTCATAACTATGCATTTATCATTATATTATTACTTTTAGCTTATTGGTCACTTTATTGATCAGCATTTAATCAGTGATTACACAAAGTTTGGCTGTGTTCTTGAAATCACTTTAAAATAGAAAGGTCCGATGGTTAGTTGGGTTGGGTTGGGTTGTTACATATAAATGGGGAAAAACTAGAACATATATGTGAATTTATTTATCTCTGTTTACAAAAGATGGAGAAATAGGTGAATAAATGTTAAGATGTGTAAATGCCAGTAAAATGTAGTGTTTAGCATGTGGTCTCCTTGTAAACAATTAATTTTTGTCAAAGAAATTGAAAATGGCTATGTTAAAAATTAACTGCTATGTGGAAATAAGGGTTGGTGTATTGGCAGAAATAACAGTAAATTCAATGCAGTATGAAAGGAATACATAAGTATAAATAATAAAACAAGAAAAGAGAATTTGATATTGTTACTGTTTTGTCATCTCAGTAATGAAATGAATGAGATAGCCACCATTTGGAAAAAAAATCCAAAGTAGTCTGGAGAAAATTAGATAGGAAATGATATGTAGAGGGAACAAAGAATGAGAATTGCATGGAATCAAAATAACATTCATTCAGTATTGGACATTACCCATATATTATAATAGTTACTTGTACCAATATTATCTGAAAAAATATATTACTTTCAAGAATTCAAGCATTCATTCAAGTTTAAGAGCATTTTAAAAACATGGGTGTGAAACAATGCAACTTTGTTAGCTTATCTTGTTTTGATTGTTTTAAAATTTATTCAGTGCAATAGCTTGATCCCTTCTTTAGGTGAATGCGTCTCGACAAGAAGCCAAGCTGATGGAAGAATGTGACCTGCTTATAGAAATAATCCAGCAAAGACGTCAGATAATTGGAACCAAAATCAAGGAGGGAAAAGTAAGAATTTTGTCTTTCAGGTTCTGAAATAGATTAAAATTCTTACTAAATGATTTATGCTCTGCAAAATTTCTAATTTCTTACTTAAAATGCACATCTTGAAATCCCCTTGACAGCTGCTTCATTTATTTGCCTGTTGTCTGAATTTATTAAATAAACATTTCAGTCTTCATTTAAAATCTGCTGAATGCCTGTTGAAAGATACCATCTTATATTATTTTATCTTTCTATTATATGACACTTTATATAAATAATAAAAGGAAAGGAAAATTCTGCTTTATTCACCAGAATAGTTTATATAAAAATATTCTAAAATATTTATGCTTTAATTGTTTGAAAAATTTCCTGGGGCAAAAGTGGTGGGATTCAAAAAAATTTACTGCCGGTTCTGTGGGCGTGGCTTATTTGGTGGGCATGGCTTGGCGGTCATGTGACTGGGTGGGCATGGCCAACTCAATGTCACTCATGCCAAGGGGTGTCTCGCAGGCCCCTCCCCTCCCAGCCATGCCTTGTCACACCCAGCCTCAATGTATCTATAGTTCTATAAAAATGTTCACCTTTTTTGACTTTATTATCTTCATACTATATAGATGTACTTTCATGGACCACTGAAAGGAGGAAATGGCTCACATGCTTTGCCCAAGAGTGTGATAGACAACAGGCTTTTAAGGGGCTGCCACAAAGAAGGGGGGGCAATGTATTTTCCAAAGAAGCAGAAGGCAAAACAAGAAG
>JAOYMU010000010.1:18667442-18679070 GCA_025802295.1 Psammodynastes pulverulentus
AACGGCAGCGCTGTGAGGGCAGCAGGCAGCAGCTCCAAGTTTCCTGGAGCACTGTCCCTTCCTTCCCTCCCTCCCCCCTCTCTCTCTCACACACACACACACCTACCTGGTCTGGGACTTGGATGGATTGATGAGCTCCAGAGCAGTGGGCGGCAGGAGAAGGAAAAAAAGTGGCGGGGGCAGCACTCCGAAGCAGGGGAAGTCTCCTGGGGCTTTTGCACATTGTGCAGCCCTGGGACAGCCCTTCCCTCTCAAGGAGCTGCACCTCAGCTGCCACGTGGTAGGGAGAGCAGGAAGGGAAAGTGAGGGACTGGGAACCGGTTCGGGGGCGTGGCCAGCCAGGGATCGCTACCGGTTCGGCGACCCAGGACCAATTTGTGCCACCGGTTCTAGTGAACCGGCGCGAACCGGCTGAATACCACCACTGATGTGTGTGAAAGAGAGAGAGAGACAGAGAGAGAGCACATATGTAAGCTACTTACTGTAGTCCTTTACTACTAAAGTAGCTTGAAGAAATCAAACAAATTCTCCCTGTGTGAAAAAAGCTTTGACAAAGAAATACAGAGGCAGGTGAAATGGGCAGGTTAAATGGTTCACTTAGCTGTCAAGATACTCCAAATAACTTAAAATAGAAAGCCCTGAAGGCAAGGGCTGTTTCAGGACCATAGTTCACTAGGTTATTGTTTGACAAGTCCTGAACTTCTATTAACAAGATTCAGGTCCCTCCAGAATTCCACCTGACAACCTTCTGTATAATCTCCTTGGTTACTTAACTGTAGGGCGAATGCATATTCTACCACCAAAGTTCATACTCTTTTTATAGAATCAGAAATGTTGTTCCATTCCAAACTTTATGTTTACATTAAAGGAAAGGATCGGATTTTTTTTTTTAACAGATGTGTTCATTACAGTACTTTATGCTTTTTTGGGGGGAAGGGAATAGTTTAACAAACCTGATACATTCATTCCCAAACAAGGTATGTACAGCAGTTGATGGTCATGACAGCCATTTCCAAATAAGGACAGTGTGTCTTGCATTTTTCCAGCAAATTAAGCAGGTGTTTCTACCAGCTGCTTTAGCAGTATTAGTATGTAGTTAAGCAGGAAAAATTGTATATTTTGGAATTAACATTTCATACAAGTTTTCTACTTTCTCAGCCTAATGTCAATAAAAGGCACTACAGTGTCTGTAAGTGTATTCTAAATAAAGGCCTGGTATCCACATGCTAGATTTATAGGACTGTTTTTCCAAAGTTTCAAGCCTTACCAAGTTGCAGGTAATTTCAGGAGTTCTTTTGTTTCTTTAGTGAGGAATGGCAAAGATTTAAATCTACATGATTCAGAAAATAGGAACGAATGAGTCAGCAGATCTTGTTTTTGTTAGCAATATAGGATGCTTGAGTTGAAAATAGTTAGTTCTCGACTTATAATCATTTCTTTAGCGACAATTCAAAGTTTAATGGCATGGAAAAAAGTGATTTACAACCAGTCTTCACCCTTAAAACCATTGCAACATCCACACGGTCATGTGATCCAAATTCAAGCTTGCAATCGCATGTATTTATGATGGTTGTAGCACCTTGGAGCCATATGATTGTCATTTGTAACCTTCCCAGCTGGCTTCCGACAAACAAAGTCAACAGATTCAATGTCAAGTGAATCTGTTAAGTCAGATTCACTTAACAACCACACAAGTCACTTAACCACACAATTCATTTAACTGCAGTGATTCGTTTAACAGTTGTAGCAAAAAGGTCATAAAAGTGAGAATGGCTCACTTATCAACTGCCTTGCTTAGCATTGGAAATTCTGATCCCAATTTCTGTTGTAAGTATAGGAATAGTTGCACTGGATTAGACACACAGTGTTTATTTAATATGCCATTCTATTCCCAGAATCTCAGTGGAAAGCTCCCAAGCAAGATATAACAAAAAAGTTACTTTTATTGTTGGGAAAATTGCAATCTTGAATATAATGAAATGGAGGTCCTTGTCGGGTTACTAAAGGAGGAGAGCACTAGAAAAGATTGAGGTGGTCTTTATGTTCTGTTACTCTTCCATTTCAGATGTAATTCAATACTGCCTCAGTAGGTTCATCCGAAACATAGTTGCAGTGAAAATAATCTACTAATTATATTGGATTTGCTGTTAAATAAATGTTTAGCATTGCAATGTGATGAATATTAAAAGTGAATTGGAATTAAAACATTCCATTTGTATCACACTGATTATGCAGTACTGTACCCACTTTTGTTAATATACCACATTTAGCTGGGGGGAAAATCCTCCAGGAAAAGATGTTTCCAAGGACAAAGATTTGTTTTATTGTCAAATTATTCCTTTTGTTCTGAGGTCAAGAATTAAAGCACTTTGGAAATCACAGTAGAGCACTGTTATCCAAGAAGCAGAGCCTGATAGCAATTGAGATTTCTTATTATTAAAAAAAAATGAAAGAAAACGAGCTTTGATTATTTTAGATTACCCCACTCTGGATAATAATAAATATTTTCTTAGAACTTAGGCTCCTATTGAAATAGAAGAGGAAAGCAGTTGAGCTGTTTCCTTTGGTACTCATTTTGAGTTATGGCTATGGTCTTGAGCTATGATCAAATATTAATGCCCATTTTTGTGTCCACGGAAGTAACAATTTTCTTCTTTGCTCCAGGTTGGGAGACTGAGAAAACTGGCCCAGCAGATAGCTAATTGCAAGCAGTGTATTGAACGTTCCACTTCTCTCATCTCACAGGCTGAGCAATCTTTGAAGGAGAATGATCATGCACGCTTCTTGCAGTCGGCTAAAAATATAACTGAAAGGTAATGCCATAAATTGAAGAGTCCTGAGAATTAGATAATCTTGCTAACTAACCATTTTCTTTATAACATGACAATTGGATGTTTCAAGGAGAAATCAAATCTTTGGGATGCTCAAAAAACCACACATTCAAAGAAGTATATAATGCAAGTACAAAATATAAACATATCCAACAACTGGTATACAGAGGCAAAATGTCAAAGAGAGATTAAGAAACATCATTCTAAAAAAATGTTAGAATACTTCCATATAATTGCATATTATGGTGGCGCTGTGGCTCAGCAGTTAAGATCCGGGAATTGTCAACTGGAAAGGTTTCAGACGCAAGCTCCACACAACTCCCATCCTCACCCTAGCTCCTGCCAACCTAGCAGTTCAAAAGCATGCAAATGCAAGTAGATAAATAGGTACCACTTCGGTGGGAAGGTAACAGCACTCCATGTCGTCATGCTGGCCAAAGGACTACAGAAATGTCTCCCTACAGTGCCAGCTCAATGGCCTTGAAATGGAGATGCGCACCAGCCCCTATAGTTGGCAACAACTAGTGGAGTAAAATCCACAGGGATTCATTTATCTTTTCTTGCATTCTTCCATATTTTTATGCTATTAAAACTCTTGTTGTGTTTATATATTTGTTTGTACCCTCAAATGGTATTCCAAGTGGTGCATTATACAGTGATTTTTGAATCAAAATCTGCTAACCTGAAGAATGTGTAAAAATCCAGGGCTCATTAGTCCTGTGGAATTGAAATTTCCAATATTCAGGACAGTTTTATTTGCAAAATTGTGGCAGTTGCAACATCCCTGTGATCATGATTTCTGACATTATCTGCCAGATACCCACAAACCCAGCCAGTGGGAAGGCTAGCAGAAAGTTGGAAATCAAGTCCATTCTCACTGGTTTTTTGCCTACCTGTGATCTGTTGTGTTTATCTGCTTAAGTAACAAAACATTGACTCATTATTGAAGTTAGTTCAATAACTAACTAAAATGCAATCAGTTGTAATGAAGTTCAGTCTTGAGATTTCAGATTTTAGATGACAATTTTTTTCCTTGGGAGCATTTGAAGCTTTTTAACATAACTCATTTCATGAATGGCAAATTAGCAAAAAAATACTGAAATGTATTTCAGTCACTTTTAGGAGAAATCACAGTAAAGTAACATTGTTCATGGATTCCATTATAAAGATCACAAATTCAATTCCCAGCAGCTACAAACAAGCAGGCAGTACCTCATGGTATTAGGTAGCTTTCTACATTCTAATTGACATATGGCTGATCAGGGATATGAAAATTACATTAAATACATGTTATACAGCAGTTCTTAACTTATTTTAAAAGTATTTGCCTTATGTATCCCCACCATGTAAATAATTTTCAGAACTAAATCCTCTTGTTTTTTATCTTGTAGGGTTGCCATGGCAACTGCATCTTCCCAGGTTTTAATTCCTGAAATTAATCTTAATGACACTTTTGATACATTTGCACTGGATTTTACCAGAGAAAAGAAACTGCTTGAATGCCTTGATTATCTTACTGGTAAGAATCGAAATATATGTAGGAACCTATGTACTTGTTTTAACATAGAGAAGAATGCATGTGGTAATATTCATTGAATTAAAAAGAGATTATTGTGATTTAGGGAAAATAGCATTTTAATTAATGATCTTGTAATATTTTTACTGTTTTTTGCAAATGTGTAGATGGGGTACAACCACACAATCCTTCTCAGTTTCCAGATTTGTATATAATAATATCAGTTTAGCTGTGTTCATATAGATTCATACAACAAAGAGAAGCTTAGACAATGTTCTGATTTAATAGGATTTATAAAGATCAATCAGTAATTGCAACATATTCTGCAGTCTGTTTTGACCTCATGAGGTAGTTCTGAAATCTGGGATCTCATTATTCAGCCAGCATTAATTAACATCATTGCAGTATTTTCTCACAGTCCAAAATAAGTTTGTTTTATTACAAATTCAAGCTGAAGGCATTCAGCATGAGTATTCTCCTCAAACTGTTACCATGTCAGAATACCAGTCTTGGGATGGGATCTGAAGAAGATACAGAAACAGGATTTGGGAAGTATACTAAAGGAGTGTGGTTCAATGACATAGGAGCAGAAAGATCCATTCTGCATGGAAATTCCATACTAAAAACAATTGTGTCTCTGGGTTAGTTAATTATATAAAAGATCTTCTTGGTAATATTCTTTCATAATTTTATGCAATGATATCCAACATGTTTTTTCTGGTTTTCATATTTTTGTGATAAATGGGTAAATGAATGTCTGAGAACTGTAACAACTCATTTAAACCTTTTTCAGCTCCAAATCCACCAACAATTAGAGAAGAGCTTTGCACAGCTTCTTATGACACAATTACAGTTCACTGGAATTCAGATGATGAATTCAGTGTGGTCTCCTATGAGCTGCAGTATACTATCTTCACTGGACAAGCTAATGTAGTTAGTAAGTACAAAGTATTTTGCATCCAGTTTAAGTTTGACTTCCACTAAATCATTTTCCAACACATAAAACAATGAGCAAAATAAAAATAGAAAAATGTATTTTACATTCTCATTTAGAATCCAAGGTCATAAAAATGAAGCATTGAATTTAAATTTAAATCTAACAGATTTATGTGGAGCTTTCAAGATTTTCATAAAAAGTGATTTAATGGAAGCACAATTCAGAGGCTAAAGGTATAACGATTTAACAAGATAAAGTTAAAATTAAACAGCCTTTAACAGTATAATTGATATACAAATTTATTATAATAGACATTTTGTTTCTTTTTTAATTAAAGTTTTATTATACATTTTCTTTAATATACATAACTATTCATAATAGTACAACATCGTTGTGTACTGGTTACGTCAAATCTCCTTTATTCCTTAATATTTTGCAAGGGATGTGGCATGATTACAACTGGTGTTATGCTAATTTGATTTTAAAAAAGAGAGAAATTGCCCTACTTCCCCTAATTTCATTACAAGGAATACATAAAGCAATCCCAAACTTCTGAAGGCCTACATTGTAGGCCCTACAACTTTTCACTATAGGCAATAATAGTGTAAGAAATTGATATATCACATTACAATTCATAGAAAAATGAGAAAGAGGCAGCAAAAGCAAGAGAACAGAATTGTAGAGAAGCTATGTATCATTTTCATTACATTTGTGAAGCAATTGTGTCTGCAAAGGGAATGTTTCATAGCTACGTATTCACCTTTACTTTGCAAATATAAAACTTGGTTCAGTTCTTCATTTTTCTTAACTTAAATGGGCAACAGAATCATTGGCTTTCCTGGAACATATTCAAAAAGACAATATAAATTCAAACTTTTGAAAAGTAAGCTGAAGTATTTATGCAGTCACATCAAGTTGCTATACATTGCTGTCAATGTATATAGGATTGTGAAAATATTTCTATCAGTGTATTAATGATATAACAGATAAATTTAACAACAGAAATCCTTTGGTGGAAGTTGATTCAATTTGATCTTTTGTTCATAATAAATGTCTTTCCATGAACTCTTGTTTATTTTGTCATGAATCAATTTAAACTTGTTACTCAACAACTGAATACCATTATCCAATCATCCTAGAAAGTTACACTTTCCATATTCTAAATGGTTTAATATTTTTTCCACTATGTTCTTTAATTGTGAGAGAATGTTACTTAATTTTGAAAATTAAAAACTTTATTTCTGATTTTGATCTTCACTCATTTAAAGTAATATATCATATCATATCTCATGTAACCTTACTTTAATGACTATTGAGCCTGCAGAGATCTTTCTCAGCCCAACTACCTCTCAAAGTTGTGGGGGAGAATAGTTAGTACTATGTATATACACCTTGATCTCCTGCTAGAAAAGGTGGACTATACAGTAAATGCAATAAATGAATGCACTGGGATTGTTGTCTTTTTATTTTACTTGTGATACTTTTTGTAGGTTGCTTTATTCACTTGATTGTGTTTTTTTACATTTATTTGTATATGATAAGGTCATATATTGTTTCTATTTTATTATCAGACATCTTACATTCTTATTGCAAAGGTAGCTGATTTATTTTATTTTTACTGAATATTTAAACTATATAAACATGCATTTTGTCTTTGTTTAGATTGGGTAGATTTTTTTACAGTAAATAAAAATAATGATGCAATGAGAGAAATCTGATTCAAATTCTTGATTAATATCAAATTTCTTAAGTGATACTTCATAGATTTTAAAAAAATAGTGCATGTCTGCTTCCTGATGTAGATATTGTCACTTTTGTTTTGTTCTTCTAACTAGAGATGGAATTAAGAGATGCAACAACTTTGTTCTTGCATCTCATAATTCCACAATGTATATCTTGAGTGTGTGTGTGTGTGATATCATAAGAGTTATTAGAACCGTGGACTGGAGAAATTTATTTTATTTTGTTGTTGTTTTTTAGTATTCTTTCCTTGTTCAGTTTGTGAGCTTTATATCATTCATTTTCAAAGAATATTTTTAAAAATATGTGTATTAAAAGTAGTGTCTGCTACTAAGTAGTATCTTAATGCTATAGGTAAAACTCGAAAAATTAGAATATGCAAAACTTCATTTATTTGTCAGTTCAAACCTTGATTTGGCATAATTTTGATGATTATTGCTACAGCTCATGAAAACCCCAAATTCATAATCTCAGAAAATTAGAATATGCCATGAAATCAATAAAACAAGGATTGTACATAGAACAATATCGGACCTCTGAAATGTATAAGCATGCGTATGTACTCAGTACTTGGTTTGGGCCCCTTTTGCATCAATTACTGCCTCAATGCGGCATGGCATGGATGCTATCAGCCTGTGCCACTGTTCAGATGTTATGGAAGACCAAGATGCTTCAATAACGGTCTTCAGCTCTTCTCCTATGCTCCCAAGACAGAAGCTCTACAGACAGAGTTATTAAATTGAGGAGAGGCCCCTCCTACTCCCAGTTGAACTCTGTCTCAGCAGCTGCAGGTTCAGAGATTTGGAAGCTCCCATCTTGGGCTTCCTGGTGCTGGATTTTTATCCAGAGGACTTTTATTAATAGTTTAATTTATTTTTTATTCGTTTTGGACTTCGTTTATTAAAAAAAAAAAAATTAGCGTGAAAACGAGCTGCAAGCACTTGCGCTGTTGCGCAATCACCGCGCTACAGCTGTTGCTGTTAGCGGCGGCGGGCGCTTCCCTCCCCCACCCTAACAGCCACTTTTAACGTTCAGGTAAGGTCTGGGGACCTTGGTGGGGGCAGGGATTGATATTTCGGAGTCGTTTCGGCCCCTTTGCAGCTCCGGAGTAGCGAGGCCTTGGGTGGCAGTTTATTTATTCCCGCCATTTTTATCGTCGTTTAAATCAGTAACGGTCATCAGTTGCAAGGCCTCTGCACTCTGCAAGGTAATTTATAGCCCTTGCTTAATTAAGCTCATTGTAGCCATTTTGCCTGCAGAGCTTAGGAAAAAAACCCATTCACTTTTCAAGCCTCATTTTTAAACTGCCATTAATTTTCCTTTGGGGTTTTTTTTCCCTTTAACACTGAGGCAGCTTGGCATCTGCCTGTTATCGGTGTGGCCAGCGCGCTAGCACACCCTGTGCTTCTTAGAAGTCTTTTTTGCAAAGTTTTATTTGGCCTATCAAGGTCCTATTTATTTATTTTTCTCGTGGCCTGTGATCAGGCCTTGCGCAGCTAGGCCCTGGCAGCCCCTCTGGATTAGTCTGCATTTCATTGTTTCCACGTATTACATTGCAACAATTTTTAAATTTTATAAAAGTTTTTCCAATTGGATTATTTTTTATCAAAAATATTGGTGGCTGTGGCAGTAAAGGCATTATGGAAGCGGAACCTTCCACTAGCTCGAAGGACTTACAGAAGCCTAGCAAGCCCAGGTCTGCGAGCCTGGAGGCAACCAATAAAATTTGGGACCTTCCCCTTATCCTCAGCTTTCCTGACGGGATCTAACCAGGAGGCTATTCAACAGGCCCCAGCCATTGCCAAGGCCACTCCTGCTGCAACCTTTACTCCCACAGCGGCTGGCCTTCGCCCTGATGGGTTGCAAGACTTGACTATGTCTGCCATGTTGCAGCAATGGCTGTCCCAAGCAGTCAGACAGGAGTTGGCCTCAGAATGCCTACAAGGGCAACAAGGCCTTTTTCCGGCCTTTCATCAGCAACCTGCTTCGGGCCCTCACCAGCGCCCTCAGGAGGCTTCATATCTTTTTTTAAAATATTTTTTTATTAGACATTTAACATTTAAAAACATTTCACTCATCATCATACATTTGAGACAGTACAAATAATATTGTATAAAATTAATGAGTTCTACTACAGTAATTTCCCCATTTTTCTATCATATTATAACATAATGTCTAGTACTTAAACCTATTTCCAAACTTTTATGCCTATAAAATTTATAAATTCTTATATATTATTTACATTATTATTTACACTATTTACATTAATTACAATATTTACAAAACCATAGTTCTACTCCATTTCCCTTTTTGATAACCAGTCGTACCATATATCCCAAATTTCTTGGTACTCTTTTTCTTCTTTATTCCTTATTTGTCTTGATAGCCCATCCATCTCAGCACATTCTAAAATTTTCCTTATAATCATTATCTCAGTGGGAATCTTGTCACTTTTCCAATTTTGGGCAAATGTAATTCTCGCCGCCGTTATAATATGTAAAATAATGTGTAGATTTTTTTCCCCAATTTTTTGTTTAATGATACCTAATAAGAAAATTTCCGGTTTAAAATCCAATTTCTCCTTTACAATCTCCTCCAACCATTTATTAATTTTCCGCCAAAACTTCCTAGCTTGAGGGCAAGTCCACCACATATGGTAAAACGTGCCTTGTTGGTGGTCACATTTCCAACATTTTGCTCTGGTATTTGGGAACATCTTAGCCAATCTGGCAGGTGGAAGGTGCCATCTATAAAACATCTTATATAGATTTTCCTTATAGGCTGCTGATATTGTCAATTTATAATTTATGTCCCACAATCTTTCCCAATCTTCCAAATTGATACTATAACCGAAATTTTTTGCCCAAATTATCATCTCCTTAACCACCTCTTCTTCCATTTTATAGTTTAATAAATAGTTATAAATTTTACTAATCATTTTTTCTCCTGTTCCTTGCCATATTTTATCTAATTCTTGTTTTGTTTCGAAAATTCCAAATTGTTTTATGTCTTTTATATACTGGGACCGAATTTGTGAATATGACCACCAATCAACAGGTATATTTTGATCCTTTAATTCTTGTAACTGCATCAGCTTCCCTTCTTCATTTAATATCTCATCACATCTTGTTATTTTATTTAAATCTAATACATTTGGATATATGATAGCCTCAATTGTTGATAGCCATCTTGGAATTTGTGGATAGTGATCTCTTTTTATTTTTTCCCAAACCAAAATCTTCTCTTCCCAAAGAACGCATGCCACCTACCTGCAAGTCATACCCCTTTAATATTAACACTCTTTTATTAGTTAAGTTTACCCATTCTCTTAACCATGTAGCAGTTGCAGCTTGATAATAAAGTTCCCAGTCTGGGAGCCGAGTAAACACTTCAATTTTATTCGGGCTTTTCTCCCAGGCCAGATAAATTTAGTTACGATTCTATTTAATCCATCAAAAAAAAAATTAATCTAATTTAATAGGTATTGTCTGAAACAGAATAGGTATTGTCTGAAACATAGGTAATATGTTCATTTTTATTGCTGCAATTTTCCCTATTAATGATAGCTGTAATTTACTCCAATTTTCTAAATCCTTTTGAATGTGTTGAACTAATTTATCATAGTTATCTCTCTTTATACATGAGATTTTGTGTAAGCCATACTCCCAAATACTTTACTTTTTTAACTATTTGGATCCCTAATTCCTCTTCTAATTTCTCTTTTTGAGTTATAGTCATATTCTTTGTCAATATTTTTGTTTTTTCTTTATTTATCTTTAAACCAGCTACTCTCCCAAAATCTTCAATGTCCTTTAATAGTAAGCTCCCTGTTTCTAACGGTTCTTCTATTATAAATACCATATCGTCGGCAAATGCTTGTACCGTATACTCTTCTGTTTTAATCCTTAATCCTTTTATTTCTTGGTTTTGCCTAATTTGATTCAATAATGTTTCAAGTGTTAATATAAACAAAATTGGTGATAGAGGACAGCCTTGTCTCATTCCTTTATGTATCTCAAATTTTTCCGTCAATTCTCCATTCACCAGTATTTTAGCTGACTGTTTTGTGTATATTGTCCGAATTGTCCTAATAAGCTTTTCTCCCAGTTTTATCTTCTCTAATCTTTTTAGCAAAAAGTTCCAATTTAAATTGTCAAATGCCTTCTGGGCATCCATAAACATTAAAGCCATTTGCTTGTCTGGGTGTTCTTCATAAAATTCTAAAGTATCCATAATTATTCTTGTGTTTTGTCGTAGTTGTCTAAATGGCACAAATCCGTTTTGATCTTGGTGAATTTGATTTTCTAGTATCTTTTTAATCCTGTTTACCATAATTGTTACAAATATTTTATAATCTACATTAAGGAGTGAGATCGGCCTATAATTTTGAATAAGTTGGGTGTCTGCGTTTTCCTTGGGGATGAGAGTAATATATGCCTCAGACCATTAGCCAGAATTTTTGCTTGTTCTAATACTTCATTCAGTGGTGAAATTCAGCCGGTTCGCACCTACTCTCAAGAACCGTTCGCAGGAATTGGGCTTGGGTCGCAGAACCTGTAGCGCTGATGGCTGACCACGCCCGGGAACCGGCTCCCACGGCCGTT
>JAOYMU010000010.1:18772362-18782792 GCA_025802295.1 Psammodynastes pulverulentus
GGGCGTGGCCAGCCAGGGGTCGCTACTGGTTCTGCGACCCAGGCCTAATTGCTGCTAACAGTTCTTGAGAGCCGGTGTGAACTGGCTGAATTTCACCACTGAGTGGGAAACTCCAACCATCCCAGAGAAGAGAAACACCAACTCTGATGATGATCCCCTGGTAAATCACCCTGTGATTTCCATCACTATCCCAGTAGAGCTGAATGTGCTATTGTCAGGCACCCAGGGGAAGGCCTTGGCCTTATTGCACTTAGGCTGCACTGGATGCATGATGAGCCCTGAGATGCTGGAAAAATTAGGACTCAGACTCTAACATTTTAGGGTAGCCATAACATTTTGCCAGCCAAATGGAACTGTGGCAGGGGGAGCTCTGGGTCATTTGGAACCAATGGAGATAAGGATGGGCAGTCACTGGGAGACCCTGAGTTTTATTGAGGATCCAGGGATGGAGAGACCCCTTCTCAGCCGGTCTGGTCTAAACCTGATAGAAACAAAGGGAGCCAAGACACACACTCAAATGTGGGGCTCGACCAGCAATGGGATGTAACTGGCACCATCTACCAGTTTGGGAACGCGTGTGCACACTGGGAAAATGCACGCTCGCCGCTTCCAAGCCCCCAGCGGGAGTTTGCTGTAATGAGCAGCTTCAGTGGACAAAGGACAGGTAAAAATCAGGGCAGGTGGGAGGGCCCAGCATAATGTTTTTGCTTCCTGTTCCTCTCAGAGGAATAGAGGCTTCTGTTAACAACCGGGTCACCTGATCTGGGCAGACCTGGCTAGATCCCACCCCTGGGCTCTACACCTCTCTTGCTGGGGATCTCTTGTTCCAAATATGGAATCCGTACATGAACTGGTGAAAGAGACTGTTAAATATTTGGACCTGAGAAAGGCGAGACTTCTACCTGGAAGATTAGCAGTAAACCCACCCAGAATGTATTGAAATTAGCCACAGTGGCACAAAACCAACCAAGGCAGGACTCAAAAATCCTCAAGAGATATTGGGACCTTTTAGTGAGAAAGGTCCCACATCACACTGGCTGACCAACTGCGCCAAGATCCTCCCTAGTGCTAAACTGCAAAAACCCAAGCTGTATTACATTACCACCTAGAGAGCTGGAAGAGTTCTGTGCATTCATAGATAAAAACCTGCAACACAGTTTTATACAGCTGGCCAGATCCCAGGTAGCCACTCCAATCCTATTCTGGGAAAAGAAAGATGGCTCTCTCTGCTTGTGTGTGGAATACCATGGGCTCAACATGGTCTATCTGAAAAAAGTATACCCCCTACCACTCATGAAGGACATGCTAGCCCACTTAGCCAAGGGGAAGATTTTTACTAAACTGGACTTACACAAAGTATTACAGAGTCAGGATTAAGGAGGGGGATGAGTGTAAAATGGCTTTCAACTGCCCTTTGGGGTATTTCCAATGCCAGGTATTACCATTTGGACTGCAAGGAGCCCCTGCCTACTTCATGCAGCTAATAAATGAAGTCCTGCATAAACGCTTATACAAATGGGTGTTGGTGTATTTACACGACATTCTGATCTACTCTAAAATGAAGGATGAGCATGTTAGGCTCTTACTGTGTTAAAAAAAATTGCGGGCAGCTGAATTGTATGCTAAACTTTTAAAGTGTGAATTCTATAAAGACAAAATTGAATACTTGGGATATCGAATCTCACAGGAGGGGATGGAAATGGACCCAGAAAACATCAGGGCAGTCCTGGAATGCCCCCCCCCCACGAGGTGACAACTCCAAAGTTTCTTGGGGTTCACAAATTCCTACTGACAATTTATTTTCCCGGTTTTGCCCAAATTGCCCTGCCCTTTATAAACCTTCTGAAAATGAAGAAGAGAGAAAACCCAAGCCTAGCCAACCCTTAAAGTGGAGTATGTAATGTCAAGAGGTATTTGAAAAGCTCAAGTGTCTGTTTGCAATGGAACCTGTGCTGAAACACCGAAACCCAGATGCCCCCTTTTAATCCAAGCAGATGCTAGAGAAATGGCTACAGGGGCTGTACGGCTACAACAAAACCCTAAGCTTACATCTCTAAAAAGTTAACAGACACCGAACAGAGGTGGGCAGTCAGGTAGAAGGAGGCCTATGCAGTTCGATGGGCTTTGCTAACTGATGACCCTTCCTGAAGCATCTAAACACCCATTTGAAGGGTGGACAGATCACAAGAAGCTTTAAAAACCCCATGAAAGCTAACTTCCAAGCAAGCCCTTTGGACTCAGTATTTCAATCATTTCAATTTCACTCTGCACTACATTCCAGGGGGAAAACGTTTCCTAGCAGATGTCCTATCCTGATGCCACAATATAACAGTGCTAGACCTGAAATCATTCCACCACTCATCCCCTCTTAGCCAGTGGTGGGATTCAAAAAAATTTACTACTGGTTCTGTGGACATGGCTTGGTGGGCGTGGTGTGGCTTGGTGGGCATGGCTTGGTGGGTGTGGCAGGGGAAGGTTATTGCAAAATCCCATTCCCTCCCCACTTCTAGGGGAAGGTTACAGCAAAATCCCCATTCCCTCCCCACCCCACTAACCTCCTGTCCAGCTCCGTTCTCCTGTGCAGGGCAACAAAAGAAGACCCAGCTGATCAGCTGGGACTCAAGAGGCAGAGAATAGATGGGGATGGGGCCAGTCAGAGGTGGTATTTGCAGTTCTCTGAACTACTCAAAATTTCCGCTACTGGTTCTCCATAACTGGTCCAAACCTGCTGAATACCACCTCTGCTCTTAACCAATTAGCAGCAGAGGTAACAATGAGAGGCCAGGAAAAAGTTAAACCAGCACTCCTGTGAAGTGCTAGATAAACTGTAAGATGCCTTAAATGGCTAGTGGCCCATAAAGAACACTTTCAGAGAGAGACTAGCCTGGCCAGGGGCAAAATTATATGTTCCTGCCTACCTCTCCACAGAAATTGGATTTACAAACTTGTCACAACTCAAAAGGTGTAGGGCATTTCAGTTTTATAAACACCCCCACCTGGTCAAATGATACCTGGTCATCGCTCAAAAAGGACATTGAAAGCTATGTAGCCAGCTGACCAGTGTGTGCATCAGCCAAAAGACAGCCAGGGAAATCCATGGGACTACTGCAACCAGCAGCAAATCCCATGTCCCTTGGAAAGAGATGTGTATGGATTTTATAGTAGAACTGCCAGAAAGCGCAGGGAACACAATAATTTGGGTGATTACTGAGTTGTTCTCAAAACAAGTCCACTTTATCCCTTGCTCAAAGATCCCATCATCCCATACTTTGGATAAACTATTTGTGCAGCATATTTACAGACTTCATGGTGTTCCTGATCAAATTATCTCAGGCTGAGGAGTGCAATTCATCTCACACTTTTGGCATGAATTTTTGAAACTCATGGGGACCACCCATGGCTTAAGCTCCTCCCACCACCCCCAAATGAATGGGGGGGTACAAATGAGACAACTCAGAACTGGAACAGTACCTCAGATGCTACATTAATTATCAACAAGATAACTGGACTGATCTTTTATCATTTGCAGAAGTGGCATATAATAATTCAGTGCATAGCAGCATCAGGTTTACTCCCTTCAAGGTAACTTCAGGTCAGGACTTTATAGCAATCCCAGAACTATCTTTGGACAAACCCCAGAACCCTTCATTGCAAGAATGGATACAAGAACTACAAAATACGTGACCAATAGCGCACAAGGCACTCGAGGAAGCACAAGAAGCCTACAAACAGCAGAGTGGTAAAAAACATGCCAAACCAAAGGAATTTAAAGTGGGAGACAGATTATACCTCTCCAAAAACTATATACAGTGCATCCAACAATACAAAAATCTTGATCCTAAGTACATTGGTCCCTTTCGAATTAACAAAATTAACAACTCAATCACGGTACAATTATAATTGCCCCAAAATCTGAAAAGAATTCACCCCTGTATTTCATTGTAGCCTGCTGAAACCAGATGTAACCTCTCCCCTTCAACCACCTCCTCCCACACTACCCCTTTCTATTTTCATAGAAGGAGAACAACATTTTGAGGTGAAAGAAATTTTGCACTCTCAAAAACAGAAGGGCAGGATCCGATATTTGATTGCATGGAAACATTTCCCTGCTTCCCAATCCAAATGGGTTGACAGAAACAATGTTCAAGTTGACAAACTCCTTCATGCTTTCCACAAGAAATATTCCAACAAACCTAGAATGTCAGAACTCAACTGAATACTTAAAATTCCCTTTTCTTTTCTCTTTTAGGGCTAACACTTTTTCAAAGGGTCCCCGAATGTCAGCTGTTTATCTTTGCATTCTTTAAAGCTCACTAGTAACTGCCATAACCAGGGGGAGTGGGCATGTGGGAGGGTAAGCATACTGGAAGTGTGAAAGAATTCTATGGGAAATTAGGGAGTATAGACACTAATAGGAACTAGAGGTGCTAAACAGAGCCATCTGCCAAGCTTCAACACTGCCAGTCCACACAGGCACCTGAGGCACCAATTTCCCAAAACATTGGAATGAGACATGATTCGACTGCTTACCGAGGGGGGACTGTTTGGGACATGGGGATTGCTTTCAATATACGGTTTTCACATGGTTTTTCCTCAGAGCTTTCCTGATCTATGCTGCACTGAGCATCTTTAGTAAAAGTACCTTTTCTCTAAAACCTATGCAGTCAAGGGTCCTTCTTTCCTAGGGAATAGCTGAGGCCAGTCTGACAGTCCCCCAACTACCAGGGTCCTCATTTTACCAACCTCAGAAGGCTGGAAGGCTAAGTCAACCTTGAGCTAAGTCAGGCTCGAACTCCTGGCAGTTGGCAAAGTTAGTGTGCAATGCTGCATTCCAACCACTGCACAACCATCGCTCTGCCCAAACTGTAATCTATAATATAAATTTTGAATTTATATTGGCTATTGTTTATTCTGAATCTAAATGACAAAACTGAAGAATTTTGCACATTTCAATTATTAACATACTCATTTCGGTTTAAATATCCAAACAGAAAGCTTTACTAATGCAAAGATAGAAAATGAAATCTGCTTCCTAATACAATTTTAAAACAGTGAATTTCTTCCTGTTTAAACACATATCCCAAATGTAATTTTCCTCCTTCCCCACAATATATAACAACAGTGTAAATAGCCATTGCCAATCTGATGGAATTCAGATGTTTTGAACTTTCATCTTCCTGCCACGCATCTGTACAAGAATAATAAGGGGTCTACATTTTTTTAAAAGCTAGAACACAAATTCTGCATTAAGATACACTCTGGAAAGTAGTAGGCATGAAATCTAGATATTATAACTGAATTGTCAAATACAAGGAACTCACTCAAAATATCTTTGTATTTTTGTTTCTTCGTGTTTGTATCTTGATATGTAGTACACAAATTGTGGGATTTGCAATTTTACTGTAATGTTTACCTACTTTAAAATTTAGATTTTAATAAAATAGAGCAGCTTCAACAGTTAATGTATATTAAATGAGGGTAGAGCTACATGAAGTACAGTTTTTTTATGATGTTCATTTACCAAAGCTTTTTTATTCATTTAGTGAATATGTGCAAGTTCAATCCACACATATAAATGAGAAATAAGAAACTTCAACAAATCTATTATTCAGGTTGGAATTCAGAATATATTTTATCAAGCTGGGCTTTTCTTCTTCAGAAATAACATGAAACAGAAAGATAACTGCATTTGATAATTTTTCAGCATATATTAAACAAAAATAGCCATGGATTGCTCATACATAATAGGCTGATAGTTAAACATAAGAAAGTATATAACTAAAATATCTAACATATTTTCCATATCTATTTGTATGTTGAAAACTATCATATTCTTTTTGTATATCCGGACCATGTTGATTATCGCACTGAACTTCTCTCTTAATACCTTTCAAAATGTAATATTTATCATATCAATCTCCCATATTTCCATTCTGTTCCATGTGTTGTATAGACTAATTTGTTAAATGTATAAAAACTATATTTGGATGTCAAGGAGAAAAGAGTTTAAAAACAGATACTAAAAATGGTTGTATTGTGGCTTGGTTACGCAGTCCCACATAATGTTAGATTTTGTCTCCAAGCACACACTCAAATTCATACACTTTCTCACAGAAGAGCCATTTCTTTGTATTTAAAAGGTAGGGATGGCTAATAACTTTTGGAAAGTTAGATAAATTTTATTATTTTTCTAACATTATTCTATTATTTTCTGTCATTTGAAGAAGTAGAAAACTGCATGTTTAATTAATACAATAGATATTCTCTGGTGTTCTTCTATAAAGGTAAGTCTCCTCTATCAATTCTGAAAAAAATCCTGTCAATTATTAGAATTATTTTTATTCCCAGTCTCTAAAATTGGGCAACGATCAGCTAAATTCGATTCGTTTCATGTGACCAGACAGTGATATATTGATGAATCTTAAAACCAATACCATGTTGTCATAATTAGCTTAAGACCAAATCTTTTTTCCAGGCATTAAAAACTATGGGTTTTTCAATTGGGTAATCTTTTGGCAAAATGTCAAACATACTTACACATGAGGTAGGTTTCATGTATACATCAGTCAATACATTTATCAACAAACCACATAACACAGAATATGTGCTAATGTTAATGGGGTCACAACCTGGGAAACCATCTTGATATTTCCTAGAGCTCATTTCAACATATTTCTTCCAGGAACCAGTAATAAATGAACATCCCAAAAATCATATGCCTGAGACATGTAATATGAAGATTATCTATGGCAAATATTTTATTTATCATATTCATGTCCAAACTTCAAATTCAATTATACTTTTTTTAACTATAAAAATTAGTTAAACTGATTCTAAGATGATTTATAAAATATTTCATAGTGTAAAATCTATTTGTGACATGAAATAAATATACAACATTTTCACAAAGAATAAATACATTAACAAAAAAAACCTGAGTGTTAATATGTTTTTTTCCCCTCTAGGGAAAAAAACAGCATTTTTTTTGTCTAGGAATACTGAAGCTTATTGTTCAAAATACTTTTTAACAAAAATTTGTGGCCAGAATTGCAATTTAATGTCAGTTATCCTGGAAAATATATAACCTTATGTGCTCTACCTGACATCATGCTCATATATGGGAACATAGTAAGAAGAAAATGTCATCATAAAAAAGGACAGAATTTGCAGGTTATTTCATTCACAAGTGAACAGAATAACTCAGACTAAACAATAGCACTAAAAGTTAACTGAAGTAACCTTTACTTCTACGATATCTATGAACTTTGCAAAAATAGTAAAAGCAAGAACATTCTTCACAAAAGTATGCAACTTTAGAAAATAACCTAATTTGGGAATCCAAATAGAAATTTAAGAAATATGAAATAGGGCATGTGCAATGAAAACATTTGGCATTCTTGATTATATTGTAGGCATACATATGTTTGCTGTTTTTAATATCTTTTATCAAGATGATATGGCTTCTCTCTGCTCCCAATTTTTTTAAAGATGATTTTTTTGTCCTCATCAAATCATGAGGAAAATGCATTTATATGAATGGGATACGGTAGGCAGGACAAGGCAAAAAATGTGCTATGGTAAGGACTGTATTTATGAGAAAAGAAACATGTTCCCAGGAAAAATAGCCAATAGCTGAATGGAATTTTCAAATACCTTTACCAACATAACCCAAATGTTCAGTTTGCTATAATTTTCCCTGGATTCTACCCTTAACAAAGTTCTATTAATTTAAATTTTATTTTAACAAAAAATGAAGAGCTTATTCAAACTCCTTTCAATCAGTTCAGTAAGAATCTTTTCTTTAAGGTTTGGGCCTCTCTTCTGGGAACAGCCTAATTAAACATGATGGATTCAGGATCTTGATTTGCCATTTGAGCCATATGCCTTAACACGTCCTTTTTAGTGATAATGCCCAGGAGCCTCCTAGAGAAGAAGGGAAGGAAAGAAACAAAATTGTGATTAATCATTAACCTGTCTTGTTCATTTTTCAAAGTCTGCTGCAGGCAAAACTTAAACACAAAACAATCAGTTTCAAAAGACACCCTGCTCCTCCCTTCTTTAAAAACCAAGAAATGGGATTTTATTTTTTTAAAAAGAATGATTTACATTTACAAACTGCAAAAATTCATCACAATGCATTGCTTTTAGGAATACAGAGCTTTCATTATATTTTTCTCAGCCTTTGGCAAAGGGATAAAGATTCCATATTCTATCCAGCTGCATTCCTCAATGCACTTAGTTAAGGCTGTTTCTTGAACAAGCTCAAACTTGTCCAAGTTGACATCATCTCTCCAAAAACATTTGCAGAAACTGTTGGGATCCTCCAGGCCAAAGCAGAAGAAATTCAGTACAGGGCATAAAGAGACAGTTACATCAAAGTATTGCAAAAACCTTAAAGGCAGAGGCTCCTGAACTGTGACCTGAATGCCAATGCATCACATTTAAAGAAAGCTTCCTGCAAAACCATTGAATTATATGCTCTCCCACTTCTCCTGAAGGCATTTTACTATGTAAAACTCTGGAAGCTGTCGAATATCTATTCATTCCATCTATCATGAATTTTTATTAATTATTTTAGAGGAGAGTTGCTATAGCTGTTAAGAAAACTGAAAAACAATGATAAAAAATATAAATAAAATTAATAGTAGAGCTAATGTTAACTGTATTAATACAGACTTAGGAACTTACCCTGACAAGAAAACCCTTTGAATAATCAAAGCTTTGAATAACAGTCCAATGCCTCTGTTTTAAACATTCTATTTTAAACACTATAAACATTTAAATAATTAGGTGTGAAAGGCAATTTTTCATTCCTTTTCATTTCTCAAAGGATTGGAAAAATAGAAAAAGAAGATAGATATTCTATTATCACAGCCCCAAAGATATATAGGAGCAATGCAATGTCTGGATAACTTTTCTATTTTAAAAATATCACCCTATGTCAGTGGTAGGATTCAAAAAATTTTACTACCAGTTCTGTGGGCATGGCTTGGTGGGTGTGGCGTGGCTTGGTGGGCAGGGCAGGGGAAGGATACTGTAAAATCTCCATTTCCTTTCCACTCCTGAGAAAGGATTACGGCAAAATTTCCATTCCCAGTCCACTCCAGGGGAAGGATACTGTAAAATCTCCATTCCCTCTCCGCTCCTGGGGGAAAGTTACCGCCAGTTTTCTGAACTACTCAAAATTTCCACTACCTGTTCTCCAGAACTGGTCAGAACCTGCTGAATACCACTTCTGCCCTATGTCCTTTACATAGTACTAAATACTGCAAGATGTTGCAATATGTTTGTACCTGTTACTGTAATATGCTTGTTGTAACTATGGTTTGGTTCAGGCTTGGTTAAATTGACTAGGCCAGTGGCCGGCAGACGAGCCCCAAAGCCTAGGATAATTGCTGGCAGTCAGAAAGCCTGCGCGAAGGGGGGCCGGCACAGCCCGGCACAGACTGGTACCTTTGTTTGATACATAGGGAAAAACACATTCCAATCCTTTGACATCACTGGCAGTACTTGAGCCATGTAACTTGAGCTACGACCACCTCAAGCCCCCTATACTCTCCCCCTTTCCCATGAGGCCTTTCTGTATTGGTCAGTGTTTATCATGTGTATTGCCTTCTGATCTCCTAATAAAAAGAGCTTCCCGGCTTTGTTCGGGGCATTTCTCATCCCGAGGAAATCTGTGTGATGTTTTTCCTTATCAATTTGACCCCCAAGTCATGAGCAGCCCACCAGGACCAGAAGCCTGCAATATTAGATGCAGGATTCCCACAGGATCGTGCTGGGAATGAAGGACGGAGCGCTGCAGAAGAGGCTCCTCGCAAGGGGGGAAGTCTCCTTCAAGGAAGCCGTGGAGGAAGCCAGGGCTGCCGAAGCGTTGGACAACTCAGTGGCCAAGATAAAGGGAGCAGCGAGGGTCCATGCAACTAAGAGCGAGCAATGGAGACCCAGCTCATCCAAATCCGAGGGAAGCGAGGAGGAAGAGAAAGGCATCCACAAGATGATGGGGGCAAAGGCCAAGTGGTCAAGCCGGCCAAATCGTGCAGGGGCTGCGGCGGAAAACACCCGAGATCCAGCTGCAGATTTAAGGAGGCCATCTGCCGGCGCTGCAATCACCGGGGCCACATAGCTGAGGTCTGCAGAGCGGGGCAACCAACTGAGAGGGAACTAGCAAAGCCCAGTTCCCCCCGGCAACAGAGACCCACGAAAAAGCCTAGCGGATACCGGCCAAGAAGAGGGGACGATCAACGAGAGGAGGACGCCCACTTCACGTATGTGGGGTATGCCCAGACCTGCGTGGGGGCCGCCGACGCATTTGCCAGCAGCCAGTTCACCACATGGGTCCCCATCGAGGGCAACCTGTGCAAAATGGAGGTTGACTCCGGGGCGTTCCTCTCCCTCATAGTGTGGTCGGCCATCAAGAAGCTGCAACC
>JAOYMU010000010.1:18785085-18795630 GCA_025802295.1 Psammodynastes pulverulentus
CGAGTCCCAGCTGATCGGCTGGGTCTTCTTTTGTTGCCCTGCACAGGAGAACGGAGCTGGAAAGCAGATTAGTGGGGAGGGAATGGGATTTTGCAGTATCCTTCCCCTGCCACACTCAGTAAGCCACACCATGCCCACCAAGCCACACCATGCCTACCAAGCCATGCCCACAGAACCAGTAGTAAATTTTTTTGAATCCCACCACTGTTTATAACGTACCATTTATGTATCGTTTTGCATAAACCATTTAAAGGGGAATCTTTAGCCTGCATTTAACATCTCCACACCTGCCCATTGTAATATGTTTACAAGCAATGCAGGGATCTCCCTGGTTAGACTCACGATCTTGGCAAAGGATATTCCTTTTATTTTCAGCCCTGCTTGTTAAGCAGACAATTTCTGTCAACTTGGGGACATGTTGCTGACTTGGATGAACATAACTGAAATGAAAGGTAGAGGTGAAAACTTTACAATAGATCTGGGAAAATATAGGTAGTCCTCAACTACCACAGTTCATTTAGTAACTGTTCAATATTACAATGACACAGAAAAAGATGACTTATGACCGTTTTTCACATTTATGACCATTGCAGCATCCCCTTGATCACATGATCAAAATTCAGATACTTGGCAACTGACTCATATTTATGACAATTGCAATGTCCTGGAGTCATGTGATTGCCTTCTATGATCTTCTGACAAGCAAAGTCAATGGAGAAGCCAGATTCACTTAATAACCTTGTTACTAACTTAATAGCTGCAGTGATTCACTTAACAATTGTGGTAAGAAAGGTCACAAAAGGGGGGGAAAATTCACTTAACAAATATCTCACAACAGAAATGTTGGGCACAATTGTAGTTGTAAGTCAGGACATAGGAAAAGGAGAACGATGTAAAGATTACAATATAATATATGAAGAGCCCCCAAGGTTTAATGCAGAAAGGTTTGCAGTATGCCCAGCACTAATATATATGACAGATGAAAATGTTACTGAAAAAAAAGAACATTGCTTGCATTGTCTGAACCTTTCATATTTGGTTTGCTTCAGTATTATAGTCTAGATCAGGCATTCTCAAAATGTGCTCTTTGATAACAAGAAAAGAAGAGAGCCTGAATATCCAAAGGCTTGATTCTGTTTTGGACTAATGAATTTTGGAATCTTCCAAAAATACTTTTCTTTGATTTTATAATTCTACGTGTTTACTCAAAATATCAAATAAATGAGTAAGTCTTTAAAAATATTGATACTAGCTCTATTTTGATTGTGCTATGCCATTGTTCTTGGCTGCGTAAGCATATGTGTATGCTTATAGCTTATTTTATGTGAGATCACTTCTCCTCCATTCTGGAAGTCTACACTAATGGAATAAAAACTTGGTTGTCTGTTTGGAATAAAAACTTGGGTGTCTCTTTAGAATAGACTGCTTTTCCATAAGTCCTTACATCAGGCTTCCAGAGGATCTAAATGTAGTTCACTATATGGCGAGGCAAACTGATATTATATATTACCACCACCTAGTGGCCATTAAACAAAAATAAACTCTCCTGGGTTGCCAAGTAAGGTCTTTATAAATAATTTTAAAAACTTCAGGAGAGAAGCCTTTAAACTTCTGGAAATTCAGCTTGAGAAACATCACAGATTGTAAGTGCTCTGGCCAGTACTTTTTATTTTTATTCTATGATTATCTACAATGGGAGCTATCAATTGCCACAAATGGTGTCTACCACGGGAGACTGAAGCAGGTGAGCTTGTAATCCCAATGAAGATTTCTAGTCATATTTACCATTCCTGGCCAGGTCTCTTTGTCTAATTTCTCATGCCAACAGATTATTTTTTCAATGCTTCAAAGCAAATTTCATGTGCATCAAAGCAATCTTTTGATAATACTGCTATTTTGCAAGTTACTATGAAATTTATGTGAAGCTACTTGGCCAGCATCAGTGCTCAAAGAAGGGAAGAGGAAGCCCCAAATGGTGAATATGAAACTACATTAAGATGTTTACTGACAGACTAATAAACAAATGGACCCATCTCAATGTAACCTTGACTAATGGCGCATCCAGGTGTTTTCAATAATGGCCATAAGCACTATAACTCAGAGTATTTCTGATTCCAGTATAATGCATTATTAGGCCATTAGAGGCTGAGGATTGAGGACCATTTGTACTCAGGCCTCTCAATAATGCTGCTTCTCAGCTTACTTTCAGACCAGGGGAATTAGTCATACTGATATTCTATTTAATAAAAACCTAAAGAAACCGCATCAAGAATTGCATTACATTTTAACAGGGTTACAGCAGCACAGGAGGACCACAAGTTTAATTTTCATAAGAGCATTCATTCCTCAATTATGTCAAATATGAAAATGTAAATGGCAAATTTAATGCTAACAATATCCCTCAAAGCACATTGGCAGGTAGTAGCCATTATGTTGAATGAATGCAGGCAGCATAGCAAGCAGGACCAAGAAGACAGAGGGAAGGGAATCAAAAGCAAAGTTGAGTTTTACCAATTAAGCTGTGGATATGGAGCCAGAGATCATTCAGTATGCATGTGTACAGTAAAGCTTCTCTTTCTCTTCCTCCTAAAAGTATTTGCTGATGGTGCAAGGCATAATTAATTTGGGCTGGTAGCAACAGCCAGAGAAACACTTAATAAGCTTCTTGACATTTTCCAGATAAATGGAATGGTTCAGTTATAGGCAGTGGTGAGCTGCAACCAGTTTAACAACCAGTTCAGTGAGTATGTGTTTTGTGTGCATGCACAGCATTCAAAAAACACCAATTTTAACCTCAGCAGCTTACCTTCTAGGGCAGTCCCGGCAAGTAGAACAGCTAAGGGGCGGAAATCCATTGTGCTGCATGAATCAACTGAGCTGAGAAAGAAAGACAGAAATATAGGACAGGATAGGGTGAGGGTGGGTAGGTGGGGCCAGCTGATGGTTGGAACTACCAGTTTGCTAGAACCGGTCGAACTGGCTGCAGCCCACTGTTATAGTGTTATGTCTGCCGTGTAGGCAGCTCTATTTCTCTCTAGCATGTACCTCTATTGTAAGCAGGAGAGGCTAAGGTTCAGTGTAAAGAAGTTGCAGTTTAAAGTGCCAGAAGTCTGCTTCCATGGGCATATCCTGTCAGCACAAGGCTGATCCAGATAAAATTAGAGCCATTGTGGATATGCCACCACCTGCTGATGCTAAACGGTGCAGAGATTTATTGGGTTTGTCACATACAGGGCTTTTTTTCTCCCGGAACTCGGGGGAACGGCGTTCCGGATCCTTTTCGAAGTCTGGATCACGTGGTCCGTCTCCACCAATCGCGCTCTATCACTTCCGGGTTTTTTAGCCGCGATGACGGGGGATGCGTTCCGGCACCTTTCTTCGGAGAAGAAAAGCCCTGGTCACATATTTGGCAAAATTTCTGCCGCACCTGTCTGAGGTGTGTCAGCCATTGAGACACCTTTTGGACAAAGATGCAGTTTGGCACTGGCACTGATCAGGCAGTACAGGAGATAAAACGCTTGGTCACCATTGCTCCAGTGTTAAGATACTATGATGTCACAAGGACTGTTACCATTCAAAGTGACTTGCAAAATGGCCTAGGATGTTGCCTATTGCAAGAAGGTCAACCGGTTGCATACGCATCTAGGGTGTTGTCCTCTGCTGAATTGAATTACGCTCAAATCGAAAAAGAATGCTTAAGCATTGTATTTGCCTGCCAGCATTTCCATCATTACCTTTATGGTCGGGATATAATTACAGCCAAAACTGATCACAAGCCACTAATAGCTATATTCAAGAAGCCCCTTTTGTTGCTCCTAAGCACCTGAAGAGTATGATGCTTAGTTTGCAGAATTACAACCTCAATGTTGTCCACAAGCCAGGATGTGAAATGTATATCAGTGGTACCCTGAGTAGGGCTATATCAGATGACACCTGGAGGAGAATACGAGCATCAGATAGTCTGTTGGTTGCAACAGGAACAAACCTTCTTTGCTGAAGTTAATCAAGTGGACTATGTTAACATTACAAATCAGTGGCTACATCAGCTTAGGCAGCACACAGGCACCGATGTAGCTTTAAGGTGTTGCAGTATCTCTCTTTCTCTGCGTGCAGGGCAGCGAGGCTGGTATAGCCGGCACGGCTGCCTGCAATCACGCAGGGGGAGATAAGCACATTCCATCCTCTGACATCACTGGCAGTCTCCACAGCAATACTTGAGCCATGTAACCTGAGCTAAGACCACCTATAGCACCACCCCCCCATACTCCCCTCTTTTGCCATGCTGCTATTTTGTATTGGTCAGTAGCTATCACATGTAATGCTTTCCAGCTCCCTAATAAAAGAGCTTCCCGGCCTTTGTTCTGGGCCCTCATCCCGAAGGAAACCTGTCTGGAGTTTTCTTTATCAATTCGGTCCAAGAGTCATGAGCAGGTCCGCCAGAAGCAGAACCCAGCAACTGGTGACCTCCAATGTGATTTTCTGAAAGGGAATACATCTCTTGGAACCCTCAGAACTCACTCGGCCGGACGTGCCTGCTGCAGCCCAGGGCCCGTCGGAGTTAGACGAAGTGCCCTCCCTTAATCCGTGAGTATGAGGGGAAATTTCTCTAAGCCTCAGATCGCGCATCTCCCTAAACTTAGAGAAATGTCCAAGACCTATATTTTAATCCTAAAAAATAATGGCAAAACCCTACCTGTCCCTTTAAAATCAGATTTGATCAATCTTCTCAAATATATATATCAGAACTGCCTGGTTTATCCAGGAAAAGGCTCAATTTGGATGTCTACGTGGATGCAATTGGGAAAATACCTCCATGAGACACCCAGAGCCTCCCCAAAAGTTTTATCTACATGGCAAATAATCATGGAATGTCTTCAAGTCCATGGAAGAGGGAACAGCTTCAACTTCCCACTGCCATATCAATCAGGCGATAAATTGCCCTTAAATGTTTTCTTTCATGCTTGTAATGAATTGTATCTTTATTGCATCCTTTTCTTATCAAGACAAATGTTTTTCCCATCCAAATCAATCTCTATGCATCTGGTCCTTTGGGATCACTCCTTTTCTCTAGGAACGTAACTATCTGTAGATTTCTCTCACTTTAAAAGAATCTACCACCTTTTTTTGTCTCTGGGAATGTAACCTATTTGTGGATTCCCAGATCCTTAAGAGTAACTCACACCTTTGAATGAGTTAACAGCCTCATCAAAGTCTTGTCTTTCTTTTATTTGGGAGTTTGTGTTTTAACTGCCTTAATTTTTGAGAAACTTTTTCTGTATTCCTCCATTCATATGTGTGAAAGTTTTATTTTACCCTTGCTTGCTGTTTATTTTCAAGCCTCTGCTTGAAGCATAACGCCCCCCCCCCTTTTGTGTGTGTGTGCATCGTAATTCTCAAGCTTCTGCTTGACTTTATTTTTTGGCATGCTGTGATCTTTAATTGTAGCAAGCCAGATCGTTTCAAAGTGCAGTGCCGCCCCCCCTGTGGGGGTGGGGGTGGGGGATGCATTGCAGAAGAACAACAACCCCTCCCCCTTCTTGCTTCTTTTCCCACCGCAAAAGCTGAAACTTTAAAAAGTTTTTCCCTCCTTCCCCCCCCTTTTCTTCAGCTCCTTATCCAGCCTCCATTGACCTCATGGCAAAGGAATTGGTTGACGCCCCATTTCCTGTCTCCACCTACTTCTTGCCAGTGGCTTTAGCCACACCTATCTCTCTCCCCCCCTCTCTTCCTGTTCTCATATTTCTACACTCCGAGCTGTTGGCTAAAGGGGTCTCTGCCCCCCCCCTCTTCAGCATATCTCCTGTCTTTCTTCTCTTGCCATAGCAATCTATCCTAATGTAACATATTTAGTTTTTCATTCTTTTTTTAGAAAATGATAGAGGGAGATCAAATAATGGCTGAAATAGCAGATGCCAATAAAAATGTGTTTATGGATTGGCAGAAACAATAGCAGGAACTTTGAATGTGACAAATTGTTTTGTTAGTGGAGGGACTAGAGTAGGAGGAAGATGGCCTTGGAAAGCTAATGAGGTAGATTTGAGCTGGAAATGGGACTTTAACTTTAAATAAGGTTAGGGTCATAGATACTGGAAACTGAAATAGTGGGAAAAGTATGTTTTGAGAGAGATGAGGAAGGTGAAAATGTAGGTGCAATGGTGTGTGAAAGTATGTTGTCTTAATAGTAAAGAAGAATGGTGGTTGGGCAAATCAGAAAATTTAACAGGATGAATCAGAAACCCTCTCAATTTGCTAGTTTTTTTTTAAAGGCAGACTCTGATCCAAGACCTTCTCTTACAATCTATATACCCCGTGTTTTGTCAACTTGGGAGATCATGTTTCACAATTTGGAATGCCTTCAGCTTGCACTTACTGTATGACCTGGAACTATTTCTTGTCATTTTTTGGGCAGATTTTTGTTTTTAATTCCTTATAACATTAAACTTCTTTGCAGCTCTCTGAGTTGGCTGCTGCTATTCTTGTGTTTCAACATTTTTCTAATAAATCTTTTAACCTCATTCTTGACAGTCTCTATGTCACTAAAATTGTTAAAACTATATTTCAGGTATATCTCTCTCCTTCTCTTGATATAGACCTTGTTTCATTCTTTATTTCTTTGTAATCTCTCATTCACAAAAAAAACCCATGTTCTTATTTTGTTACTCATCAGCCTCTTCCTGGGCTCCTCCAGGAAGGCAATAACATCTCAGAGGCCTTTGCCCTCTTACTTCTCACGCTCTCACCTGTCTCCCTTTGGGACAGTCATTTTTATTTTCATCAAAAAAAATAAAAAAGCACTCATCAAAACAATTGGCTTTTCGCAGTGCCCTGCTTGTAGCAAACAAACAAACTCTCTTCCCATGGGAGTCAACCCTAGGGGAACAGAGTGTTGCCAAATATGGCAAATGGATGTGACTCAATATCCTCCAATTGCACCTTGGAAATATCTCCATGTTTCCATTGACACCTTTTCTGGCTTCATTATTGTGACCCCACAAACGGGGTGAAGCCATGAAACACGTAATTAATCATTGTATTTGGACTTTTTCTATACTGGGTAACCCTAAGCAAATTGAAAACAGACAATGGTACTGCTTATACTAGTAAAAGTTTTGCAGAATTTTGCAACCATTGGTCTATCACACATAAAATTGGATTTTGCAACCATTGGTCTATCACACATAAAATTGGATTTTGCAGCCATTGGCCTATCACACATAAAATAGAATTTTGCAACCATTGGTCTATCATACATAAAATTGGAAAACAGGGGAAAAGACCCCCGGCTTACTTGGTATACTATACATGCTTAACCTAGAACTTTTTACCTTTAACTTTTTAAATCTTATTGGCACCCTACAGCAATAGCAATAGCACTTAGACTTATATACCACTTTATAGTGCTTTACAGCCTGTTCTAAGCGGTTTACAGAATCAGCATATTGCCCCCACAATTTGGGTCCTCATTTCACTCAACTCAGAAGAATGGAAGGCTGAGTCAACCTTAAGCCTGGTGAGATTTGATCTGCCAAGTTGTAGGAAGCTGGCTGTAAGCAGAAGTAGCCTGTAATTACTGCACTCCAATCTCTGCACCACTGAGGCTCTTATACTTATACTATTATATTAATTAATTGTACTAATATGGAAACTGTCAATGGGACAGGTTCCTAACTTTTGTCCCTTGTAAGTATTAGTGTATGAAGTTGCTTATCAAAAACAGAATCTGTCTACTTTTTAGCCAATGAGGAAGTTGGAAAAAGCACTAAATATTCCTCTAGCCTTGCAAATGTTCTTTATAGCTTCAGAAGGCCTTCACCATTTCCAGCACTGCAACTTGCTTTTTCTCATGGCTCCAGAATGCTTGAGCTTTTGAGGGACATATTCTACATTCAAGGCTATGTTTCATTAGATCTAGTTTCTGCCTCTTATATTTTTCATTCCTTACCTTCTTATAGGCTTATAAATCCCATGGACTCTCAGTTTGTAAAAAAATAACCCTCCATTAGTTAATTCCCTTAATGTGTCATTCACGCAGGGATTTCCATAAGTGTTTGAGGCACATTTAGTCTGGATAAAAGCTAAAACGTTAGTAAAATTTCTGCTAACAATTATATTTAGCTGGCATTTTTCCCTAGCAGCAATATATAGGTTTTTTTCATAGATTAAAAATAATACATATTTAGCAGTAGCTTGACCTAAATATGAAGCTTAATTACATACATATATTATAAATTCTGCTCTAAGTCAAAAGAGCAAAAATAAGATATATTGCTCTGAGCTAGTGGGTAGGTCTTTGAATTATAAAAAGCATTAATAGCTTACAAATTTGACAATTCATTATTTTATTTCAATGGCATCTTTTCCTTAAGTTCTTGTTTTATGATTGTTACTGAAAAATTATGAAGGTGCTTCAAATGCAGCCTGTACCTTCTTTTATTTCAATTTAGTTTTAACTTATTTTTCAAAAATTGCATTATTATTTTTTTATAAACTCAAACATAAATCCCTTATAACAACCCAGCTTGTTTTCCAGGTCAACATTACATGTATCTGAAGAGGATTGGAATTATTTCTTCCAGAAAATAAGCCCCTCCCCTTCAACAGAAATACCCTATTTTTAAAACAAAAATAGTTTATATACTTACCCACTGCGTGTGACAAGACATTGCCTGAGGCCAAGTTTTCGGAAAATGTCTACCACTGTTTCCATTGGGGTGTGGTCTGTGACCGTGAAGGGGCTCAGATTCAAAATACGCCGGAGCTTCAGCATATGAGGGCTATTGGTAGAGACCTCTGGAGGCTCCTCAGTAAAATATACAATTGAATTGCTTACTACGCCATCCTGGCGCTGCCTTGCATTTTCTGTATGAAAAAAGTCAGACAAATAAGGACTATTGCACATCCATCTCAGGAGAGAAATAGTTACTGTTTTCTGATGATCCTTTAATGGTTCTTATAAGATCAGGATGATTATTAAGTGCATCTGTATAGCAGCCCCAGCACACTAATGCTGATGCCAGATTTATCCCAGCTCCCTTTTTTAGGGATAATCTTGATATAGAATAATTTCTCTAGAATACCACATTTTTCTATATGATCAGCACCTTTTCATATCTGAGGCCATAAGATTCAGGCCTAGAGAAATCCATCTGCATGCATTCACACAACTACAGGCTCAAAAAGAGAGAGTGAGAGGCAAAGATGACTTTGTCCCTGTTGTTCAAATTAACTCATTTTAATCCCGTTAATGGGAACAAAGGAGAAGAGATGAAGTAGATTGCTACATTTCTGCTTTCACTGTTCACAAACCAAGCTGCTTACCTTAAGGCTACAGAGAGAAGATATTTCAGAGCAAACAAGATATTCACTTATAAGATGTTAAAAACTTGTTCAAGAACCCCTAACTTCTTCTGGGCTTCTGCAGTTGCCTCTATAGCTGTTGCACAAGCCCAAGAACAGTGCATTTTGTTTAAAGTGTCAAATGAAATTCTGAATAATCCTAACCCTTTGAAACTGGATCACTGCAGTTTTGTAGTTTCCATTGTGACAGTATCATTTAATAGGACTTTTCTGCTACACTCAGTATGACAGCAGATTCAAGGGGATCCTCAAAGGCTTCTTCAACTCAATAAATAAAAATGTATTCATTTATTTAAAAGATTTACATGGCCACTACAATTCAATCCTGATGCTCACAACAACAAAAAGCACAACTGAACAAACTTAAAACCAGGACACAGAATCAAGATACCAGAATACTAGCCCAAATTCACATGTGTTGTGTTCAACATTCATCTTGGCCCAGAGGCAGGGTTACACACCCTTTCTGAACCTAAGTGACTGGGGTCCTCCAGATCTTAAGGGAAGGTTCACTTGTTGCTAGGTGTCACCAGATGATGCTGTTCAGTAGAAAGGACTTCGAGCATACCCCTAATGTCAAGAATTTGACATTTAATGCTATTCAATAATCATGGTGCTAAGCCAATAACAAGCCACAGTATGGTTTCATGCTACTATTAGATTTCATAATCCTTTGCCATTTGTATCCCTTCCTAAACTCAGATTCCCTTCTATGTTCAAACTAATTAGTTTGCTGTTTTATTGAAATGCTATCCACAATATTTTGCTCTTTCATTTTATTCCTTTAATGTAGAGCCCATGTACACCAACGTTTATCTTTAACCCTGTCCAGAGTTATTTTATCTTATCCTCTGGGAAAGGTATACAAAAGCAGTATCTTGTAGGAGCACTAAAGGGACTTAAACCGGAGTCTCACGATCTTTCTTTCACACAATTCAACTGTTAGTTCACAAAGGATTGCTTTCCAGACACAGACAAGCCTTTTGAAAGTCATACTTGTATATTGAGCACCAGTAGATTAAATAAAGGAATAAAATGAAAGAGCAAAATATTGTGGATACAAATTGCAAAGGATTATGAAATCTAATAGTAGCATATATAACATGAAACCATACTGAGCCTTGGTGGCGCAGAGGAATGATTGCAGTAATTGTAGTAATTGCAAGACTTCTGCTAACAGCCAGCTGC
>JAOYMU010000010.1:18941891-18952475 GCA_025802295.1 Psammodynastes pulverulentus
CGTGTCCTCCTTATCTAAACCCAGCAGAGCGAGGAAGAAAAACTCCTTATTACTCCGCAGCCATGACCACGCCCCCATTTTAAATTTTCTTATCAGTACATTACTTTAATGTGAGATATACAAATGAAAATTAACACTTTCCTTGAAAGAATTTGTGTTCATATTTTTTATTTATGACTCATTCATTGGATTAAAACATTACATTTGACTATCATAAGGGTCACTTATTGCTATTACTATGTTTTTCACATAGAAAATTATTAAATATTTGTTCTTAGTTACTTTTGTTATGGCAAAGGCCAAAGTATAATTTTAAAACAATTGAAAGTACAGTTATAAAAAAATTAAAATGATAACATTCTGAAAGTGTAAAAAACAGCAAAACTAATGTATTACTAAAATGAAGATGTTGCAAAACACATTAATGGTTATTACAACTGTAAGCTTTTAAATGACAGCCCTACAAAGATAAGCATGAATAAAGGAAAGTAAATGTCAAATCCACCATCTTCAGCTTGGCAACTTGCTCGGGTTCTGTCCTCAATCGGATAAGAAGGGGGCAAGTGGGCAATAAAAATGTATTCCTTTATACGGAGGTTTAGCTCTGTACTGGCATGTGGGAATTTTAGATTCCACTTGACTTATTGCAATCAACATCTCTTAGTAAAAGTGTCTTTTCACTTCAATCAAATGGAGTTGAGAGATTTACTTCCCTATAAAATCAGACTGGGGCAGGTCTGACAGTACAATTGTTATTATTGACACTATTGTAATGGTAAAATGGTAGTTTAAAATTCTGTCTTCTAATGTTCAAAATGAGGGAGATTATGCTATTTTTGTAATAAACAGCAATGGCAATTGAACAAAATTTAGTTACTTTTCTGGCAGTAATCTCTTCCAAGGAGAAGAATCGAATTGGCATTTTAAAAGGTGCAATTAAACATTTAATGTCAATTTAAATAAAGGAGAAGGATATGTGTTATTAATTTTATTTCTTCCAACAGATACGGGACTATATCAGTGGCGGTTTCCTGCGCAGCTTGGACAAGCCCCAGCTAAGGTGCCTCTCAGCTATTTTAGCACGGCAATCCGTTCTGCCGTGTCATTTAGCTGAGCGGATAAAGCTAAAGAAAGAGCATGGGTGTGCGGGAGGGCCCACAAAACTGCCCAAAGCCAACCATCAGAGCTACTGCTCACCAGTGCTACTGGCTTGCCCGATTAGGGGAGAACTGGCAGCATACCACCACTGGACTATATGAACTTGATTAGGCATGCCATGACTCTCTGTTCCTCAAGAAATTACAACATAATATTGAATCTTTCTAATGGCTTCTAGTTTGCTTTTGGTTGTGACTTGAGGTGCTAATTGCTACCTACAAAGCTCTATGTGGCATAGGGTTTGGCTACTTGAAGGACCATCTTTCTCTCATAGTATCTGCCTGGCTGGCTCAATCTGGCAAGATGGTGTACTTTGGCTTCCATTGATAAACAATGCCATGTAACAGAATCCCAGAAACATGCCTTCTCTTGTAGAATTATCTGCTTTGGAATGTGGTTGCCCCAAAAATTAAAATGCCTTCCACCCTATTAGTATTTCTACACCTAGCCTTTGGCAAGGATGACTGATGCACCTTTTCTCCTCTTTTGTTCCCTCTGTTTTTCCTAACCATCCTTAATTTTGTGCTATTTTTAAAAAAATGTATTCAAAGTTGTAACCACTAATACATTAAAAAGAGTTGGGTGACAAAAATGATACAGTAATTTATTATTATGACTCATTGCACAGTCAGACGATTTGGCATTTTTGTCTACCTTTTGGGTTCTTTCCAAGGACTTGAGATAGACAGATGTGGTTGTTTGATGATATTACAGATAATGCCATAGGACCGTGATGGCGAATCTATGGCACGCAGAGCCATGTTGGCAGGCATGCGAGCCGTCGCCCAGCCGTGCATGTGCATGTGCCAGCTGATTTTTGACCGGTTTGGCTTCTGGAAGCCCCCTGGAGCCCAGGGAGGCCGTTTTCACCCTCCCAGAGGCTCCAGGAAAACCCCTGGAGTCTGGGGAAGGTGAAAAACTGGCCATTTTTCAACTTCTGGTTCTTCCAAGAGGCCCATTTTTTGCCCTCCTCAGGCTCCAGAGGCTTCCCTGGAGCCTCTGGGAGGGCAAGAACAGCCTCCCCCTGGCTACAGAGGCCCTCTGAAGGGAGCGGGGGTTGCTGTGCGTGTGTGCGGGTTGCAGGGGTCGCGCACACATGTGCAGGGCTGGGGGAGTCGGGGGTTGCATGTGCATGCACAGAGTGAAGGGAGTGCAAGGGGGTCCCACGTGCATTGGATTGTGGGTACCGGCACGCACATGCATGTGCTATCGCTCATATGCGCGCGCTTTTCGCACGCCACATGCGCCACATCACTGCCATAGGATGTAAGCTGTTCCAAGTAAAGCTGCATTTTGCACTTTGATGGTGAATTTGTCAATATCAATGGTGTTCAAATGCTACTCCAGTTGTTTTCGAATTGCATCTAGGGCATTTAGTACTATGATACTACCTTTGCTTTTTTGCTACAGTTGTTTTATTTCTACTTGCAGGTCTTTGTCTTTTGCTATTGTTTTCACTTGTTTTTCTTCTATTCTGCTGTTTCCAGATACTACCATGTTCACTAGCCCAACTTTTTTGTCTTTCTTATCAACAATTGTTAACTCTGGGGTATTATGTGCCAGGTGCCTGACTGGTTGAATTCTAAAGTCCCACAGCAATTTAGTTTTTATTTTATGGTCTTGCTTGTAGGCAAATGAATAGTTCTTGCAATCTTCTCATGCACCATTATTGTTACTTTGTTGTATTGTTGCTTGTCTGTGCAATCTTCTCGCAGCAGCTAATCAGTTGATCCACTGTTTCTTCACCTTCTTTGCATAGGCAGCACTTGCTATTCACTGTTGTCTTCTCAATTCTTGTTTTGTATGCATTTGTTCCCTAAGGCTTGGTTTTGTGCAGCCAGAATTAGCCCCTTGGTCTCTTTCTTCAACTGTCCTGCTCTTAGCCATTGTCAACAAAAACAAGTACTGATAAAGTCAGAATCTTTTCCATTAAAAGCCCCTCACTAATGAACCTTCATTGAAGGATCAATAAATGAGCAGAAAGTCAGCTGATCATCAATCAAGACCCCGAGTCTGTAGTTAAAATGAACAGGAGAAAAAAATGGTGAACTTGGCATATCAGAAATTCATAAAATGTATAAAATGATTTTTACTGCATGTCATCACCCATGGAACAAGGGAAACACACCTCTATTTTCCCAACCCCAGTCTAGACTATCCTGAACAATTGCACTTAGTGGCAGTGTCAATGATGGCCAGGTCCACTCAGCCATACCCATCTAATTGCGGCAACCTGGCAGTCACCACCCAGCCATGCCTATTAAGCCATGACGACCTGGCTGCTGTGAGTCATCATAGTCTTACAAGCAACTAGCCCTTTGAGGGCAACCATAATGCTGATATGGTCCTCAATGAATTTGAGTTTGATACCTCTGTTGTAGTCGCTTTCACTCTCAACTGAGCTGGTTGGAACTCCCAGCCCCTCAGTTCTAGGAGGGACAAACTCTATGACCTCCACACCTTTCAGCACTGTTTCCTGGGTCCTCTGAGCTGGCTTCTCTGCCTTCTTCCCCAGAATTGTCACAGCTTTGCGATTGGGTTTGGTGGGTTGGCATTCCGCAGTTCAGTGTCCCTCCTTCCCGCACTTGAAGGATGCCATAGACCTTGGTCCAGGTCCAGAGTTGCTGTTTGCTGACCTCAAGGCTTTTTTTACATGCAGGAGGGGAGAATTTGCGCCATTCATGCCCCCCACAGTGTTGGTCTTGGGTGAGGTCGATCTCAACTTCATCTGATAGCACATACCAGTGTTGTAGGGTGTGTGGGGCCACACATGAAATAGAGGTGTGGTAGATATCATCATCAAGGCCATCTTTGAAGCAGTTGGTCAGGATGTCTTCAGGTCATGTGGTTAGCCTGCACACCAACTCTTGGAACTCCTGGGTGTATGCGGCCACCGACTGCAGCCCTTGGGTGATGGTCTTCATATGGGTCCGTGCCTTGAGTTCCACCAGTTGGTTCTCAAACCATTGGTGAAGGGCTGCCACAAAGTGGTTATAGTTCCACAGCTGGGGGGCATTATCATTGTGGAGGGAGACCATCCACTTAGCTGCTGCACACTCCAGAGCCATGGTCATGCATCTTACTCAGGCTGCCTCAGTTCCCAGTTCAGCCCCATATTCCTGCATGTAGTTTCAGACTTGCATCAAGAAGAACCCCAGTTTCTCGAGGTTTCACCCCCATATTTCACCCCCAAGGCTGGGACCTTTGGTGCTCAACACCTCCAAGAGGCAGTCTCTATAGGCAGTGGGACTTGTGCAGCAGCTGGTGGTGGTGGCGGCATCGTTGTAGTGGTGCCAGTCGAGGCTGAGTAGGCATGGCCACCACCATAGTAGCTCCATCCATAGCTTGCCTTGGGGGAATTCAGGGAGCGTGTCTGTGCGAGAGTTTCCCAGGCTTTTCAACTCACGATCGCTTCTTGTATCAGGAACAGGGATTGGTTCAGCATGGCATCATCCAGGCTGTCATTAAGAGGGGTGGGGACTTACGTTTTCCCCATGTCCAGTGACCATCTGTGCCTAACAAGTTTTTCAAGGTCCATCTCTCCTTGCTATTGTTTCGAGCATAGTGTGGTCTGTGGGGGAGCCAGCTGTAACTTCCTCCCATTCACTCCCATGGCTGGAGATTAGATGCTCAGTCCCATGGTAGACTGTTGTCTCCAGGTTGACCATTAAGACAGATCTTGCATAATGTTAGGGCTGTCTCTACCCAATTCCTAGGAAAGAAAAACCCTTGGCTCCATAGAATTAGAGAAAAGGTACTTTTATTAGGAAAGAAGTGACTACAGCTGAAGTCAGGCAAGCTGTGGAGCAAAATTGTGCAAAACATCAAATTGAAACAAACCCTAGACCCCACACCCCTTGTAGCTAGGCAACCAGAAGTCAAACATCGGCCAGAGGATGTTTTCTTCTTCTTACCAAAACTAAGAGATAAACAAAGTCCAGGCTGGCAGTTGCAAAGCTTCACAATTTTTTTTCCAGATTTCTCCTGCATGTCCCCCCGCCCCGTGCCCATCTTTCCCTCCATTTCCATGCCAGCCAGCAGCAAGCTGGCTAACAATTCTGTTCTCCATTTGGTCTTTCTTGTCAGGCTAGTTTGGCCTCTCCACTAGACAGTAATGACTCCTGGTATACTAGCTTCAGCACATCTTCTTCACTGTCTTTCAGATATTCTTCCAATGCCCTTTTCTCTGTTTTGACTATCTGATGTACTTGCTTGCATCTTCTTCAACTGCCTGATATTATTTTTAATGGTCAGGGGTGTGAAACTGGATTTCTTCAAGGGCCAGATCAGCATTGTAGTTCTCCTCTGCTGGCCAGCAGCAGGGGCAGCAGTAGGGGGGGGGGCGGGATGGATGCCTCTTGCAGCAGTCTCCTGGCCAGAAATAGGCCACAGGGCCCATTTTTAGCCATTTTCAGCCCATTTTCCAGCCTGTTTTTAGCCTGTTTTTGGCCCGGTTTTTGGACTGTTTTTAGGCCTGTTTTGAGCTCATTTTTAGACTGTTTGGAACTCATGTTCTGGCCATATTTGGCCCATTTGGGGGCTGTTTTAGGCCTGTTTTTCGGCCTGGTTTTTTTGGCCTGTTTTGGGCCCAATTTTCAGCCTGGTTTTCTGCAGGCAGAGTGCTGCAGGAGGATGAAAATGAGGACGGCCTGTTTTAACTGCCAGAGGCACCGTGGGCCGGATTTAAGGCCTTGAGTTTGACACTCCTGCTCTAAAGTGCTACAAATGCTCTCCCTAGCTATAGTATCTCTATAGTATCTCCTAAAGAGGTTTATCATACCTAATTCAGATCAAATATTGTGTGAAGAATCCACCGAATCTTAGATTTTATTAGTCATGTGGAGGAAGTTCTTGCAAAATTAAAACATCTGGAAAACTTCCAAAGAAAACCTTGTTTGACATAATTTCTACTTCTAATTCTAAAGAATTAGAAAGATATCTGGACATACAAGTAGAGCCCCTGATTTGTGTGATTTTTTAAAAGAAACTACGTTCTGATAGCCACAGATCTGTATGCCATCGAGAAGTCAACCTTAGCATCTTAGATTTCTAATGTGTTTATGATATGACTATTGCCATCGCAAGCAGAAAATCAGAGGATGAAATATAATTTTTAACAAACTTGGACAAAGAAATTTATTAAGAACTCTAAATTATCAATGTTTGCTTGTTTGCCCTGTTTATACTAATTAGTTCCTTTTCTTCTCCTAAAACTATTTAGACAAGAAACAGAATTGTACTATCCAAATCCTTACATCCTTGAGTATCTTCCTTAAAAATGTCTTTAAAAATTTCAGAATGTTAGGGTTAGGGTACATATATGAAATGTATATACTGTATATGAAATTATCATTCCTATTTTCTATTCTTCTCTACAACTGGAACTCAGATGTAGGACTCTTCTTGGTTGTACTATATAAGCATTTAAAGAAACTGCATATTTTTTTAAAAAATGTTTTTTAGCTCTGTTGCATTGGAGATATGCACAATTTAAATATTTAAATAAATTGCCAATCCATTTTTTTACTTGTTACATTTGATTCTGTACTTAAACCCAAAGCTTAACTGAATTTTTTAAAGGATAAGAGAAATCAGTGTATGTTTATAAATACTTTTATTAGTTGCAATATACATAAGAGCTATTAATTACACAACAATATAAGTCCTTAAGATTAACAAAACTGATTGAATTATTTGATCATTATTTAACCTATTTAACTAATTTGTTATATATATGAGTATAAACTGGTCTTTATATGAACTTAGAAATCTTATTCAAGAGTAATTAGGAGGATGATTCCTTTCTATACAGGTGAAATTCTACTTGATCTAAATGTAACTGACATTTTTTTCATCAGAGCCACCTGAAATAAAATAGAAAACCCACTCACAAATAACAGAATACCTGACATATATCCTAAATAAACAGCACCCCCATTTTTTTGCACAAAGGGCCTTGAGGGCAAATGAAAAGAAGAAGGAAAAGTTATGCTTTCATTTCTAAGTACAGAAAAGACATTCCAGCTAATGGGAACAAAGACACAAAAGCTAGAAATCACAAAAAAGGTGCCTCCAATAAAAGGCAGCCATCTAGTATGGATATGTTTTTGAAAAAAACTGTTCCATGGAATTAAGAATGCAAACAACAGTCCCCAAAATGCCAACAAGGAGCCAATGAACATTGAGATTTGACCAAGCTTCATTTCTACTGGGAAGAATTTTTCAAAAAGGTCAAAGTCATGACAACAATGCAACTCGTACTTATCAGATTCCATTGCTTTCGGAGGAAAGCAGATCTTCCATATTCCCAAATGAGTGACGCCATCTATATAATAGCTACTTTTTTGAATAAACCACAACCTCCAGTCTGAGTGGTGTACTGTAATCGGCAAGAGGATGCAGCCCACAGCTCCTGCCGAAAATCCAATCAATTGCAGAATATACACTGCCTCCAGTGGTGCTTGTTCCTCGATTGTCATTGGAGACATCATTTTAGAAACTTCACACAAAAGCAGAGTGCTGAAAAATATGTGATGAATTGTTGTAATTCTTCAATATTTTTACTCACATTTATCACAATTCTAATCACTACCAGTGCAGTTATTTCTATACTATGATAGATCTATTCACTAACTTGAATTGGCATTAACTGGAAGTTGCTCTTAATGTTTAAATGTTTATTTCTGTGTTCTAGAATAGCTTCTTTTAAAAAAAAGATCTAATATTATATTATTGTATGAATCATTCTAACCTTTCTTTTATAAACACTCAGAAACACCCAACCTATTATTGGGTGACTGAAAAATAAAATTAAAAATATCAAATGTATGAAAAGCTTAAATAGAGTCACAATATTGATTCATAGTTAGAACAAAATTACACATTGGGCGTCCCAAAGAAATTCTATTGTTAATAGCTAACTCCTATTCCCCCAGCAAAACTTGTTACATTCTCAATTACTGTATATCCTTGTTTTATAGCTTTATTTCTTTCAAAGGATTTTAGAATGGTGACTCTTCAGTAATATGTATGGCTAACTACCTAATCGGTCTGCTGTAATTTAGACTATTTCCTTGGTACTGAAATAATTCCAGGTTGTAGACCAGCTGTAGTCAGTTTGCCTAGTTATGTACTTCATTGAATCAGGAAAAACTGTAAAATTTTCCATGGTAGGCTTCCTGGTTTTAATCTGTCCTCTCATTTTTAAGAGCTTCCTTGTTACAACTGTAATGAAACTCAAATGCATAATTCAAATACTCATTTCAGGAGTAGGACATACTAGGCTTCAATAGAGATGACTGGAACATAGGATGTTTATCTATACTCAGTCAAAGAAATGGGTCATATGCAAGTCTATGTAAACTGACATAGTTTGCAAGGGTTTCAAGGGCAGCTTTTCCAAATTGTACCTGATATACCAGAGGTTGATCATGGTATTGGCTACAATAGCAATAGCACTTAGACTTATATACCACTTTATAGTGCATTACAGCCTCTCTAAGTGGTTTACAGAGTCAGCATATTGCTCCCAACAATCTGGGTCCTCATTTTACCCACTTAGAAGGATGGAAGGCTGAGTCAACCTGGTGAGATTCAATCTGCCAAATTGCAGGCAGCTGGTTGTAAGCAGAAGTAGCCTGCAATTACTGTACTCTATCCTTTGCGCCACCAAGGTTCCTTTATTCACTACCATTAAACTATGCTCATTTAAAAAAAAACAGTAGATGAAGTCTAGGAGTCATATTTTGTAATATTTAGGTCAAAGTGAATGAGTAAGACCATTTATTTCTGGGAAGTCACAAATTATTTTTATAGGCATGAAATGGCTTTGCCATTATGGCTAGAAAATACAGACAAACTACGTGTTAATGCCGTGTTTTTCCCAAAATAAGACTGGATCTTATATTGATTTTTGCTCCAAGAGATGCATTAGGGATTATTTTCTGGTTAGGTCTTATTTTGGGGAAAATATGGAACTGAATGCATCCGTCTGGCTGAGGATCTTAATTGGGGCTTATTTTTGTGGTAGGGCTTATATTACGAGCATCCTGAAAAATCATACTAGGGCTTATTTTTCAGCTGGGTCTTATTTTCCGTGAAAAATGGATAATACAATATTTGGTCCCAAGTATTCTATGAATTTCAAGCATATCCAGAGTTCTATTGGCAACAAGCTCCTTTTGGTTCAGAGATGGGGAACTGAGGAAAACAAATTATTCTGCGAACTCTTTTAAGATTTGCAGCAGCAAACCTTCAGAGATTTTCTTTTTATTACAGACTTCTGTAGGCTATGTCATTATGTTATATAATTGCAGCCTGAGATGGCAAGTAACTTTTACAATATCATTTTACAAAAGACATTTATGTCTGGTATTACTCTACTTGTCATCACATGGTCTTATTGGTCCTTTTTCTTAGATGTACCAGCGAGACAAACATAGACATATGTCTGGCCTTACTTGCCTTTGTCAGATGAAGTCCACGATGCTTTACCTAAAAACATAATATTTTTTCAGTGTTTCGATCAGAAATATTTATTTTTTTCGGAATGACTATTAACTGTAGGTGATTATACAATGCAGATATGCTTTTTAGAATATTTTGCAAATATAGGTAGTTCTCAACTTGCAACAGTTCATTTAGTTACTGTTCAATGTTACAATGGCACTGAAAAATATTACTTATGACCGTTTTTTACAATTATGACTTTTGCAGCTTCCCCATGATCACATGATCAAAATTCAGATGCTTGGCAACTAGTTTATATTTATGATAGTTGCAATGTCCTGGGGTCATATAGAACCCTTTTGCGATCTTCTGACAAGCAAAGTCAGTGGGGAAGCCACTTAACTGGGTTACTAACTTATCAACTGCAATGATTCAATTAACAATTAACAATTGTGGCAAGAAAGGTTGTAAAATGGGGCAAAACTCACTTAATAAATATCTCACTTAACAGAAAATTTGGGCTTAATTGTGGTTATAAGTCAACAATTACCTGTAATTATGACAGATAATAATCACATATTGCCAACTTTTAAAAATGGGAAAATCAGTATTATATTAGGTTTTTTTATATATGTGCCCTCTCTCTCTTTCTCTCTCTGTATATGTATACATGTGTGTGTATGTGTGTGTGTGTGTGAAAGAGTATCTGTGAGTGTGTAGAGAAAGGGAATATCAGTTAACATTCTACTATAAAAAAAATGAAAAATATCTTTCATAAGAGTAAAACTTTTAACTTGACCTCCATAAAACACAGCACATGTGAAATAGAACGTAATAATGAGATTTGCAAAAACAGAGCTGTGTTAAAATTATGATGCAATTTATTTCCTGTGGCAAATATAGTGGGGCAAAAAAGTATTTAGTCAGCCACCAATTGTGCAAGTTCTCCCACTTAAAAAGATGAGAGAGGCCTGTAAT
>JAOYMU010000010.1:19130513-19142261 GCA_025802295.1 Psammodynastes pulverulentus
TGTAAATTGTCCTGTGGTACAATGTAGTCTGGAGTCACAGGGAGGGAGGGGGAGTTTTGCCAGAGAGTAAAGAATCAGCAGAGCACGAGATCTTTGGAGTGCAGGAAAAGGGTGATGGCAGACTGGCAAGATTTCTGCCTATTTTTTTAATTTTAAATTTATTATTGGATGTATATGTTGCACAACTCATTGTCTAGAGTGACTCTGGGAAACTTACGAGTACTATTTGTCTATAAGTGAATACAGTAAAGAAACTAATCAGAAGTAACTCCATGTGTCATTCTTGGTTCCTGGGGCCTGACATTAATCTTGCGAGACTTGAGCAACTACCGGCATTACCTTTAGATATCCTCTGTGAATTGCTGGGTGGGGAGGATCTACCTTCACACTCTTCTTCCATAACAAAGATTCCAATCTCTACTCTTTCTTTGCTCTCTGGGAAAGAGCCCCTCCTTCCTGCAACTCTGGACTACATCCCATCTCAGTTTTCTGCCAATCAGTTGGCAGAAGATTCTTCAGATTTGCTAGCATTGCTTGGTTAGGACCTTTACTGATTCCTCTTCTGTTGCTTGTCATATTTCTATGGATATTCCATTCATTCTTGCAGTCTTCTGACTTGGAGTGCTTTATCTTCTAGTATTAGTGATTCTTGTAAATTGGGAATATCTTCTTAAATATCTTGGATGTCGACATCTCTACTGTACGGTATAGTATTTCAGTGTATTTCATGTTTCTTTGATCTCCTTTGAATCAGGTGCTATCTGCCCATTGGCATCCTTAGTGTATCAAACTGAAGTAGAAGCTTCCTTCTGAGTTCAGAGATATTTTGGAAGACTTTTCATGCCTGTTTCTATCAGTTCTCTAAATTTCTTTATTAGTATCTTCCAGAGATGTTTGTCATTCTTGGCTCTCTTCTTGACAACACCATCTGTTCTGATGTCCAGTTTGATTTGAGGGGCAAAGCAGTTTGGCAGTCAGCTTTCACATCCATCCTTTAATTATTTCTTTAAGTCTTCTGTTTATTTAGTTATTGAGATTCAGGGCAAGATGATTCCTGAAAATGATGGATACTATATATACTCATTGCCATATTATGGAAATTGGTTGCCTCCTCTCCCCTCCTCTCCTCTCCCCTCCCCTCTTGGAGCTTGCACATGAGCAGTTTGTGATCTGTTCCCCAGTAAGCATCTGACTATGCATCTGATGCTACAATTTAGTTCCTCTAGATCTTTTAGTTTAATATAGTCAATTTGATTTCTACATACTCCATCTGGTGATGTCTATATATACAGACATCATTTTAGTTATTTGAAAACAGTGCTAGTTATGAAGGAATTTTTGGATGTCAGAAATAATAGGCCATTCTTCTGCTTCATTTCAGTTTCCTAAGTCACACAATCAAATTACATTTTCCTCCTTGATATTCCTCCTTGATATTGTCTAGGCAGAATGCCAAGATCAATGCTAAGGAAGACAATGAAAACCATTCCTGAAGAAGAAATTGTATGGATGGACATGATATACTTATAAAATTTAATACAGGAAAAGATCAATATGGCTTTCATAGCAGGAAAACATAAAGGATTAAAAAAATAAAATGCCTATTTGTTTCTTATTTTGATTTATATTGCTATCTGTCTCATAGGCCACCCATCTCACAAAAACATGGGCAATAAGGATATATGATGATCAAACAGAGATTTCCTATATCAAACAGGAAAAGTCAAGGATAAATATCTCAATCAATACTGTCAACAAATAGATACAATGCAAATAAAGGAATAAGATATTTTAGGGAACATCACGAAAATAGCTACAGTAGAACTTTTGAAGAGCAATCATAGAGGCAAATGAGATTAAGAAAAAAATGGAAAACTGGAAAACTTTTGCAAACATGATCGTTGAATGGCAGAAACATTTGTAGAAAGAGGATATATTCAGAAAATGACTGCACTAGAAAGTGAGATAAGACAGGCAATAGGCCTGCTGTCAAAAAGGAACACGCCAGGCACAGATGAAATATTCAATGAACTGCTTAAAGCTGCAGAAAAAAGCTGCTAAAATTGTAGCAGCTGTATGTCAACAACTCTGGAACAAGACTCTGTGGCTCGATGCCTAAAAATTGTGTATATTTCTATACTGAAGAAGAAAGATTCAACAGATTGTCAAATTACATTGCATTATGTCCTTATGTAAGCAGTTTTGCTTAAAACTTACAAAGATAATAGAAATGGAAACAAAAAATAGATGGAAACGGAAATGACAAACAAATAATTAGATTTCGGAAAAGGCAGAAGGGCATAAGTTCAGATAACTCATATGAAATGGGCATTAGAGAGAGCAACAGAATACAGAATAAGAAAAAGATTTGTACTAATGCTCGTGACTATGTAAAGCACACCAGAATGTGGAATATATTATAATTAGTCTTAATATATTAATATGTTTAGATTGATTACAGTAGGTATACCAGAATACCTGACTACAGTAGTCTTGACTGTATAATGAATATGTAGCTAATATGATAATTTACAGAAACAGAATGTTTCAGAATAGGAAATGAAATTCTAAAAGGATGAATACTTTCTGCTATGTTTACTATTCAGCTGATTATAAGAAAGGCAGAATTGGAAGAGGATATAGAATTAGAAAGAGGGATGAATAATTTGGTTCTGTTGTAAATGCAGAAAGAAGGAATTCTATTTAAGATTTAGAGCTATTCCAGAGGATCCAGATGACGATATTAGAACAAAGATTGTTCAGGCATTGACATTTTTTTTTTTTGATTGGGAAGAGGAAGATACTGAGAATAAGATTGACAAAGTATTGCATAAATTCCTGTTTTGCAAGAATAACAAATGTCCCAAGAAACATTTTAGTGCGATTCATGAACAAAAGAAAAGGGGCAAACTTTTGCAACAGCATTTTAATATAAGATTGAAGATCCTTAATACTCTTAAGATCCTTCTCTTAAGAATAAGAGAAATGGCAACCAAGATGAACTATACTAAGCAAAAGAATTTTGAATTTGCAAATAAACCAGGGAAATGGTTAGCATATAAATTAAGAAAAGAGAAGGGCAAGAAAATGTTTTGAAACTTCAAGAAGGGGATACCGTACGAATGGACAAATATGGCTATACAAAACCTTTTGGTCAGTATTATGCTGATTTGTGCAAATTGTGCAAAGGATATGATACCCCATTGAAAAAGATAGATAACTATTTAAAAAAATAAAATTCACCAAGGCTTGCAGAGAACTAACAGCAGACAGTGAACAGACCTATAAGAATAAGGGAAGTTTCTGAAGCAGTAAAAAAGGTTAAACCAGGAAAAGTATTAGGACCAGATGGATTACCAAATTCTTATATTATAAATGCTTTGAGGATGAACTTTTTCAACCTAGTTAAGATATGATAAATTCCAACATATAGAGAAGTAAGATTCCAAGGTCTTAGAAAAATGCTAATATAGCATTAATATTTAAAGATGGACAAGATTTAACTTAAATAAATAAATAAATAAATAAGTCCATAGCATTAATTAATTAATTAATTCATTCATTCATTCAATGCCATTACATGGTATATCAGGGAAATTTATAAGTGCTAGTCATACAATGCAGTCCTGGAAGTCTAGAATACTAGTTCATTCTGTTCAGCGCTTATACGCCTATCCTTGATGGACTAGCTTTACACCAGTTAATTAGTGTCACTTAGGTTGCTGGTTCTTCTGGGCTCCTTCACTGGTCTCGCCTCGCCTCGCCTTGTGTCGCAATGCTTCCCATGCAGCCAGGTCCAGCACCAGCTTCTGCTCTCCACACACATGAGTGGAGATAGATTTCCCCCACCAAAGTAGTACCTTTTGAATATGTTACTGCTAAAATGTATAAACTCATATTGAAATTTGAAACAGAAGATGAATAAGTAAAGGAATGTATGGTAACATGGGTTAAAAAACTATAATATAAAAATGGAACAATAGGAGAATATGTGGATGAAAGAATTGAAATTCACATTGTGCTGTGATCTTAAAAAGAATTTTTATAAAGTTTTAAAAACTGCCTTATACTGATTTTGCTATACAGTAATTCATCCATCCCTAAAACAATAGTAATAGCATTTAGACTCATATACCACTTCACAGTGCTTTACAGCCCTCTCTAAGCAGTTTACAGAGTCAGCATATTGCCCCCCAAAATCTGGGTCCTCATTTTACTGACCTTGGAAGGATGGAAGACTGAGCCAACCTTGAACTTGTCAGAATCAAACTCCTGGAGTGAGCAATGAGTTAGCCAGCAGTACTGCATTCTAACTACTGTGCCACCACAGCTCTTATTATCATCTCCTTTTAATGACCACATAATCCCTTGCGGGGTGGAGTCAGGGCAACTGAATGGAGCTGAGTGTTTACTGGCTGGATGCCCTTCCTATCGCCAATGCAGAGTTTTGTTCAGTAGATATATTCTTATTGTGCCCAGAGAGAGAAATATCTACCTAGGATTGAACTCACAGTCTCCTGATTGTGAGGCAAGACCTTCACCTCCAGGCTACTGCACCACTCACCACCACAGCTCTTATACTCTGAACAAAAATAATATCATTTCACTTCAAATTAGTTGCATGGCTTCTTGTATCTCCTTGTTCAATTTAAACACTTAATTATGCCCCATGCGGTGCTTTTTAATTTTGTTGATATATTTTTCTTCAGGTTTTTTTTCGATTGAGCGCTTTTGTGCATTACTGTAATGTTAAATTAACCCACTTTAAATAATTAGTGTTGTATAATTTAAGTCCATCTGGTATCCCATCCCAAAGCTTATTTGCTTACATAAATTCTCCTGTTTTATCAATGAATTATCTTGATACTTTTTTTTAAGCGTTCTAAACATATTTCTCAAGACTCGTACAAACTATTCAAACTATTCATTTTATGTGTTGATGAGGTTAAATGTTAAAAGCTGAGAAACGACACGGCTAAGTATACCAAATTTCAGACACTGCACTGTTTGATATTACTCTGAACGAACTTTGGAAACAAATGGGAAAAAGCTCAAAGACAATCATAAAGGGAGGTGTATGTCCAGTGGTGGAATGAGATGACTCAATTGATTACCACTGCATTTTCTGTGACTATAGTAAATCTCACATTTTCTCCTGTTTTAGTTGAGTGGTTTTGGACAAACAGGGAACTTTTCTTTCTCCCAAACTGAGTGACTGAAGAAGGAATAAGAAGGGACGTGATGCGATTGTCTACATGCATGTATGCTGGGCGGTGCGGTGGGGGGAGGTCATTTCATGCCACTGATGGAGTGATACTTCTGTCTGAAAGAGTGAGTGAGTGAGAGACAATTTGTCAAGAAGGGAAGGGAGAAGAATGCCTTTTATTTAGCAAAACATCTATATAGATTTTATGCAAGGGCATCATGAGTTTTCACCCAGAAGAGAATGCAAACATCTAGGAACAGCCTTTAAATTAGTATCTATTTTATGCATTCCACAAAAATATTAAAAATTGTAATTTGATGAAATTGTTGAGAATTTTCTCTTATTTGGTCTCTCATTTCTTTTACAAGAATACCCTTGGCAGGATTCCTTGAGCCAGGTAACCAGTGTAGTCCGGTAGCATAAAAGGAATTCTGGAGATGTATCTAGAATCTTGTACCGTAATTACCAGGAAACTCATTGGAAGCCCGTCATGGAGCAGTACAAATGAAATTTGTTATTTGTATAGTTTAAAACCAGAGGAAGTAGGAGGGAATCAGTGATGGTATGCTGGCGGTTCGTGCCTAATCGGGTGAGCTGGCAGTGCTGGTGAGCGGTAGCTCTGATGATCAGCGTTTGGGCATTTTTGTGGGCCCTCCCATCCGCCCACGCTCTTTCCTTGCCTTTATCCACTCAGCTAAATGACGCGGCTGAACGGATTGCCCTACTAGAACAGCTGAGAGGCGCTTTGGCTGGGGCTTGTCTGAGCTGTGCACGCGCATGCGCTGTCACCGAACCAGTGGCAGCGCTGGTAGGAAACCACCGCTGGAGGGAATGTTTTATTATGATGATGATAACTGAAATCCCAACCCTTTGTAAGTTAAGGCATGGAAGCTTTTCTAACATTATACAGATATAATCTTTATCTAATTATCCTATGATTGTATATAAAGTTTTATCTAATTATCTATGAATTTTATCCCAGAAATTTTCAGCACAGAATTAGTATACACAGTAAACAGAGAATACAATGCAGATTCAGCTATTGTAAATTGTATATGATTATCCACACTTTAGAAAAGGAAGGAATCCAGCCTATTATGGATTAAACCAACTTACAGTTTACAACATAGTTGTCCAAACTTTTGGCTTGCCTGGGCTGCATTGAGTGAAGAGGAATTGTCTTCGGTTGCATTAAAATATAGAATGATGGTTCGTCACACAGTCATCCAGATGTTCAGATTGGATTTGGCATTTTTATCCACCCACAGATGTAAGCTGTTCCAAATAAAGCTGCCTTTTGCAATTGTCTGATGGTGAATTTGTTAATGCTGATGGTGGTTCAAATGGTGTAAAAAATGTATATAAATAAGAAACTTCTTTATTTTTCAAATATTTTTTATTATCGTGTTGTGGCTGCATAACTAGCTGTCTAGAGCTACATGAGGCCCATGGGCCATGGGTTGGGCATGCCTAGTTTAGAAGGCTTCCTGACTCTTATTATGCATTATCATCAAACACTGTTATAATATACCGGTAACTCTTTGGGATTAATAAGTAGAGTACCGAATAGAAGGTTACATAAATGAAATTGTTCCATGACTTCCCAAAAAAACAGGAACTAAATAATTGGTTTAAACTCCATTAAGTAGATTTTGGTGGGCCATCAGGAAAAAAACCCCTAATGCTAACTGCTATTTAGCAATGAAATAGGCAACTTCAGGAAGTGGTGAACTCCTTTTTAGAAGACATTGGTCAGGGATGCTACAGTGCGGATTCCTACATGGAAGAGGGGATTATCTCCAAGATCCAGTCAAAGCCTCATATTCTGCAACCAGGGGTGGGCTGCTGGGGGCTCTCAGGGGCTCGGGTGATCTGCGAGCCCCCGAATCCCACTCCTGGCTGGCCCCGGCCACCATGCCCCTCCCCTCCCAGGAGTCTCCATGCGGTTCATTTTGGATGCAGGTAAGTGCAGAGCAGGTGTGGAGGCTCAAGGAGGGTGAAAAATGGTTCTCCTGGAGACTCCAGAAGGCCAAAAATGGGCCCATTTTGGCCTCTGGAGGGACTCTGGAGCCCAGGGAAGCCATTTTTGCCCTCCTGGAGGCTCGAGGAAAGCCTCCAAAGCCTGGGGAAGGTGAAAATGCCTCCCCACCATCATGCAGGAAGCCAATTAGGCTACACCCATCTTGGCCACACCCACCCAGTGATTTTATCAAGGGCAGGAGATGACCAGTCTCAGCCCGAGGGAGGTTTCAGATGCGTCCGTCATAAGTCATGACTCTCTGCCTGCAAGAGATCTAAGTCCAGCCCACCTTGAATGACTATCTTATCTCCCTCTCATTTCCCTTGACCGCCAATTGGTCAGATTTTTGTAGAGAGCTTAAGCTCGCAAGAAATCTTTCTACTCATTTGAACTGCCTGAATCTCCTGATTTTCCCGGCATTTGACACTTATGAATCTCAGAAAATCACCTTTTTAAAATATAAAACACTACTTCTTCCCAAATTTTTAATGTTACTGCTTGTGCTTTTTATATATCTCCTCAAACTACAATATTTATCAAGGTGAAAGGGTTTTTTTCCTCTTTTTTTACGATAGTGATCCAATTTGATGCCATTAACTCCTTTTGGTGTAACTCTTCTACTTTAATTTGACTTTAAAGAAGCAGGGTAAAAGGACTTTTTGGCTCTAGCCAATTTATTTCTCCTCAGTTCTTTGGAAGGATCAGGGTTGCTAAGCAACCATCATTCTCCTTCAGGGCCTACACTGGACCACAGAAAGTTGAAGGTTTTCATTTCTAGAGCCAGTTGCATCAACAGAAAGCAAATGTATGTCAGCCTTTTTTTCACTTGAGTGCTCTTTTGAATAGTTTAGAGATAGACAGATAATACAGATGAGGAGGAGGAGAAAGATGTTGGAGAGAGAGAGGAATTAGAGACATGTTTTTATAGTGGATAATAATATCATTAATAAAATATAAAATAACTAAAACTAATAAATAAATTAAAAAGAAAACAAAAAACAAATTCAAAGGGAAGATTCAATGGACCACTAGATCTTTTTTTGCTATCTGTTTTCTATGTTTCTATGTTTATATATATATCACATATCTCTTACAAATTCTGTTATTTATTGACCTGGCCTATAAGAAAACTACTTCTGCACTTCCAGTTGTACTTCCGGTGCCTTCGGAAGCACGGACTATGAGCTCTGCAGCCCCTCTCCGATCCCTCCTCTTCGGAGGGCTCTAAACCAGGCCATAGCCACCCTGGAGGGGTGACGAAGTAAAGGGGGACTGCTGGCAGGTTGAGGAGAGATGCATCTCTCCCCCCTGATTGGGAATGCCCACTCATCCGAGGACGATAAGCGGCAGCAAAGACAGCCAGAACACAAAGAAAGAGCTGGAGTGGAGAAAGTGAATGGTGTGTGAGAACTGGGTGAAAAATACTTTCTATGGAAAATGACCCCAAGGAATTTAAGGGGGAAACATACTTAGAACTATTTATTAGCAGCGTATAAGCACGCTAAAAGAAATATGGAAAATTTAAGAAGAGATTTTAAAAAAAAATACCATAAGAAAAAGAAATTTGAACTCTCAAAGCCAGGCATGGTATTGAAAGGACATTGTAAAATGCTGGAACTAGATCCTGAACCTTTTCTCTATTAATACTGCCCACTTATTGGATTTAACAACTCAAAATAATTAAAATTGGAATTATCAGCAATAACGCAGAGAGGCTGCAGCAAGTTGAACTGCTGCTAAAAGGAGAACTGTGCAATTTTGGAAACAATAATCTACATTTTCTGGATTACAAGTATTCATTTTAGAAATATTTGAGATTTATACATCAAACAAGAACCTTAGCCAAGAGATCCCTGAACATTGTTGAACAAATAAAAATGATTGGAAAAGGCATGGATAACCTCCTGGTTTTCATTTTTTAAAAATTGAATTGACTGTTTGTTGATATATATTTAAAATTGGGAATTCAATACTTAGTGGATCAGTGGTTCCCAACCTTGTTGGAGGTACTGAACCCCACCAGTTTCATATGCATTCACCGAACCCTTCTTAATTGGAAAAATAAAATATGATTTTTTCAAATTCAAAACATAGGTATATATTTATTTTATATACATAGGTGCACAAAATGAACAAAACCATTAAGAACAAAGAACAAAACCATGATTAAAACGTGATTTTCACACAAAAACAAAAACATAATAATGAATATTTACTCACTGCAAATCAGTGTGACTCCAGCTCCTCCACCCGGGCTACTTCCACCTTGGCCGCGGCCTAGGCCGGCTCCACGTCGGCAGCCGCGCTGAGCGTGCCGAGGGGTGGGGCCGAGGGGAGGGGAGACGTGGGAATGCCCGCACGCCCTCCCAGGCCCTTCGAGCCGCTTTTGCTTCCGTAGCACACGCCCGCACCCTGCCCACCCGAGTTGATCGCCCTCCTCCACCGAACCCCTGGGACTGTCTCACCGAACCCTTGGGGTTCGATTGAACCCTGATTGGGAACCACTGACCTAGAAAGAAGGCAAAATAAGCTGTGGTAATAATGGAACTTTCCTTCTTGGCTTCCTGTTACTAGACATGACCGCTTTACCAGCTAATTTGTGAATGAGGAAACTCCCATCCCAGAGTAACATGTTTACTATTTTGCATGAACACATAAATATATATTCTCAAAATTCAATATATGCCTGTCAGCTAAATGAATTAGAAAGCTATTGATTTAAGAATATAATATTCCTGAAATATTGATAAAGTCTGTTTTAATTACAATGTGTTAAGATTATTGCTTAATGTTACCGTGTGGCCTTGAAAGGTTTTGACTGGACGATCGCAGCCAAGTCTGCATACATGTATACACATATCAGTGCTGCACGATGCAAAGGTAGTATTGTTCTGCCAATCTACGTCCAGGGCTGGGGCTGTGAAAGGAGGACAGAAAGGGATCATTAGGAAATTTGGTCAGGAAGCAAATTCCCTTTGCAACTGTTAATTTAATGAAATTAAATGTAGCATCCTAACACTATATTATTATTCTGATAGTACGACCAACATTATTCTGATAATATGACTGCTATTTACAATAGAATAAAACCATTATGTATCAGACTTTGATGCCACAGCATGCAATGGGTCTAGTTTTCACCCTAATAACATTATCATACAAATAACATACATTAAAGTGTTTTATGACAGTTTTGCTGAAAATCAGCATTTACTTCTCGTTTTCAGCAAAACCAATTGCTAGTGAACCACCAGTGAACCACTGGTTCATTGAACAACTGCAGTGTTCACTTAATGTCTGTGATGTTCACTGACAACCATTGCAAAAATATGTAAATTCGGGTCAGCTATGTGGATGACCCAATTTATGTCATAGTTAAGGACTACCTATAGAAAAAAAAAACCCCAACAAAACTAAAAACTTTCTGAAACTTGTAAAACACTATCAGAATAAATTAGATAATAATGTAGTTTTTGCATGCACACTAGAATAATGCTTTTGGGAAACCAGAGGATAGACATTTAGAACACTATCAGATTGAATTAAACATGTGGCCCAGACTCTATATTGAAATAATACAAGATGAAATCTTGACATAAATGGACTTTGCATTTTAAATTTCTGTGGCACCAAATATCCAATGCAATTTATATTGTTTGAATAACAAGATGAAAATTGAATAATTTACATGATGATATTGTTTGATACCATTTATGTAAATTTATGTCATTGGCATAATGATAAGCATGCGATCAGACTAAATCACTACAAAGATACTATCTCCTATGTAAAAGATAATTGAGAATAACGAATATTTCTCAGTGATTTAGTCTATCAATACTTTATGGTATGGCAATACTTAAAATTTTACTCTCAAAGTTGTCTAACAAAAATTATTTCACTTCTGTTCTTCTTATCAGACAAATAAATCAAGCAAACTAGGATGCAATAGCCTAAATCTGTTTCATAGTCACTTGTGATACATAATTAATTATGACAGAATAAACTTTTTTGACATTTATTGAATATAGCAAGCATAAATAACAGTTAATTACCTGAGTGGAAAGGAAACTGTTGTTTAGCTTCACCTGTATGAGCATCCCAAATTATTGTTGTCTAGGTAGAGAAGGAAGAGCAAGTGGAAGAAATAAGACAGATGTCAAACAGCACTATCAGTTGTAAAGTCAAAAAAATCCACATGAAATAGATAATGTAGGGTCTTCAACAGATAACAAATATGGCCATCTATAAACTGCACAAGAGTTGATCATAATAGTATTATGAATATAGAGAAATGAAGATTAGGATGGCACCACCATCTGGTAAGAACCGAAATAGCAGCTGTTTCAAGAATTGAAACAGAAGATTAAAAACATAATCAGATAATTCAGTGTTCCCTAACCCCCGGGCCGCGGACCGGTACCGGTCCATGGATCAAACGGTACCGGGCCGACCGAGGAACTTTAGAGGCTGGGTGGTCGAGGCGATGCAGGGTGGGGGGGCAGGCAGGTGAGCCGTGGAC
>JAOYMU010000010.1:19353042-19363430 GCA_025802295.1 Psammodynastes pulverulentus
GTCAGATTCGATCTGCCTAATTACAGGCAGCTGGCTGTTAGCAGAAGTCTTGCAATTACTACAATTACTGCAATCATGCCTCTGCACCACCAAGGCTCTATGGACACTATGCTGACAGATCCTGTCACATCTATCACATGTGCTCAGTGTGAACCTGCTTTCATCTGTGAAGAGCACAGAGCACCAGTGGCGAAGTTGCCAATCTTGGTGTTCTCTGGGAAATGCCAAACGTCCTGCATGGTGTTGGGCTGTAAGCACAACCCCCCTGTGGACGTCGGGTCCTCATACCACCCTCATGGGGTCTGTTTCTGACTGTTTGAGCAGCCACATGAACATTTGTGGCCCGCTGGAGGTCATTTTGCAGGGCTCTGGCTTGTCCCTCCTTGCACAAAGGCGGAGGTAACGGTCCTGATGCTGGGTTGTTGCCCTTCTATGGCCTCCTCCATGTCTCCTGATGTACTGGTCTGTCTCCTGGTAGTGCCTCCATGCTCTGGACACTATACTGACAGACTCAGCAAACCTTCTTGCCACAGCTCACATTGATGTGCCATCCTGGATGAGCTGCACTACCTGAGCCACGTGTGTGGGTTGTAGATTCCATCTCATGCTACCACTAGAGTGACTTCACTGCCAGCATTCAGAAGTGACCAAACCATCAGCCAGTAAGCATAGGAACTGAGAAGCGGTTTGTGGTCACCACCTGCAGAACCACTTCTTTATTGGGGATGTCTTGCTAATTGCCTATGCTTTCCACCTATTGTCTATTCCATGTGCACAGCAGCATGTGAAATTGATTGTCACACAGTGTAGCTACCTAAGTGGACAGTTTGATTTCACAGAAGTGTGATTGACTTGGAGTTACATTGTGTTGTTTAAGTGTTCCCTTTATTTTTGTGAGTAGTGTATATCAGGGTGTGCCATGTGGTTGATCTTGTACCTTGTTTCTTCCTTTCTCTCCAACCATGTTGCATAGACATCTTGTAACAAATGATTGTGAGTATCCGTTCTGCTTGAATTGTTCACACAGGTACCTGGTCTCCATCTGTTTGGCTTGCTGGATACTACAGTGGGTTCTCACCCTGCCACCAGAAAAAGTTGTTCTGATGAAACTCTTTTTGTGTGACAGTGGATGGTTGCTGTCGAAATTCAGAATGCATGGAATGTTGGTGGCCTTGTGCTAATCTGTGGTTTCTGTGCTTCCATCTTCTCATCTGTTGACAAGCACCTCTAAAAATGGTAATTGTCTAGTTGTCCCGCCCCATCCCATTGTGAACTATGTTCAGGAAGATAGAATCCCGTATGGTATGAAAGTCTTTCAGTGCATTTCTTTTGATGATGACAAATGTGACATCCACATAGCAGCACCAAAATTTAGGTGTGTAGTTCTGAAATTCATGGTGTTCTAGTTCATGCAGAACTAATATTGAGGATCCCATGGGTGTCTCTTTTATTTGTTTATACATTTGCTTTTTGAATGTGAAGAAAATGCATTGACAGTATTGGGGTAGCTTCATGATTTGTGTCCTGGTTAGGTTGTTCTGATCTGTGTTGTACTCTTCTTCTAGTTTTCTACCTATTACTTCATATGCTAAGTAGGGAGGGATGGATATAAATAGGGACAATACATCAAAGGAGACCATGATGTCATCAGGAGTCACGTATAATTAAGTCTTGGAGTTTTGTCAAATATTGTGTGGATGATGTGACCATGCTGTTCGAGGGTTGGCTCAGGAAGTTTAAGCATTGTGACAGCCATTTAGCCAGGTTATACATAGGGATGTCTCATAGTACAATGATAGGTCTGAGGAGGACTCCTATTTTGAGTATCTTGTGGACTTTATAGAATTTTACTGGGATAGCATCTGTTCCTCTCATTTTCCATCATTCCTTCTCTGTTATACAGTTGTTTTATTTGAGTTGACTGAGATAAGCATTCAGTTGGTTAGCCATTGTTCTCATCTCTGATGTCTTTGCTGGTCTATATGCCTTCATTTCTTAATCTGTGTGGTTCATCACCATCATTGACAGCCTTTGCATGCTGGTAAAATAATAATGTGCTGATCTTGTTTCAGGTCTTTCAAGTTGCATTGCTCCATTGATCTGAGTGTATTATTTGGTTTGTGTATGACCAGCATTGCCAATACTTTTTGTCTGGCATGTTTTTCTGGCTCTCTTCATCTCTGCTCTGTTGAATATGAATTCTAAAGCTGCTATGAATTATCTTGATGTGGCATCTCAAGTGTTGACTCCCTCATTATGTTTAAGTATGCAGAATTCCTGCTGGCTTAATTGTTTGCTCAATAAATTATTAACCAGGGTCATACAGGTTTCAGAGCATGGCTTTAAATTTTGAATTTTATCCTCCAATTGTTTCCTTTTTCTCATCTGTTTTTCTTATACAAGGATCTTAATAACATTGTCTAGGTGGGTGACTAGTTCTTCTTCGAGTTATGATAGACAATGTCCCTTGATAGCTGCTTTATATTTGTGCATGGATGGCAATAATTGATTAAAACCTCAAACATATGTTTGATGAATGCTTTTGCCATATGTCTGCCCATTTCTGAGTTGACCGCTGATCAGTATTGTAGGCTGCATGGAATGATCCTTTCTCAAGTGCATTGGTAAAGGAAGCATACCTGTTTATAAGTGGATCTCTCACATACTGTGAAGGATTCCCAAAGCCAAACTGTTTGAACTGCTACTGCACATATCTCTCATGAATGAAGGTGAATATACGTGTCCCAGGATAATGTTGCAGGATCCAATCTGGATCAATTGAGCCCAGAGATTTTGTCTTTTGAGTTTTCAGACTTGTGCTGGAGCCAATCTTCAGGAAACTTCTCTGTAGCAGAGGGTGTGCTTTGGGCTGTTTTGTGTGTGGTATTTATATGGTGCCTATTGTATATGGCTTTTTAGATTTTAGATGTTGCATTCACTTTTATAACCGCATTTGTTTATATTTGAAACCCATTCTGCAACCACCATGGAATTTATCAGAAGGGAAGCAGGAATGGCAGACAACACCGGGGCTCATTTGTAACTCTTGAATATTTAGCAACTGCTTCTTTAATTTTTCCTCCTTGATCATTATCAATCTTATGGCTAGGTGGACAGACAGAATAATGCTAGTACTTGTTTAGCATGAAACACAAACAATAATTTATGAACGATACAGATAATGTTAAAGTTCTGCAAATTTCTGTTCCACAGATCCTGATCTTTCAGAGTTTCTCTTCCAGGCTAAATGTTGTAAGGGGTAATGCAAATAAAGAAAAGGGCGAAAAGGGATTGATTAAAGAATTCAAGGTCATTTGTTATGAGAGAGGGGGAAAAAAGATATAATATTAGGTTGGAGCCTCTATCTTGCTTTCTCGCTCTTCCTCCCATCTTTGTTTTTATTTTTTTTCCTTGATAGACTATAGAACAAGTCAGTGAGCCCTGCTTAGTAATGCTGCCAAGCTTAAATGTCAGTGATTGTTACCATGGAGATCTCTCTGAATTCTACAAATGGCCCATTATTTACTCCTACAGTTTGCAGGATAATTGATCATGACAATATGTTTGTGGTGCCTTATGATATCCGAAAAAGGCTGTGCAAATGGACTATGAAATACAGTAGCAAAGGATGGGCCCAGATCTCCCAAAGTAAAGCAACGTAGGATTTGATTTGTAGGCCTGGAGAGGTGGCCAGGGTTGTTTTTTTGTAGCCATGGGCTTTCAGTTCCATAATTTAGGATTGAAGGATGGCTGCAAACTAGGAAAAACAAAGTGATGGACACCAGCTCTGTGGGCATTTGAAAGGTGAATACTAATAGGCTGAAACTGCTTAAATAACTCATTATGTTATCTTCTTAGCTGAAGATTGGCAGTATTGATTAAAATGCTACTGTTCTTTGAGTACTCATTTTAGTTTTTCCAAGCACTAGTGTTTGAGGAGACATTCTTCTGTTTATGTTATTTACAAATGACTCTTCATAGTTAATTTCTTATTACTTAATGTATTATCACATGTTGTTTCCTAATATATTATCTTATTGTTTGTTTGTTTGTTTATTTTGTCAAGCATACATACATTGGATATACATATAAGTATAAACATAATTATGAATATATAAAATGGATACAAATAAGAGAAAAAGAAATTAGGACAGGGGACGGGAAGCACGTTTGTGCACTTATGCACACCCTTACTTATTACTTAATAGATTAAGAAACTATATGTGAAAACATCTTATCCTTTCTTAAAACAGTATCATATATAATAATGTAAATCATTGAATGTCTCTAGTTATTGCACTAAATTATTAATTTTATTAATAATGAACTAGGAACAAATATCATTTATTGTCATATTGATTGGAATAGCACATAAATCCTACTAATAAATATAAATAAATGTTGGGTTTGACTTTGTTTAGTGCATGATGCTTTTTGTGACACTGAGCCACATCTTGTTTTAATTTTTTAAAAAAACTTTATGGCCGTGTCTATGGCATTAGGGGATTCTGGTTCCTTATAGTGCTCTTTTAGAGTACAATATATTTTTAACTGTTTGTTTTCATGTTTTTAAGATACATTTTTCATTCTAGTGTGAGCTGCTTTAAATAAGGCAAGATATCAATTGCATCAATTTAATTAATTAAATGTTATTTGAACATTCTCTTCTGGGATGCGCATTGTTCTTTTTTCCATTCCTTTAGTTGTTATTATTTAAATGCTATATGTCATCCAGGATGTTCTAGAATGGATGACCTAACAAATAAATATTTTTAATATGTGCAAAAGCTCTTTATAAATGTCAAGGTTATAATCTAGTTGATATACTTCACACACCTCCTTTACTATTTCTTTTCCCACAAAGAAATACTTATTAGTATGCAGAGTCCTATCGAGGTCCTATATGTGCCCCACATATAGGGGAGGACAAGATCTACTCTCCATAGACATACATACAATTATTTTTATACGTTGGTTACATAGGTACCGTAGCTATTATCCTTATTATAATAAAATCAATTTAGGAAAAAACTACTAAAGAATTCCTTGAAAAAAGGTACCAAATATATTGTAATACAGTCATTTCTGTTGTGTATGCCTTTGCGTCAGTTTGTACTTTTAGTGACTGCAAGTACTTGCAGTTTTCTTAGCAAAGCTTTTCAGAAGTGATTTGCTGTTGCCTCCTTCATGGGGTGTTAGAAAGTGACTAGCTTAAGGTCACCCAGCTGGTTTTGTGCCTAAGGCAAGACTATATATATCATGGTTTCCTGATTTGCAGCCTAATGCCTTTTCTATCCCAAACTGGGTCTCAAAAACTGTCATATTGTATAAATGTATACAGTACTGTATAAATCCATAAAATCATGCACAGAAGCAGATATGATGTTTGATATCTGTGTGCAGATTAAGTATCATCTGGATATGCAATGCATATTGCTATATAATATATACTGATTACATCTCTGCTGTTTATAGAATTAATATATTTTAATTTACCACTCACTCCTATCATGTTCAGTCTGCTTTAGTGATTTCTAATAAGGGTAAGTTTAAGGTTGAATAAGCAGTTTAATTGTCTTTGAACAGGCCACTCAATTGCCTTTTTACTCTTGCAAACTTGTTGAGGCTATTATGGTTTTTATTTTACAGTTCTCATAACATTTCCCCTTGTTAAAAAAAGCACATACATAGATCTATTTCTGTACAAAATAGGCACTACTACCCCCCGCAAATATATTAAAATTCTTCTACAAAATAAACTGGATAAATTATTTTTTCTTTCAAAGATTAAATTGGCTGTTATCTCTAATGTATTGGATGCATTGACCAGTAAGGAATAAAACAAGCTACACACTTACAAGGTGGAAACTTTTAATGAACATTACTGGGAGCCACTACTAAATGGGATTACTTGTGAATAAATGTTGAAGGAAGAGTTTGGTCAGGAGAGACTGCATTGCTGAATGAATAAGTTGCCATGTAAATAGCTTGTAATCCATCTCTGTTTTAATTGTGTTCCAGCCGATTAGAAAACCTAGCAATGTCCTGTTCCTGAGGTCCTCATAGTTCCTGGGTTCCAGCAGCTGACGGAGTATTTTTCCACATAGACTCCTAGTACAGTCAGGACAATTTCTTTCCATTTCAGACATGGCATGTGGCACATGATATGTACTTTTAAGCTACCATTGTCAAAGTGGATAAATATCTCAAAAGCGCATTCTTGGGCACTTGTTTAGGGGCTGGAATGAACATTTGGTGGAAATACAATAAAATTCAAAACTTCCACTTTGGCAATGACAACTGCCAATTACTTCTAATGTTTTCTATCAAGTAGTTAAATCTAAGTGTAACTTGTTACATAACAACTGAGTTACAAACACTCTCTTGCTTCTCTTCCTAGAATTACTATCTTGCATGCTGGCATTTCTGGGAATAATATTGTAGTGCTATAACTCTGATTTAGTGTTCTGCTTAAATGAAATCTTTCCAGGAAGCCTAGTTTAAGCCTCAGAAAATGCATCCATTAAACGTTCACAAGATTCTCATAGCTAATCTCCTAAAGTTGTTTGTTTATAGCTCTGGAAGAAAGGAAACTAACTGGTGAGGGTAGCGTAGCCACTACTGAATTTAGTTGTCTTGGCATTCATCACAGCTGGATGAGCTGAAGATGCCAGATATAATCAATGCTACCCTCAGTATAGGAACTGTGGGATCTTTTTCAAGATAAGCAGGCACACTTTAATCTGATTGTGAATGAATGCCAGGCAGAACCTTTTTCAAAACAGTTGTTAAATAAATTATATTAGTACTGATTGTAAGATGAATCTGCTCTTATTAGTCCATTAGCAATATTTTCTTCTGGCAAGATATACTGTATATAAATCATGACATGCTTTTGTTCTCATTCAAGGGCAACAGACAAATAATCTATATTAAAGATTACGGAGGCAAGCTTTGTTTTGGCCAACTAAGACCAAAGAACTAAAGAAACTTGGGAAGTGCCTTTCTCTGAGACCCAGCATATGTTTTCTATGCATAAAATTAAGTGCCAGCCAATTTCACAAAGGCACTCAAATTTGATTCTTTGCAATTTCCCCAAAGTCTGTAATCTCTAGCTTGCATGGCCATGCCAGATCTGAAACTACTCTGAAGATGATCTCCAGGGGGAATTCAAGTCTGTCTAAGAGGTGCACTTTTGCTGCAGATCAGTGTGCCTTTGGGCTATCAGAACTTTTCTTTTTGCTATATTTTAAGACATTCATTTTTAGGAATATAAGATAAGCCTTGATATATCCTGCTGCAGGCTGATATCATTCAGCATTCTGTGTTAAATAGAGGCTAACTGAATGCATTCAGGAAGCTCATACATCTGCCCTGAAAGGGGATAGCTTTTTTCCAGCAATAAAGCATGCTGTCTGTGTTTCAGGAGGACTAAACAAGCATCAGTAAAAGATCCATTACGGACTTTCTCCAGTCATATTTTAAAAGAAACTGTCTGCTGCTTCCTTAGCTGTTGAGACTGAATTCTATAGTTTAACCATGCACTTTCAGTAAAATATTGTGTTCTTAATCTTCCTACATTTATCTGAAGTTTGTTTGTTCAAGAGATCATCTTTCTCACTTAGGAAGGCATAAATAATCAAACTCAGTGCCTCTCTCTCTCTCTTGATGTTTTCCAGCTATTACCAGCCACAATGGAACTACATTTGTTTCCTGACCATGTCTACCTTGAATGACCTGCTGTCATTTCCCAAATCACTCCAAATAAATTCCCTGGGTGATTTTCTGCAAATGTAATGAGACATAGATTTTTTTTCTTTCATCTTCAGTTGTTCAGTGTAAATTTTCCAATTAACTATATGTACTCAATCATGCTTTTTTTGACTTTCATCACTACCCTTCTAGACATCTTCCAGTGTAATTAATTGCCGGAAATACCCCAGTAAATTACAAGATCTGTGGGCTTGGGAGCCAAAAATGAGTCTGGGTTAACTGATGATTCCACACTCTCACCATGAGGGTCTTGGTGCATCATAAATGTGTTCACTAGCATATTCTGAAATTCTACAATTCTAGAATAAGCCATGGGCATTGGGCCAGACTGAGGGATGTATCTTGTAGTCTTCTGTGTCATTCCTATTTCAATGCCAACCCCTAGTCTAAGACAGTGGTGAAATCTTAGTACCTCCGGAGACCTCCTGAGAGGTACTAGGGCCCATGTGAACGAGTTCTCGGAGCCCTATAAACCCATGCCCCACGCCCACCTCCTGGACCCGGTCACTGGTCACTCACTCCCACCCATGCCATGCTCACGCCCTATCTATAGTCTTCTGGCCACGCGGTCGGGTAAACCCTTTCCTCCTCACCTGAAACAAAGGTAAGCACTTAGCACTAGCCAGTCCCTGGCCCCCCCTTCCCGACCACAAGCAGCCCCCTGCCCTGAGCCCACCACCCGCATATTTTGATTTAAAATGCATTGGGTCATGGCTGACATCGACTTGGCCATGCCCACCCATCCAGTAACATGACCACCGAGACACGCCCATCCAGTCACATGACCACCAAGACACGCCCACAGAACCATGCCCATGGAGCCATGCCCATGGAACCTCTTGGGAAAAAGATCACATTTCATGCCTGGTCTAAGAGTGACTATTTACTTGCCTAACACATAAAGGCACAGGTTGTATAACACCCAAATACCCACCCACTGAAATACTCACTTTTGTGAAATCTTCTCAAAGAAATACTACATATAAACCCATGGCAAGAAATAACAACCCAATAATACAATTACAAAATCAAACTCTTTTCTAATAAATTAGGTAGTTGCCAAGATGTTACCAAGCATGTCGAGCTCCATGTTCAGTTCGAGAGATCTGAAAATTTATCATGAAAACCAGCAGGTTTTTAAAATGTGGCTACTTGATAGCTAATTGTTGGAAAATGTAGGATTTCAGGACAGTCTAGAACCCAGTCATATGGGTGTGTGGAAGAAAATGCAGAGAAATTTAAGAAGGGCCATTTGGCTTACAAATATTGTCAACAACATGCATTTTTGCATTAAAAACACAAATGAGATGACAAGCAATCTTATTTGGTTGAGTAATAATACTGAATATCAGAGCAGAACTTGACTAACTGAACTTTATTTTCATATGCATTTAGTTATACTTTATAATCTTTTTCAGCAAATATTTGGTCTGATAACTTTACAAGCTGGATATCTGTATAGCTCTTGAGGTAAAGATTTAACCTTTTCAATGCCAATTGATATCAGTAAAATGTTTTAAACTCTCAGGATAAAAGAGGTATTATGGCTTTATTTTAATTGTATGCATTTAACTTCAAATACAGAATTCATTCTGCAATATGAGTAAGACTGCAAAAAATATCCAAGTTTGGATTCATACTTATATATCCATTAATGTTAAAATGTGCTACTAGAGTATTTTAATAAATATGCACCCAAGCTTGGAGGGGTGAACTCTTTTCCCCTTTCCATTATTTTTCAATTTTCTTGGAGCTTTATATTTCTAAATCTGCATAGAATAGAGTTATAATTCTATTTTGAAATCTGAAGGCTTAGGAACTCCATTGTTCCAAACAGTATGTACCCTTCAATCTTCGTATGGTTACCTCTGCCTTTTCTGACACAAGCTTTTCCTTATCAATGCACACATAAAAAAAGATCTCTAAATGCTTTGAGATAATGGGATAAACAATGCAGCAATGACAGCAGCAGCAGCAAACAGGGACTCAGTTTTGCACAATGCATGCATATGAAGAATTAGACAAATTAAAAGAATTATATGAAGAAAATAACAACTTTATATTTCATAGACGGCAAGTCAATTTCTTCCAAATACATTATTTAGATATAGCACATCCTCCCCAGGATCCCAAATATTCTCCTTCAATAATTATTTATCCCTATTATATCTGAAAATATATTGTGCTTTTTTATTCCAAAGGCAAAGGATTTCTTTGGGAAATTTAGGCAATGCTCTCTCTTTATCATTTATCATGCATAAGAGAACATTTTCTGATTAGACCTAGTATTCAGATCTCTGTCCAGAAATTCTGGAAGAATTAAATCTGGAAGGCAAAGTATAGACAGAAATGTTGAGGGTGCTTTATTTCTTTTCAATGCTGTTTAGTTGTGAAGTTTTGTTGTTACTTCATTTCTCTTTGTTTTCTTTGCCTGAGTGCAAGTTCGGGATTGCTAATTTTGAGACGTAGATCTAAGGTTCTTATGACTTGGTGCTGCTGTCACATTTCTCAGATCTTGTTTGTTTGTTTGTTTATTTGTTTTGTCAAACATACATACATTGGATATACATATAAGTATAAACATAACCATGAACACATAAAATGGATACAAATAA
>JAOYMU010000010.1:19406378-19420380 GCA_025802295.1 Psammodynastes pulverulentus
TTAAATACAATTAAATTAAAATTATTAAATCAAAACAAGCGGGCCACTGAAAAATTATCAAACGTTTACCGGTCCGCAGCGATAAAAAGGTTGGGGAGCACTGTTCTACAGCAAGAACTGTATGTCTAACCAATCTAACACACTTCAGGAGTTCAGGAATGTATCCAAATCGGATTCACCAGTGTTGTATCTTCTAGGACTCATTGGACATATGTCATGCAGGGATGGGTCACTTTTGAGAAACAGTGCATACCTATTACTTGTATACTTAAGAAGTGTGCTCATTGAGCCACCCCTAACATATCTATGACACCTGTTAAAGCGGTCTTCTCAATCGTTCAGTTCCCAGAATTCTCAGCTTGGCAACAGGCAACCTCCAGTTCCTCCGGGGATTAAGTTAAGCATGATAGTCTTTCTAATTTTACAGTATGTGTATTTACTGAACAGACCTTACAGCCTCAATTTCATCCTGAGTAGCACTTTTCCCCTAACAAGATAAACCATGCTATCTGAGAGAATAATAAAGTAAAAAATGGATTGAGAGCTGTCAAATGACATATGGAAAAAAGGAAAGAATCAAGCATTTTAAAAGTTATCAAACGTTATTTATAAAAATAGTAAATGTGGGGTAAATATCTAATAGATAAATAAAATGCAGGATTTGAAAAATAATTCCTCACCACTGCCTACATTTAAAATGCAAAAGCCCTAGTTTCAGTAACTGTAATTAACTTTGTTTTATCTCCTCTTTATTGCTTAGAAAATAGAATTTTCTTTTCATGTTTTCCCTGAATAGTTGGGGGTTCTGATCTGCTTTCTACCAGAAATTATCAGCATATTTTCCTATCATAAAAATGTATGAACTGAATCTCTACATCAGTGGTTACCAATGGTGGTCCATTGACCATTGGTGGTCCGCAGAAAAAATATTTGCATTTTTTATATTGCACTAAATTAGGAGTCCTCAAACTACGGCCCCTGGGCCGGATACGTGCAATGGACGTTTGTGTTGCTGCAGAGTCTCCCCCTTCGGGGTCTTTTTGTGCAGGTCGGAGGGGGCAGAAATTCTGACATAAGGTCTGCTTCAGCCTCCTGGTGCGGGGCTTTGGGCGAAGTGCCTCTGGTGGTGAAGAGCCAAAGGGCCTTATTCCAGTGGGACTGTATCATGGCCTGGAACTGGCTGACTATCTTAGCCCACTGAGCCTCCAGGCACCGGTATCTGGCCTTGTACTCCCACAGGTCTCTCCTCTGCTTGGAAAACCTATGCTCGTAGTCCTCAAGTGAGGTGCTTCTGCTGAGCCTCTTTCTCAGATCCAGTTTGAACTGAGCCAGCTGTTTTGCCAACTCTTTCCCATGGTGGCTACTTAGCTCCAACAACTACTTCCTGTTGGGCCCTAAGGAGCCCGAGCAGGCAGGCAAGGAGTGGATGGGAGGGGAGGGGTGAATAGAGGTCAGCGAGATGCCCCTTGACATGAGTGACATCAAGTTGGCCAAGCCCACCCAGTCACATGACCATCTAGTCATGCCCACCCAGCCGGTCATTAGGCAGATCATATTAGTGGTCCTCAGGACTTAAAATTATGAATTTAGTGGTCCCTGAGGTTGGTGACCCCTCCTCTACATCTGTTCCAGCATTCTGTGTTACTAAGTGACCAACTTAGTAACTACGTGCATTTTCCAAACTAACAAAACTAGGATGAAATAGCTTCTTCGTGTCATCTTCCACTAACTAGTACTTTTCATGAACATTTCCAGGCATCTTTAAAATCATGCAAGTTGCTAGCAATATATACAATTTAACTATGCACTATGTGAAAAAGTCTTTTCTCCTGCTGGTTCCCTGCATCTAGTTTAATACACAACCTCAAGTACTAGCATTGTGAGAAAGGGAAAAAAATTCAATATTCATTCCATGTATGGTTTTATAGAAGTCTATAATTTAGGAAACCTTGGAGGTAATCAGAGTCCTGGTGGCACAGTGATTGGAATGCAGTTCTGCAGACTAACTCTGCCCACAGCCTGGAGTTCAATCCTGAAGAGGCTCAGCCTTCCGTTCTTCAGAGATTAGTAAAATGAGGAGCCAGATTGTTGGGGGCAATATGCTGACACCATAAACTGTTCAGAGTGCTGTAAAGCACTATGAAGTGTTATACAAGTCTAATTGCTATTGCTATCAGATATGCTGCTGTGCATACAATTAGATGCAGGTCCTGTAATTAAAACTGACTATTTTGAAGACAACTGCTTCTCATTCTGCTACCTGACAGCATACCTCTCTTCTTGATTTTATCTCAAAACTAGTGTTGAGGTTTCCAGGCAGTTGGTCTTGAGGGATTTAAATCCCCACATACTAAGGCAAAATTTCTCTACGTGTGTTATAAGTCCAAATCTGAGGACAGTTGTAATTGGGGGTATCATGTATGTAAAGCAGAATTCTGTGAGAACTTGGATCTGCTTTGCCTAAACAAGCTATCTAGCAAGAACAGAACCGAGTTCTTGTATGACTCATCTTTGCATGCGTAAAACTGAAGTCCAGAAGACACTGGCAGTTACATTGCCCCACTTGTTTGGCATACAGGAGTTACAAGGATGGACCTCTCTTATGTGGTGCCGCCAACTAGTCGACAGCAAACACATCAAATCAATAGGGAATGGGAACGGTTGTTTTGCTGCGTAGAGCAGAAAGTATCTCTTTGATTGGCTCAACTTGCAAAGTCAAAAAGCCCTGTAAGAATTCTTACTTTGCACATGCAAATTTTTTACTGTGTTCTCAGAAGGCAACAACAGGACAAGTCCTGAAAGAGTTCCAACTCTGCATACATAAATGGGATAATTGAAATGAAGAACCCATTTAATGTTAAACAGATGGCACATTCACTGCTACCAAAATAGAGCTTGTTAGATTTTTCGGGAAGGGAAGGGGTTCATAAATATATTTACCATTTTAGAGGGTCGTGAAATTACAAGGTTTGCCAATGTTGTGTTAAGTGTGCTATAGAAACCCTTCTCCAGTATGAGGCGATGGGATCCAGGAAGCGTGGGTTCACTCTCTATTCGTAGCTCTAGACAGAGTGTGAAACTGAGGACACGCCTCCTTGTCAATCATCCCCAGTTTCGACTCTGTCTATTGCTGCAAATAGACTTATTTATCCGTTCTTCCTGGATTGGATAGCGAGTGTGAAATTTAAAGAAATAGACTAAATTTTTTAAATTTAATTTTATTGTTTTATTGGAAGTCCCAGACAGCGTGAAAAGCCCTGGGCTTGATCCCGCTGTCCGTCAGAGGCATTCAACGCTGTAAGAGAGGCGGCAGATCAGCCGACCATACAGCGGGCTCCATGTTTGCCGGAGCTTGGAGCGCAGAGCTGCTATTCGAACGCAGTCTTTCCCGGCTTGGCAAGATAGCGCGTTAAGCGTTGGAGGGAACGGAACGCTAGAAGCGACCAGCTACCTTAAAGGAGCATTGGTGCTTAGCATGGAGACAACGCAGAGTCCGGTGAAGCGGAGCCGATAGCCAGGGCAGCGGGCTAGCATGCGCCTGAGCGGCGGCTTCCCCAGCTTCCTTTTCAAAAGGTGAGTTACGGTGGCGTGAGAAGTGGCCAGCTTCCATAAGGAGTCTTGGCGCTTGGCGCGAAACTAAATGGACCACATTCCCCCGATCTGGAGGTAAGGGCACGGAGAGGGAGCGCTAGGAAGCGCCCGAACTCCCAGGATTTCAATTTAGGTGTGGAGGCAGTCGGGCGGTTGATGCCATGTCATTTCTAGGCACCAGGGAAGTGGAATTAGGCATGCGCAGTGAGGAGCAACTGCCTCTTTCAGTTTCATTGCGAGATTGCCGCTAAGAGAGTGCGGTGGCCATTACGAACACGGTATCACAGTGCAGATAAAGATCGGAGAAGTTCGTTCCTCTGTTCCTTCCCCACGTCGCTTACCTGCCTGCAGGAGGCAAGGCTGGTGGGTAGGATTGACGGACAAGGTTTGGAGCAATTGGCGACCTAGATTGGAGGTCTTTAAGGAGGGTGAGAAGCAGAGATAGTTAGTCTGACCCTTGGTGCTTCACACTTAGCTTCTGTGGGGAAGGGAGAGGTTAAGCAGATCCAGTGCATTATGGATGCTACTCCTTCCCTCAAGGATATTACTGATAAGGCAAAAGCCAAGAAAGCAAGCAAAGCAAGAGCTGCTAAATTAAAGACAAAAGCTATATCCTAGGCAAGGGTCTCGAAGGCACAAGAAAAAGCCGAACAAAGGCTCCAGAAGGCCTTAGAGAAGCAGGTGGAAAAAGGGGCTAGAGAGGCGGAGAAAGCCAGGCTACAAGCCTCCATGGTTCTTCAGCAGGCTATCCCTGGGCCCAGTGGAGAGTTTCTGAACCTTTCCTCATCTAAAGGATCTAAGAGAGGCTTTGAGGAAGTAGATAAGGAACCTGCTACCCAAAAAGGAAGTGATAACCCAGAGGCAGGATGGCCGGGCCCTTCCACCAGTGCTGGAGAAGCATCTGGTCTCTCATCAGCATGCCAGATGGCTAGCCCTCCGTGTAGGTCTGAACCAACCCCAGAGGTTCCCCTTAATCCTATGGCACCTGGGGCAAGGCCAGCGGGTCAGCCGGTTATGGATATGGAATGGCTGATGGCTGAGGCAATGAGGAGGGGATTTGAGGCCGGCCTACAACATAACAGATTTGCGAACCTGGGGAGCGCAGAGGTTGGGCAAGTTCCATCAAGGGGTGTGCCTCAAGAGATACATCCAAGGATCCCTGCTCCTACCGTGGCCCTTTCTTCAGAGTCCTCATCTTCCCCTGAGGAGGAGGAGGAGGAAGAGAAAGGGGAAATCAACCGGGAGTTATCGGAGGAGGAAGGCCTTCAAGCTGAACAGCCTGTTTTCAAAGGGCTCTTCAAAACGCATATGTTCAAGGCCCTATTGGCTAAAGCCAAGGCAGTCACTGGGCTGGGATTGGAACCGTATTCGGGCACCCTGGGGACCTCAGGGGATCCTGATGATGTGTTATTCTCAGAAGCCACTGAGGAAAACAAAGACTATTCCGGCTTCTAAACTTTTTCTGCAAGTTATTAGAAAGCAGTTGGAGATCCCAGGATCCTATCCTAGTCCTATTGCCTTTGATAAGAAATATTTCAATATGGCTGCAGATCTGTCTGATTTGTTGACTACACCGGAAGTGGACGAGCCGGTGGTGGCCCTGGCCACCCCTTCAGCTACGCTGTCAGATGCGGAGGATGTACTGAAGCCAGAGGACAGAAGGGCAGAGCTGACTCTCTGTAAGGCTCACCAGGCGGCGGCCTGGGCAGTCAAGACGGCTTCAGAAGCTTCCTTTTTCACCAGAGCAGCTCTACTATGGCTGAGACAACTACAAGGGAAGGTTTCACCTCAGGATATTAGAATACATCAAGACTTTAACAAAATTGTGGCTGCCACTGAATACACGGCGGACGCTATACTACATTCCGCCAAGTTTGGAACGAGAGCCTTGGCCTCGGCCATCACGGCAAGGCGTCTCTTGTGGCTGCGACAGTAGCAGACGGATGCTAAGAAGAAGTGGAAGTTGGCGTCGGTCCCATGCAAGGCAAATAAGCTTTTCGGTGAGTCTCTAGACCCAGTCTTAGTTGAATCCAGAGACAAGAAAAAGGTTTTGCCCAGCCTGTCTCGGAGAGGAGAGCGGCGGTCTCCACCTGCTTTTAGGGACCGCTCCAATTGCCCGAGTTATTACAGCTCAGGTTTCCAGAGGCCGTTTACTTCCTTCAACCCACGACAAGACTAATGATCCGGTCAGGGATTCATGATAAGACCAAGAACCAGCCTCAATCAAAATGGCTCTTTCAAGGAGGTAGGTCACGCTGACTACAGGCCAGCCGTCCCAATTGGTGGCAGATTGAGTCTCTTCTGCGACCGATGGGACAACACTACGACGGATGGTTGGGTGAGGGATACCGTCCGGACAGGCCTCAAACTGGAATTTGTGGCCCCTCCCCCCAGACTCTTTGTCAAGTGTCCCATTGCGGGATCCACCTACAAGAGGAAACTCATGGAAGAAGCCATACTCCACCTCATGTCTATCCAAGCCATAGAGATGGTCCCCCAGGAATTCCGTGGGACAGGATTCTATTCAAGGCTCTTTGTCATACCAAAGGCTTCGGGTGGCTGGAGAGCTATTCTGAACCTGAAAGGGCTAAACAAGTTCCTGAAGTACAGGAAGTTCAAGATGCATTCCCTGACCTCCATACTCCGGGGGATCAGGGTCAAGGACTTTCTCATGTCTATAGACCTTACAGAAGCCTATCTTCACATTCCAATTCATCCTTCCCACCGTCGGTACCTGAGGTTCTTTTATGCAGGTCAGCATTTCCAATACAGGGCTCTTCCATTCGGCCTAGCGTCAGCACCCAGGACGTTCACCAAGATCCTAGTGACGTTGGCAGCGTCTCTAACATCAAGGCCAATAAGGCTTCAGTGCTACCTCAACGATATCCTGATCCAGTCGTCATCGATCCAACAGGCGAGATGGGATCTCCTGGTCACCATCCAAGTCTTGCAGGAACACGGGTTTTCCATCAACGTGGCCAAGAGCCACTTCTCACCCACTACGAGACTGCAACACCTGGGAGCAGTGATAGACATTGTAGCCCTCAAGGTGTCTCTGTCTCCAGACCGCTTGCAGGACATCAGATCTTGGATCTCACTGGTGAAGAAGTCCAGGAGGGTCGCCTTGGATTCACTCTTCCAGATGTTGGGGAAGCTGATTTCTTGTATAGGAATTGTTCCTTGGGCAAGACTCCACGCAAGACCCCTCCAGTGGTTCCTGCTGCCTTTTCAAAAAACAGGCAGGAGACTACCATCAAAGAAAGTCAGCCTCACCCCGGAGGTTTGGAAATCGCTCCGCTGGTGGTCATCAGGGGCCTTGGCAGTGGGAAGCACGTTCAGCGATCCTACACGTATGACCATTACAACAAACGCAAGCCTTTCGGGCTGGGGAGCCCATTTCCCATCGAAGGTTGCCCAGGGAGAGTGGTCTCCAACAGAACGACAGAACAACATCAACTGGTTGGAGTTGAGAGCGGTCCATCTGGCCCTCAGGACCTTTTCCCAAGACATTGTGGGCAGTCATGTTCTCATTCTCACGGACAATGTGGTGACAAAAGCGCACATCAACCGGCAGGGGGACACGCGGTCAAGGAGTCTGATGCAGGAGACTCGGACGATGTGCCTCTGGGTGGAGAGACATCTTCAGTCTATCAAGGCCGAACACATATCGGGGTCTTTGAATACACAAGCCGACTGGTTGAGCAAGTCCAGGGTGGATCAGGCAGAGTGGAGATTGGATCCGGACTTGTTCAGTCAGCTGTCCGTCAGATTCGGCACTCCCGAGGTGGACCTCTTTGCCACCTCGACCAACACTCAGCTTCCTCGATTCTTCTCTCGATTTCCGTCGGCAGGGGTGGAAGGGGGGACGCTCTCTGGTGCCAGTGGCCCCGGGGCCTCCTTTACGCCTTTCCACCTATTCCGCTGTTACCTGCAGTAATCAGGAAAATGCTGGAGCAGAGGGCAACGTTGCTGTTGGTGGCACCGTATTGGCCCAGACGTCCCTGGTTTGTGGACCTCCTCAGTCTGTCGGTGGCCAACCCGTGGAGAATTACGAAAGACAGGATAAAGCTCAGTCAGGGACCAGTCAAGCATACCGACCCTCAGTGGTTGCAACCGACAGGCTGGCTATTGAGCGCAGTCAGTTGAGAGAAGAATGTTTTCTGGAGGTTGTGATTGAGACCATCTTGGCGGCTAGACGCCCATCTACTAACAGAATATACAACGCTACCTGGAAGGCTTTTTGTGATTGGTGCAGGAGGGCTGGTATTGACAACAGAAACTTGTCGGTACCGCAACTGCTCAGTTTTCTGCAGGAGGGGCTGAATAAGGGCCTCTCTCCCAACACCCTCAGGCGGCAAGTGGCACTGGCCTCAGTGCTTACCTGTGAAGGGGCGGAATCCCTAGCTCGTTTGCCTATTATTAGGAGGTTCCTCCATGGGGCTTCCAACCTGAGACCTCCGGCTATTCACCATTTCCCCTCCTGGGACCTTCCCTTGGTGCTTCAGATGTTGTATTCACCTCCTTTCGAGCCTCTGAGGACTGTTTCCTTGCAACTGTTGACCTACAAGGTTTTATTTTTGGTGGCTATCACATCAGCCAGAAGAATTTCTGAATTGGCTGCTCTTTCAATGAGACAGGACTTGTGCATCTTTCATCCAGACAAGGTGGTCCTTAGGCTGGACCTTACTTTCATTCCCAAAGTGAACACTCTCTTTCATAGGACCCAGGAATTAATTCTGCCTAATTTCTGTCCGGACCCAGTTCACCCTAGGGAGAGACTGTGGCACAAATTGGATGTCCGAAGGGCTTTGCACATTTACCTTAAGAGGACGGCAGAGTTCAGAAGGACAGAGTCTCTTTTTGTGGCATTCCAAGGTCTGTCGATGGGTCAACGAGTTACACCTTCAAGAATTGGACAGTGGCTTCAGGCGGCGATCGCCAAGGCTCATGACAGTCAGTCCTTACCCAGACCGGATGGAATCACAGCTCATTCAATGAGGAGCGCAGCCACCACTGCGGCGTGGTCGGCCCAAGCGTCAATTGAGGAAATCTGTAGAGCGGCTACCTGGGTTTCTCCGACACCTTTTATTCGACACTATCGTCTGGATTCCTTCTCATCAGCGGATGCTTTGTTTGGGCGAAGAGTACTGCAGAGTGTCGTGTCAGAGCGGGAAGGCCTGGACCAGTCAGAGACCCGCCCATAGTTGCATTAAGCTTGGGTATGTCCCACGCTTCCTGGATCCCATCACCTCATACTGGAGAAGGGGCATTGGTCTTACCTGATATGCTCCTTCTCTGTGTGGGCGATGGGATCTAGGCCCACCCTGAGATTGGCTGGTCCAGGGTGCAACTGAGGACTCATTGGAACAGATACACGGCCTTCGCAAAGACATCACCGAAACTGGGGATGATTGACAAGGGGGCGTGCTTTCAGTTTCACACTCTGTCTAGAGCTACAAATAGAGAGTCAACCCACGCTTCCTGGATCCCATCGCCCACACAGAGAAGGAGCATATCAGGTAAGACCAATGACCCTTTTCAAAACAGAGCTGAGTTATGTCAGTGGGGTATGTCATGCCTCTGGAAATAATCCAAACTATATTTCTATAAAGAACTCTTGGTTTTTTATCCATGTTTGAATAAGGAAGACATAAGGCAATTTCTAATTGACTAAATATGAATTCATTTATTAATTCTTGGCACTGAACGAATTCAATCGAGTTCTCAGAGTTTACATTTTGAGAAGTAGCTTATTAAAACTGGAAATCACATGACTCCCTTGATTCTAATTTATTTGATTTTTTATTTATATGGTGACTCACATTCAGATTTAATACAAGATTTAGGAAGACTGATTTACGAGAAAACAAACTTAGAGCAGAAGTTAGGAAAATAAATAAGATACAGTATAAGCAGACATGTTCTTTTTGTCAGATTCATGTTTTAAACTGTACCATGTTTTTCTGCTTCTTGTACCATTACGTATTGCATGGAGGGATAAGAAGTGTTGCCATATATTCAAAGTATGTCAATTTCCTTGAGTTGAAAAGAATATTAATAAATGTAGCTTCATTTTGGAGGAAAAATATATTTAAGAATTATAAAACAGCAAGTTATGACTAAATGTACTTGTACAAATACTATCCTAGTTTATATCTTAGAATTGCTTATTTTCAGTTCTAAGGAATTGATTTCCACACAAATCTTTCCCATCACTGCTATTATTAAAATTAAAATGATTTCAACCCTGCAGTATCTAAAGATTGACTGATTGGGACCCACTACTGTGGTAGATGCTGACCCACAAAGGAACGTTTAGTAGTTTTGGTTTAATGTAATATGCATAGAGAGTAAGGAAGAAGACCTTGACAGAGATACAGAGGCTCTATTGTCAAGACAATAAGGACAGAAGTCTAAAATGTCAAGATAACTTGCTTGATTCATTAATTCATAAGATGCAGAAAGAGATACAGAAAAGTATGACTTGTAAGATTATGTCAGTTTCAGTGAAGTAATTGTAGATACCCTGTGGAGTTACTTCATATTCTGGTCTATCTAGTGGGGCTGTCAGTATGTCAATTCAGGTTTTATAATTTATAAACCATATTTAATCTGTATGAAAATATCATTTTGGCTTATTCTACAACCTGGGGCTAAAGCATAACATAACAATCAGCATGATTCTAAATTGGTCTCTATATTTCAATCCAATCTGTCTTTCAGGATTGTTGTGAGAATAAAATGAGAGGAACCGCTCCACTCTGATGAGAGGAACCTCTCCACTTGTGATACCAGTGAAAAAGGTTAAGTGAATAATATCTTTAACTGCTAAATTTAAATACTACAGTTATCTCTGTCCTTAGCTTGGTTGCACAGTAGTTACGTAAATAGCCATATCATTGAGATTCTCAAACCCACAGTTCTAAATCAATTATCAGTTAATGTACCTAACCAGGATATTATAAAGTTTCTGCCTGTGGACATTGAGGAACAAATATACAGTTTTAGCATTATTATTGGTTTATCGCCATGAATTTTTGGTGTATATGATTTTGGGGTTTCTGCTTTTGTAAACTTATTTTAAAAAAGAGATGGTGGCATCAGCTGCAAATCCAGGCACAAAAATTAATATTCTCCATTTAACCAAGGCCATAGGTTTCATTGGTTCACTCCTCATGGATCACTAGGTAAATCATTTACATGAGATTTGCAAACCGTCAGTGATATCCAGTGAAGTAGCCAGTGTCATTTTCATTCTGGCATTTTATTTCTATTTTTTTTCTAGTGTTGAGTTGACAGTGAATTGAAATAACTGAAATAGCTATTATAACTTTTTTATAGTTGGTACTACAGGATTTTGCAAAAGTGGCTTCTCCCTGTTATAGGCTAAAGAATTCTAATGTATCTTATTGTGCAGAGATGGAAATCTCTGTTCTAAGTTTTTCTGTGTCTCACAAAGAATCCCTTTGAAATCACTTTGAAAGTAGCAGTGTATCTGCTACTGCTGCAATTGAATCTAGTCTTGTTGCTGCTGGATGTTCTCTTCTCTTTCCTTCCACATTTGCCAGCATTATGGATTTTTAAAGAGAGCACAATGCATCCAAAATAAAATGTTTGAGCCTTGTTGTTTGTGCTTTGAATGAGAACTGTGAGTTGTTCTATAATTCATTTGTTTATTTCCTTGACCATCCATGATATTGTAGTCTCAGGAATATTCTTCAATGCCAAAGTTAAAAAATGTCAATATTGTTTTTATCCTATGTGTTCTAAGTCCATCTTTTACTTCATTAAAGTATTCAAAGAGAAGCATTGACTGCACCGTTCTGAATTTTGTATGTATGAACAGATCTTGGCATCTGAATATCTTTTTCAAGCCCTTTATTGCTACTCTACTAACTACTTCTATGTAGCATGTTTTTTGGTTGCTATTTCCTGTACTATTGACAGACAATCCTAAAAGACTGAAACTATCTACTATTTCAATTTCTTCTCTGTCAGTTCTAAAGCTGATTGCTGTATCCGTTTTTATTAATTTGGTACTTTTTATATTTAAGCATAGAACCATTTTTTCTGTACTCTTTGACATTTATCACTACAGCTTCCAGCTCCTTCATATTTTCAGTTGTAAGAGTAATATCTGTTATATGTTTTATAACTTGATAAGAGAGTAAATAATTAATGTGTTGATTAATAATTAGTGCATGAAGCAAAAATAGTTAATGGCCAGCCTGCAGTATGCTGACTAAAAACGAGAACCACATCACAAACACATGTTCCAGGGGTTGGATTGATCTTACTCACTTCAATATTGTTAGATCTACTTTAAATTGAAGAAATACTATTTTCTTCTTGATCAAACTAGTTTACGATTAGGTGATAAACATAGAATTATGTAATCAATGAAATTAAACAATGGCTTATTTGAGCAAGCAAAGATTTTATGTGATTTGTTGTTTGTTCATAACAGGCAGTCTGCTTATTGAAAATATATTACAGAGCAATAATGCAGCTAATTGGTACTACTCTGCTACTGCAATCTTTGTTCTGTTCTGTCATTTCTTACATGAAAAGGGAAGAAAGTGATCTATTGTTGTATATGGAATATTACTTTAACAATTGTACTGGCTAGATATTGTAAAAAGAAATAATAACATTGTTAGCTGGCACAAAAACTCTTAAATCTATCCTTATTAACTATGTTATTTATGGCATCCTCTTAAATTTTATTCTTTTCCCATCTTTTCATAAGATTTGCTCAAGTTTTATGTTTCATATTTATTTATACATGTGCTTTAATATACCTAAGATAAATGCATGGATATTGCTGCCAAATATAAAAACATTATTCCAAAAAAAGTTTTGATCTTTAATAACTGATGATGTAATGTGCTTCTGAGTGTATGATCTGGAAAGATATAAGTGTAGTTGAAGCTTGTTTTTTAATTGGAGGGGAATATTTTGATGTATAAACTTTTCTAATAAATCTAGGAAGTAGTAGACATGAACCTATTGGAGAGGTTTTTAGCATATGAATGGCTATAGTTTTTCCTATTGTTTTTTATGATTTTACTGTGTTTTATGGGTTCAACATTTGAAAGCCTTTTTTAAAGCTTGGTAATATGTAAACACATTATATCACAACAAATAATTAAACTAGCAAAAATTAAGGGTGATCTATCTATCTATCTATCTATCTATCTATCTATCTATCTATCTATCTATCTATCTATCTATCTAGATCAGGAATACATCTGTATGTTTGCCTCCAAAACAGACATACCTACATATAAAACATGAATGTATAATAGGAAAGCACTGCTGTAAGTAGTTTGAACTTTTTATAGCCATATCTCTGTTATTCATGTGTTTGAAAGTTTAGGTATTTTATGTTATAATATTTGATTGTATTTAAAATATTATTTTAAATCTTGTATGTGGGCATGCAATTCATAAAAATTTTAAACGAGTAAATAAACATTTTACCTATACTGACTCCAATCTGCCCATAACATATAGATAGATTTTTCCAAGGTCTGAAGAGAGTTGTTTATTTAAAACAGATAACTGAAACATTGTCTCATAATTAAAGTAAGTAAGTAAAGTAAATAAGAAGGTTTTAATTACAATGTTGAGTCTTCTTTTTGTTTTTTACCAATCAGTCTACAGTTCATCATTGAGAAAATAGTCTATGTAGAGAAGTAGAAGGATTTTAAAATTAGAGGCTGTTACTACTGACTTAAGTACAGAAAATACATGCCATCAGCAGCTTTTACAGGAGCAAAATCTTTTTCATTACCTTTGTATATAATACTACAATTGGCAGTGAACTAAATATTCCTTGTACAATTTATATTTTGATCATGTTGTATCTAGGAAAGTATAAATAGTTCAGTTCCAGTATTAAAATTAAATTCTAGCTGAAAGATAATGATAATACTAAAATTGTGCCATTAATATTTATATTGTTTCTTTTTATTCTGCAGAATAATAGTTCTTTGGTTTGGTGTCAGAATCACAAACAATGTTCAAAGGTATGTGCTTGCCATATTTATTCATCATATTTTTTGGGGGGTGTGGATTTCTGTATTTTTTTTCTCACTATACTGTAGTATGTCTAACAACTAATTATTACTTTTTCATTGATAAGATTTTGCAGCAGCAATTTATATTAATTATATAAAAACTACCTTTAACTTACATTGGCTTTGATAGCTTATTTTAGCTATCAAAGGGACTTAAAAATGATTACTCATGGCTAAATTGAGCAAATCAATCCACACTCACCACTTTTGGGGAGGGGAGCAGGGAAGATTTATTTGATTTATTTTTTTAAATTTTTTTTAATTGATTTTAAAACATAAATGACATAAACAATATTTCACCCAGTGCTATACATAAGAAAGGAAGATTT
>JAOYMU010000010.1:20575809-20588705 GCA_025802295.1 Psammodynastes pulverulentus
TCAGGAGGGAACCTCTTCGGGGAGGTGTTAGAGCCTATTCTCGTGGAGGATAAGAACAAGAGAAAGGTTCTTCCCTCCACTCAAAGACGCTCAGAGAGAAGGACCACTCCATACTTTCAAAGACAGTCCTTTCGACCCACAGAGACAGGGTGGGAGTCTTCCTATTTTCAGAGACCCCCTCAAAGGACAGACAGACAGACCTTTAGAGCAGGATACAGAAGGAATAGACAACAACCTTACAATAGAAGGGCCTTTAGAGGCTCGGGGGGGCGTTTCCCCCGTAAGAAATGACTTCAGACAGGAGTCTCCTATTGGAGGACGTCTCGCGAGATTCGCAGAGCACTGGGAGACTACTACATCAGACGCCGGGTCATCAGAACAATAAAGGAAGATTTGAGACTAGAGTTTCTTTTTCCTCCCCCGAAGCACTTCATTCGCTGTCCAACTTCAAGGAGCGTGGTAAAAAATTGCGCAATGATGACCGGTCAAACACTTCCTGGAGATTGCAGCCATAGAGTTAGTACCAAAGGAGGAACAGGGACAGGGATTTTATTCCATCTTATTTGTGGTTCCAAAGCCTTCAGGGCAGGGAAGACCGATTCTAAATCTCAAAAAATTAAACAATTACATAGTGTACAGACGATTCAACATGCACTCCTTTCAGTCCATTCTAGAGGGAATAAGGGAGAGAGACTATTTAGCGTCCCTGGACCTCACGAAGCCTATCTTCACGTACCCATATGGCCAAACCATCGTCAATATCTCAAGTTCTGCTTCCAGGGCAGACATTATCAATACAGGGCCATGCCTTTCGGCCTCTCCTCAGCCCCTCGCACCTTTACAAAGCTGATGGCGGCTCTGGCAGCATACCTGAGGTCGGTCCCCATAAGGATCCAGTGTTATCTGGACGACCTGCTTATTCAAGCTGTAGATTACGATCAGGCCCTAAGGGATTTACAGACTACTATAAAATGCCTACAGCTTCACGGGTTTTCAATCAACCTACAAAAGAGCAGTTTGAACCCGAGCAGACGTCTAGTGCATCTCGGAGCAATTATCGACACGCAGAAGTGTCAGGTCTTTCTGTCCCAAGACCGTTTTGACAATATCAGGAGGGCAATAGCAGAGGTCAGATCAGAGCAGTTGGTCTCTCTGGTATCCCTATCCCAACTATTAGGCAGAATGATCTCCTGCATAGCCATAGTTCCTTGGGCGCACCTCCATGCCAGACGGCTTCAGTGGTTCATGCTGCCATTCCAACAGGCAGGCCTCAGCGACTCCAGAACCAGAGTACATGTCCCAGCTCACGTCATACAGTCTCTGTGGTGGTGGCTTTCCCCAGCATTGCACAGGGGGACCTTGTTCAAGGAGCCCAGATGGTTGGTTCTGACCACCGATGCAAGCCTATTTGGCTGGGGGGCACACCTCCAGTCCCATAAGGCTCAGGGTCGCTGGAACCAGAAGGAAGTGGCTCACAACATAAACTGGTTAGAATTCAGGGCGGTTTCCCTTGCCCTAACTCAATTTCAACACTTGGTCACAGGTCAGCACGTGCTAATTCTCACGGACAATGTAGCAACGAAGGCCCATATAAATCGTCAAGGAGGCACCCATTTAGGTCCTCTGACAACCGAAGCGGAAAGGATGGGTCTGTGGGCAGAGAAGTACCTACAATCGATCCGGGTGGATCACATATCAGGGAAGGCAAACACCACGTGGCTGAACAGGGCCACGTTGGACCAATCGGAGTGGCACCTGAACCCAGAACTATTTCAGGAACTATCAAATCGGTTCGGCCAGCCAATCATAGACCTGTTCGCCTCAGCAAGGAATTCACAGCTCCCAAGATTTTTCACCAGATTTCCAGAACCGGGAGCGGAAGGAGTCAATGCGCTCCGCATCCCGTGGCCCCAAGGCCTCCCGTATGCCTTCCCTCCGCTTCCTCTCATTCCCAGGGTGATCAGGAAGATCATAGAGGAACAAGCGCTAGTACTTCTCCTGGCCCCCTATTGGTCACGACGTCCATGGTTCGCGGACCTTTCCAGCCTCTCAGTGGCCCGACCGTGGAGAATTCCTCAGGAAAGGATGTCCCTCACTCAAGGAACCTTGGTCCATCCAGACCCACAGTGGTTCAACTTAACCATCTGGCTCTTGAGAGGAGGATCCTAGCGAGGAGCAAATTTTCCACCAAGGTGATCCAGACAATACAGGCAGCCAGACGACAATCTACGACCAGAATCTATGATTCCACATGGCACAAATTCTGTAGGTGGTGCTCAGACCACCAACGAGATCCTCTCTTAGTCTCTGTCCCTCAGATCTTAGAGTTTTTGCAGGAGGGCCTAGACAAGGGGTTGGCTCCGAATACTATCCGGAGACAGGTAGTGGCCTTGGCCACAGTATTAAGGGTGGAGAATGTAAGATCTTTGTCTCAGCACCCAGATGTTCGTAGCTTTTTGAAGGGAGCCTCTAATTTGAGGCCACCCACCATATACAGATACCCTACTTGGGACTTACCTAGGGTATTACAGGCTCTGACTAGTTCCCCATTTGAATCCTTGGGGTCAGTGAGCCTTAAGCTGTTATCCTTCAAGGTCTCCTTCCTCGTAGCAATTACTTTGGCGAGGAGGATTTCCGAGTTAGCAGATCTATCAGTCAGGGAGGACTTATGTTTATTCCGGCCTACAGAGGTAGTGTTGAGGTTGGATCCCTCATTCATTCCTAAAGTTAACTCCAGATTCCATAGGGCTCAGGAACTCTTGCTTCCGGACTTTTGTCCAAACCCTAGTCATCATAGAGAACGACGGTGGCGCACCTTAGATGTCAAGAGGGCCCTTAAAATTTATATTAGCAGGACGTCTGCATTTCGCAGGATGGAAGCCCTCTTTGTGTCCTTTCAACCAGCATCCTTAGGGGCTAAGGGGTCCTCTGCTACTATCGGGCGCTGGATTAGAGCATGTATTGACAAGGTCTATAGGGAGCAGGGCATCCCTATACCACGGGGAGTGACGGCCCATTCGACCTGTAGTGCAGCTATGACAGCAACCTGGAATACTCAGGCCCCTCTGGAGGAGGTCTGCAGAGCGGCAACCTGGGCCTCTCCGTCAGCCTTTATTAAGCACTATAAGTTGGACGCCTTTGCGTCGGTGGAGGCTGCATTTGGCCGATGAGTTTTAGAACAAGTAATAGCTTCCCCACGGGAACGGGTACAAGCATCTGCCCGCCCTGGTTTTCCTTAGCTTTGGTATATCCCAAGCTGAATTCTCCAATCAAAGTATGCTGGAGAACGGAAGTTGTACTTACCTGAACGTCCCTTCTCAGAAGTTTGATTGGAGAATTCAATCCCGCCCTGACAGATAGCTTGTGCTGGAGAGAGAGTGTAGGAGGAGCTGATTTTTTCCAGGGGCTGCGTCTTCATAAACAAAACTGGAGGCAAGAGCCACAAGGAGACCTTTTATACTGGATTATCTGCTCATTCACGAGGGCAAAGTCTGGGAGGATTTACCCAAGCTGAATTCTCCAATCAAATTGCTGAGAAGGGACGTTCAGGTAAGTACAACGTCTGTTTTATACATTTCAGAATTGATGCTCTCTTTCTTTGAAATTAGGGCATTTTATATATGGGGTGAGATGATTTTCCTATGTTGGCTCAAATTTAATTTTCATCCATGAAGCACATTAGTAGATATTTATGGATAAGCTTAGGTTTTCCAGGTGGGCCTGACACTGACCACTTAGCATCAAAATGTAGCCAGAATTTAGCTACATTTAGCAATAGCACTTTAGATTTAGATTTACATTTAGCCCATAACTGTATAACCCTAACCCTAATCCCAAAATCAAATATAATATTCAGATGACTGATAAAATCAGTTCAAATAAACTTAACAAATCAACAAAGGGGGTGCCCATAAAATATGTTATTGCAATTATTCAGATATTTTATCCCAACCTTTCTTAAAAGAACTCAAGCTAGATTTTATTTTCCTCTATCCTCCTAAGAATTTTTATTATTCAGATGTGCTTTATTATTATGTTACTATATATATATATATAATCTTAAGTTACAGAGGCAGCCTTGTATCTGAAAAGGAATTTGAACCCTATATTCTTTTAATGTTGAATATTCCAACCATTACAAAATCTACCTTATGGCAATGTCCATCTAGACAGGACAACAACATCCTAATATCCTAACTTACTGACAAAATGCGATGTGTGCATTGCATTGCGACGGGTTACATCACTGGTCATAACATGATGTAACCCAACGCAGCATGATGTAAGCATCGTGATACATTGGAGGTTTAAAGAAACAATTAAAATGTAACATTTAAATTGTAGCTTAGGAAATTTTATTTCTTTTTGTTGTAATTGAGAGGATGTAACAAGTACACAGTATTTAACAATGCTTTTTCTGAAAGTGATTATAAGTACACGTTGAATTCAGAAATTGTGAAAAATAATTCTTAATGGTGAGCTGATTGTGAGGACTGATTGTGAGGACTGATAAACTGTATTGAAGTTTATTATAATGCCTATAATAGCGGATATTGTTATATAACTAGTCAACTTGCTTTATAAAGTAATTATCAGATGGAATTGATGTTTTTATGATGCGAATCATCATATGGCTGAATGTGCTACTTGCAATACAATTGAATGTCAAGGCACTGCTTCTTACTAGCGATACTGTATCCTAAAGCTCTTCTCCAGTTCAACTAAGCCATGCTGAGTTGATCTCAATAGGCCTCAATCATGTTTCAGAGTCACTCACAAAAAGATCTGCAATAATTCTTCATGGCTACATGACCCTGTCCATTTCCTGGATTTTTCAGCATGGCTGACCCACCATGGCTTTGTCCACAGCTAGTCCTTCACCACTGATAATACTGCCACCACAACTTCTCTTCTGCTTCTCCAAGGCTGCCTAATCATTACCAATGCATAGCAACCCAAATCTTCATGGCCAATTCCCCCCACGGATGATTAAATGTGCCTCTGTTGCTTCTCGTTTCTGGCATGCTTTTGGCATGCACCCAATGATCAGAGGCACACCAGTGCTGGAAAGTAACAGTAATATAGGAGGGGCTGGGGGGGGGCTGCAGTCTCACGTTCACCAGCAGCATTTGGATGGCAAGGAGAGAGGATGATAGATAGGCTTTGCCAGCAGCCTTTGAATTGTGTGTGTGTGGAGCAGTGACAGAGAGGTTTTGCCAGTAGCATTTGGATAGTTCACAGTGAGACAGGAAGAGAGTGGCTGAAATGTACTATTCTTATTAGCAGGATCTGTTATTTACTTTTCCAGTGAGAGACACACACCAACACGCACACCCCTTCCATGGGTTTCAATTGACCATTAATGTTTAATCACATTTCATTTATTGGTTTGTCTGGGATGAACTTTGGGATTGGATATGTGTGTGTGTTGGTGTGTATCTCTCACTGGAAAGGTAGGATTTAGGTTTCTGCTAGCTTACTTTAAAATGATTCCCAACTTCCCTTTTTTTCTTTCTGGCTTCCTTTTCATCAAAGTTCAGCAGCTGTGACCACATCAATCTATCAGATTCTGGTAGCCAAGCAACTGGGGTGAGCACCGTCACACACACACACACACACACACACACACACACACACACACCATTTTGGAGCTATGGTTGCTTTTCTGCCAACCCCCCTGCTTTTAATCTGCTCTTAATTTAGCATAATAAGGGTGCTCCCCGTTTTTCTCCCTTCCCCTGCCCACTTCTCAAAAGTATTTTCCCTTTCTTTTTGTTCTTCTTTCACTGGAGCAGTATTAGAAGATCATGGAAATGCTTGGCACATCTTCTGTAGTTCTATGGATCTCTATCATTTGGCGCCTATGCTGTGAATAATGCATTTAGTTTTGCATGCTTAGTTGTCCTGGGAGGTTTTGCTGGGGGCAAGGAGGAAAAAAAATTGCTGGGATGGTGATCCAACACCTTCACCCCCTCTTTTTAAGGGAAGCTATCAAACCCCCCCCCCCCATGTAAAGAACTGCAAGGAAAAACAAGTGCAAGAGATATTTGGGGGTGTGGAAAATAAAAGGAGGGGCAATTTCTGAATGAACAGATATATTGGGCCGGGGGAAGAGGCATATGGCACAAGACAACCAAACATGCAAAACTAAACACATCATTATGTAAGGACACAATTTATTTTTATCTATTAACAAAGTGGAAACAAAAATGTAAACAAAGTGAACAGAAGAGAAATCCAAATTAAATCAATATCTGGTGAGACCATCCTTTGTCTTCAAAATAGCATCAATTCTTCTCCAGCATGATGAATGGAGAATCCACACACATGGGTTGTCTTTGCCTTGTTGCCCTGGAGACTAAGTCAGCCAATCTTTGCCACGGCTCTCCTGCTATGACCAGGAATCCCCAGTCATGACTTAGTCTTCGCCCAAGAAAGAAGTGGTGAAGATTGGCTCTTAGATTCCAGGATAAGTGTGTGGATTCTTCCAGGTTGTAATTCCCTTTCCCTTCCCTCTCTAGTGCTGAGACTATCTCTGCCATCAAAACTGCTAGCTCTAGCAGCAGTTTGCCGCTCCTTAGAAACCTTGTGGCTTCATATAAGGAGCAAACAAGGTAGCGACAATAATGGGTGCCATTTCGGACACCGTTTCGGTGATCCATAAGGGTGGGGGGAGATCCCCACTGCAAGGTTTCTTGGCTCCATTAAAGCCATTCTCAAAGGATTAAATAACCATAGCCTAGCTTCAGCCCTGCCAGCGCTGTGAGGCAGGATATCAGAGGGGTTTTTTTCAGGGAAAAAGAAGGTCGTTTAGTAATGAACACCATTTTGAAAACCCCAAACAGCTCCTTCAGGCTATTCAAATGCCCAGGATTTGGGAGTTCTTAAGCCAAAGGGAAATATCCTTCATCCAGCTCCAGTAAGAAGGCTCCAATTAGAGGCAGAAGCCTCCCTAATAAAAATACAAGAGCTCCATTAGCAAGGCACTGACAAGCGGACTCAGGGCGTGGTTTTCCACCTAAATGCCACCATTACAGCACCCATCACCATCACGATAGTGCTGTTTGTGAGTGTGCTGGCTACCCCATTAAATTGATCTTGCCACCACCATTTATTGCCATCTCTGCCTGCTTGGATTGAATGTGCTGGCTCTGCTGCCACCATCTTTATTCCATGATCTACCTGATCAGATTCTGGCCCTGGCCCTGGCCACCACCATTTATTACTTCCAGGAGCTGGCTTGATCGTGTGTGTGCTGGCTAATCCATTAAATTGGTCTTGCCACCACTATCGTTAGCCACAACTTGGCTTGATCTCTGCAGTTCTCTTAATTGCCTGAAACTATACATTGTGATTGCCATTACTGTGATACATCTGATCCTATCATGGCAGATAACAACAGGGGCCCAAGCCCCTCAGAGTACCTCCAGCAGCTCCTCCAGGAGTAAGAAGTCCAGATCTGCTAAGCAGGAAGCTGCTGAGAAGATTAAATCAAAGGCCATTTATGCCAAGAAATCTTCCAAGTCTGATGAGAGGGATGCAAGCAGACATAAAGCATTGGAAAAACAATTCTCCAAAGCTGGTAAGACCAAGGAAACACAGGTCAGTCAGAGGGCCCCCATTTCCATGGACCCATCTGTCTTTGGACCTCCATAGCAGGCCTCAACTTCTGCCATTCCAAAATCATGGTCCCCAGAGGGTGAAACAGGCCGGATAATGTTTCCCATAGCAGAGGAAGTAGAGATAGAATCTCTTCAAAGTGAGGAGATAGAATCTGATATTGAACCGCAGATTCAGGACAGAGGAGGACACCTTCACACCCGCAGCTACAGGGCTTAGATCTCCACAAAGGCAGGAAACACACTTGTCAGTGGACATGTAGTGCTTGATTTCACAGGACATTGCACAAGGCGTGGCCTCCACTATCCAGATAAGGGACCAGGTTGCCTCTGCAGCTTCAGGCAGACCAGTTCAGAGTTTGGTTCCATATTCTCATATGGAAGAAATTGAGTACAGGCAACTGATATCTCCTTCCTCTTCATCCAGAAGCAGGAGGTCATTAATAGAGGATGAGGAACAGAGGCAGCAGGGGATGTCACAGGATGAAGATTTATCCCCTGAACCTCCTCCTTTCACAGACCTTTTCAATCCGGCCCTATTTAAATCTTTACTACATAAGGCCAGATTCACAGCCCAAACTGGTTCACAGAGTCTTCCCCAAGATGAACCATCCACCTCCTAGGGTCCTTCCAGTGGGGTGTTTTCTGAACCCACATTCACACAGCAGGACATTCCTTGTCCCACACTGTTTCTTAATGTAGTTCAACAACAATGGGGGGAACTGATAAGTTCTTTAACGTGGACTCAGCCATGTCACAACTCACATCTGTACCAGCAGTAGATGAGCCATTGGCATCCCTAGTTTTATCCTCCACGATTTCCGGGGATATAGCAGAGGCCCTGAAAGTGGAAAACAGGAAAGTGGAATTGAATTTTCACAGAATGCACCAGGCTTCAGCCTGGGTGATCAAAGCAGCTATGTCAATATCCTTTTTTGCCAGGACTTCCCTCCTCTGGTTGTGCCAATTACAGGCTAGAATTCAACCAGAGGAGCTAAGGGTACACCAGGACCTAAATAAATTGGTGGCTGCATCCGAGTTCATGGCAGACTCCACATTACATGTGGCTAGATTTTCCTCCAGGGCCTTAGCATCCAATGTCACCTCCCGTCAGCTACTTTGGCTTAGACAGTGGCAGGCTGACAGTAGGTCCAAATGGTGACTAGCTTCAGCCTTGTACAAAGGGGGACAGTTATTTGGAGAGGCACTTAATCCCTATTTGGTGGAGAATAAGGACAAGGGCAACATCATGTCCCACCTAATCAGGTTAGACAGGAGGGCTACCCCTTATGGACAAAGACAGTCCTTACATCCAACAGACATGGGATCAGACTTCGTTCCATATGCCCGACCCTAGAGCTGATAAGTCTAGTAACAGAGACAGACCCAGACAATTTCAAGCAAACCGGCCCTTTCGGGGCACAGGAGGTCATCCTTTCAGAAAGTCTTAAGTGATGTCAAAACCTCCTTTCCCATAGGGAGCAGACTGATCCTCTTTGCAGACAAATGGGAGAGCATCACCTCAGATCTTTGGGTCCTCAATACCATTAGATTTGGCCTGGCTCTAGAATTCAACTCCAAACTTCCGAGACACTTTGTTGCTTGCCCAACTCCCAAAAATTTGGTCAAGCAACGCCTCATGAAGGCGGTCATTGGCCACTTATTGGACATCCAGGCCATAGAGCCGGTACCACAGAATCAAAAAGGAAGGCGGTACTTGATCCTTTTTGTTGTCCCCAAAGCCTTGGGAGATTGGAGAGCCATATTGGATTTTAAAAAATTGAAATCCATTTGGCATACAAAAAATTCGAAATGCAAACACTACAGTCCATTCTAGCAAGCATCAGAAGGGGGATCTCCTGGCATCAATAGATCTGACGGAGGCATACCTATATATTCCCATTCTTCCCAAACATCAGGAATTTCTCAGGTTCTGCTATGCAGACCACCACTTTCAGTACAGGACTCTGCCATTCAGCCTGTCATCTGCTCCCTGGGCATTCACAAAGATCCTGGTGGCATTAGCCACGCACCTGAGGACCATCCCAGTGCGAGTCCAGTGTTACCTGGACAACATCCTCATACAGGCATCCTCCATTCAACTGACCCAATTACACCTGGAATTACCATCAATACCCTTCAGGATCATGGGTTTTCAATAAACTTTCAAAAAAGATGAGACAGTTCCATCCACCCGTCTACTACATCTAGGCATGGTGATCAATACAAGGAAATGCAAGGTATGCCTGTCTTGGGACTGTCAGGACAGCATTTGGTCCTTAGTCACTCAGATTCAAAAGGAGCAAGTAGTAACCCTAGTACTTCTTTCCCAATTGTTAGAAAAGATGGTCTCATAAATAGCCATACTCCCCTGGTCAAGGCTCCACTCCAGGGCCTTCCATTGGTTCTTACTACCATTCCAGAGACTAGGAACCAGCACTTCCAACCACAGGATGTGAGTCCCATCTCAGATACTCATCTCCCTCCAATGGTGGCTGTCTCCAGCCATCTCCAGGGGAACACTTTTCAAGGAGCCCAACCACCTCATACTAACATTAGATGCCATTCTATTCGGCTGGGGAATCATCTGACTTCACAATTTGCTCAAGGGCAGTGGTCCCCGTCAGAGCCACAGCACAACATAAATTGGTTGGAGCTCTGAGCAGTACACTTAGCCCTATACCACTTCCACAACAGAATGGAGAATCAGCATGTGCTAGTCCTCATGGACAATGTAACAGCAAAAGCCCAGATAAACAGGCAGCGGGGACACAGTCCATGTCCCTCATGGCTGAGACACAACTGCTGGGCACCTGGGCAGAAAACAACCTCCTGTCGCTCAGAACAGAACACATCTCAGGAGAGACAAATATCCAGGCACACTTCCTCAGCAGGAACATGGTGGGACCATTACGAATGGAGGCTCCACCTGGCTCTCTTCGTGGAGATAGTGAAAAGGTTTGGGCACCCAGTACTGGATCTGTTTGCACCACTAGCAAATTCCCAGCTTCCGAGGTTCTACTGCTGGTACCCGTCTCATGGGGCAGAAGGGGTGGATGCCCTAAGAAGCCCACGGCCCAGAGGGCTCCTGTATGCATTCCCTCCTGTCCCCTGATTCAGGGAGTGATACGGAAGATACTGCAGGAACAAGCAGAGGTAATATTCATTACTCCCCACTTGCCAAGACAGCTGTGATATGCAGACCTCGTAGATCTCTCGGTATCTCCTCCAGATGGATACCTCAGAGTCAAGTATCCTTCAGCCAGGGGCAAATGGCACACATTGGATGTTTGTAGAGCATTGCGTTGCTACATTAAGTGGGCCACTTCTTTTCGTCACTCTGAAATTCTCTTCATTTCATTCCAGCCCTCCTCAATGGGCAGGAAAGTGACAGCCTCTACCATTGGAAGATGGATTAGGGCTTGCATAGCAAAGGCGTATGAAATGCATTCACTACCTGTTCCACAAAGGATAACAGTACACTCCACTCGGAATGCAGCAACCACAGCCGTGTGGGCAATGCAATCTTCCATTGAGGAAATTTGCAGTGTGGTAACTTTGTCATCCCCCTCTCCATTTGTGAGATACTATAAGCTGGACAAATTTGGATCTGCAGATGCATCATTTGGTAGGAGATTACTGCAAAGTGTAGTACCAGACGTTGGGACACAGGCCCAGACTTCTTCCCACCCATATGGACAGTAGGCTTTGGTATGTCCCACGTATGTGGATTCTCCATTTGTAATGCTGGAGAATTGGCATTGTCTTACCTGAACACCATTTCTCAGCATGATGATCCACTGCCCCCATAGGGTCCATCAGGTCCCATGTCATGGGAGTTTGAACCAATAGATCATCTAATGATGTGCCTTCGTCATGATTGGGGATTCCTGGTCATAGCAGGAGAGGCTTGGCAAAGATTGATTGACTTAGTCTCCGGGGCAACAAGGCAAAGACAGCCCACATGTGTGGATTCTCCATCATCATACTGAGAAATGGCATTCAGGTAAGACAATGCCCATTCTAGGTACACTTTCACAGTTTTTGAAGATACTCAGAAGGTTCCTTCAAGGTTATTTCAAACATCTTTGAGAACTAACCGCAGATCTTCTGTGGATATAGGCTGCCTCAAATCCTTCTGTCTTCTCATGTTATCCCAAACAAACTCAATGATGTTGAGATCAGGACTCTGTGGGGAAGAAACCATCATTTCCTTTGGTGACAAATTGGTTCCTGCTAAAGCCAAATATCTCAAATTTTGACTCACCAGTTCAGAGCACTTTCTGCCATTTTTTTTGCATCCCAGTTCCTATGTTTTCATGCATAGTTGGGTCGCTTAGCCTTGTTTCCATGTCTGAGGTATAGCTTTAGATCGCAATTTTTCCACGAAGACCACTTATGGCCATACTTCTCCGGACAATAGATGTGTGTACCTGGCTCCCACTGGTTTCTGCCAATTCTGTACTGATGGCACTGCTGGACATCTTCTGAGGTCAAAGGGAAGTAAGCACGATGTATCTTTCATCTGCTGTATTAAGTTTCTTTGGCCAATCACTGTGTCTATGGTCCTCAACATTGCCTGTTTCTTTGTGCTTCTTCAAAAGAGCTTGAACAGCACATCTTGCAAACCCAGTCTGTTTTGAAATCTTTGCCTGGCAGAAAATTTGTTAATGTGGTTTAGCCACCTTTTGTCTTTCCCTGTGCTCAGTTTTGCCATGGTGTATGACTTGTGACATGAAACTGTCTTCCATAACCTCATCTTAGTAGCAGAGTTTGGCTTTCTCATCCCATTTTAAGTCTCCTACACTGTTTCAGTTAATGACTGTGTTAGCTGTTTAGCTGCTTCAGTTAATGGCTGTGTTCAACCTACATATGAAATTGATGTTCATTAGCACCTTCTTGGTATAATTGTTTAATCATACACCTGACTCTAATCCCACAAAACCCTTGACTTTGTGCAAGTGTAAGAATTGGTGCTGTTTTGAAGGCAAATGGTAGTCACTCCAAATATTGATTTGATTTAGATTTCTGTTCATTTGCTTAATAACCTATTAACACAGTGGTTCTTAACCTGGTTTCGATCGAACCCCAGGGGTTCGGTGAGTCAGTCTCAAGGGTTCAGTGGAGGTAGTAAATATTCATTATTATGTTTTTGTGTGAAAATCATGTTTTAATCATGGTTTTGTTCTTTGTTCTTAATGATTTTGTTCTTTAATGATTTTGTTCATTTTGTGCACCTATGTATAAAATATATACCTAAATATATACCTATGTTTT
>JAOYMU010000010.1:20656973-20667168 GCA_025802295.1 Psammodynastes pulverulentus
TTTGGTCTGTACAAATATATGCAATATATTTTTATACAAATACAAATGGGCATACAAATTGAATAATGGGAAAATGTGAATGAAATAACTGAAATTCACATTATGTGCTGGGTATTTCAAATTTATGTTAGAAATAGGAATAACAAGAGAGGACTTTTTACCATGTTTGATGGACTTGTAAAAAAAAACGGATTCAAATAGAAACATTAACTCAAATATTTTAAAGATTAATATACATCCTTTTGGGACTAATAGATAGTTGCAAAAACCCATGGAACTTTGCTGTTACATATAATAATAGCAGTAGGACCAAAGGTGGTATTCAGCCAGTTCTGACAGGTTCTGGAGAACCGGTAGCAGAAATTTTGAGTAGTTCAGAGAACCTGTAAGTACCACCTCTGGTTGGCCCCGCACCCATCTATTTGCTGCCTCCTGAGTCCCAGCTGATCAGAGTCCCAGCTGATTGGCTGGGTCTTCTTTTGTTGCCCTGCACAGGAGAACGGAACTGGAAAGCAGGTGAGTGGGGTGGGGGAGGGAATGGGGATTTTACAGTATCCTTCCCCTGGAGTGGGGTGGAAATGGAGATTTTACAGTATCCTTCCCTCAGCCATGCCCACCAAGCCACACCATCCCCACCAAGCCACGCCCACAGAACCAGTAGTAAAAAAAATTTGAATACCACCACTGAGTAGGACTTCTATCTGTATAGCAGTGGAAAGTTTCACACAACCTGCAATGGGAGAATGAATGGTGAAAAAGATGGAATTGGATGAAATGGCAAAACTGACAACTCTGACTACAGAAAAGACATTGATTAATTGTAATGCTGATTGGAAGCCTCTTGGATTTTCTAAAGGAAAATGAAATTATGATATATAGATTTGATCATTAGAGAAAAAAAAAGTAAATAACAGAATATTGAAAGTTCCATTGTCAAGTTAGAATAAGAGGTTAATTTAAATGTATGCATTTAGTCATTTCTTTGTATTTTTTTTTCTGCACTTTTGGCTTTGTTCTTTCATTCTTTACTTTTTTCCTTTTTTCTATCTTAATTATTACTTTTTGTTAGTTTTTGATCTTTTCACTTTAAATAAAATCTAATAAAGGTATCTCTAAAAAGAGCAAATAGCAGAAATGAAGTACAGCTCATTGCTGGCCAGGAACAATGACACAGTCAGTTCCTCCTACCAAAGCTGTCCACTGTAAAGGTTCTGTGGAGTCCCTACATCCTCTCAGCTCCCAGCCTTGTTTTAAAGTTCTGTTCTCAGGCCTGGCAACCCTATCAAGCCCTTGCAGTGAACAAGTTGAAATCTTTTAGATGGTAAAATGATTGTGGATTTTCTTATTCCCCTTAATATGGATTTTCAATGTCTCTCCAGTTTTGTTGCCGCTTTTTATAGAAGAAGGAAGCTGAGCCTTGAGTCAACAGAAGTTTTAAAACTGTTTTAATAATTAAAAAAAAAGTTTTATTGATGAGGATAGATGCAGTCCTTGTTTAAGTGTGAAGTGTAATGATTCTAGGCTAGCTTTGAGCGCTAAGGAAGAGGAGCTGGCAAACTAACTAACTAACTAACTAACTGCTGAAGAACTTGAGCCGCTTCCCTCCTGATACTGAGCCTGAAGGTACTGATCTGGCTCCAGATGAATTCATGCCACCACTATTGTATTGTCTTCCAACCACTTCCTACATAATAGATTACATCTATGCCTGTGTTGTGCTTGACAACAGCATAGATCAACAGCTGAGTAACAAGTCAGGAGAAGGGACACTCTTTCTGGACAATACATCATTATTTACACATTTCCTTTCCACTGTAGGGAGTCTCAGAGATGTTTGAAGTCCTCCAAATCTTATTGTAAAGACCCCGAGTCTCTCCAATATATGCAGCTTAATTATAATTTTGTTTGAATGAAATGAAAAAGTATTTACTACAAGGAAAGTGATCTTATTAAATATATTTAATTTAGTTACATTGGATTTAAAATTACATTACATTGAAACAAATGTAGTGATATTGCTGGAGAAAAGAGATATTGCAGGGCATGAAGTATCCAACCAGTTTAATGTTTTAAATCAAACACTTCATATTAGAAAGCTGAAATTGCCTTAAGGGTGAAAGTGGTTTATATAATCTAAAATGTGTACCTATAGATCTGAAATTGTAACATAGTGGCTCTCCATGTTTCTGAGATCCAAAATTTTTATCTTTGAAGAATCGTGATGATTCACATCTTCCTTATTTCAAACACTTCAGCTTCCTCCACCAGCATGCTAACTGGTTGCGCATGACTACATCCCTTAAAAGCTAAACAACTTTGAGTCATTTTCCCACGGTCTCCTGAATAAGCTATCAATGAACTTGTAACTCCTTTCACTTCAATAAGCACCACTATGTTATTTTTGAACAAACTGAAAACAAGACTGATTATTCATAAGCATTCAAAATGTCTGGGTTGATTAGTTAGATATTTGATAGCCTCCCACAAAAACTTTATATTGCTTACATCTTCAGCAAAAAAGGTGGTGCCTCAAAAATAAGCAGAACCAGGCCCTGTAGCCATGTACCAAAACATTCCAAATCAACCTGGAGGAGGGTGAATTCTATTCAAATAGAACACTTGAGTTAATCCTGCTTGACTCCAAGCATTTAAGACATCCAACTCAATGAAGCCAACTCAATGAAGCTGCCATGAAACCCTTTCCCAGCTGGAAGAGTCCAGTTGTACAATAATATTGTCAAAGTTAGGCAAAGAATCTCTATAGTAGCAATTAGTAAAACAGAATCCTGACAGGCTATAGTCAACAGCAGTATGTAGGCCAATTGTGCATTTGCTCATGAGGTGTGTGGATTGCTGTTTTTCAATGTACAATTCTCTAGTCACAATATGCAGCCTCCCTGGCTTCTCATGCTTCATTTAAATTCTAGGGGAATATAGCCTGAGGAAACTCACTGGGCTTCTTGAGGCTGGGAAATATGGGCAGGAAGTTTTAAAGTGAAGGGGGATGCTGACAGAGAATAACACAGCTACTATTATGTTCTGCCATGTATAACAGCATTTTGGAGAAATGTTCATGATTTAATTTAGCAATAGCAATAGCAATAGCACTTTAGATTTATATACCGCTTATCAGTGCTTTTTACAGCCCTCCCTAAGCAGTTTACAGAATCAGCATATTGCCCCCACAATCTGGGTCCTCATTTTACCTACCTCAGAAGGATGGAAGGCTGAGTCAACCTTGAGCCTGGAGAGATTCGATCTGCCAAATTACAGGCAGCTGGCTTGTTAGCAGAAGTCTGCAATTACAATTACTGCATCCTATCTTCTGCGCCACCAAGGCTAATCATATGAGTGATCCTATTCATTCTCCAATCTAACTATTAAATCTGTTCTGTTTGTTTTTTTAAAAAGAGAATGGAAAATAAATGGAAGAAAAGAGAAAAAAGAAAGTACAAGAAAAAAGAACATGAAGGAAAAAAGAAGAAAAGAAATATTCAAAGAAGTGATTTTTTATTTTCATCACAGCAACATAAACTTAGTAATTCTTTGTTTCCCATAAGGTTACATCAAATATCTCTTATTGCAATAGCTCATCTGTTATACATACGCAAATCCATAAATCATTGACATTTCTGTCCCAGTGTCAACATAAAGTCCATAAAGAGAATTTTGTAGCTTCCTTGATAAAACAAATCAACTTTGTACTTGTTCTTTTTGCTTCTAGGAATATGAAGTTCATTCAGATATTGCAGGACTTGATCTCTCTTTAAATTTTCTTTTTCCTATCACAAAGGCTTTCTATGCTTTAGCCAACCTCTTTTGTAAATCCAGTAGGAAGTCCCTTTCCAGCTCATTCTTCTATATTCCACTTTAACTGTCATCTCTGTTTCATAATCCACATTTTTTTTCATTTTCCAGCATTTCAACAATTGCTTTATATTTTAAGTTTTCTATATCACATAAGGCTTTTTTTTAGATCTTTATCCTGTAAATCTTCTTCTAAGGTAAAGATAGCCCTTGACTTTAGCACCACAGTTGAGCCCAAAATTTCTGTTGCTAAGTGAGACAGTTGTTAAATGGGTTTTACCTCATTTTATGACCTTTCTTGCCACCGTTGTTAAATGAATCACTGCAATTGTTAAGTTAGTAACTTAGTTGTTAAGTGAATTTGGCTTCCTCACTGACTTTGCTTGTCAGAAGGTTCAAAAGATGATCACATGACTCCAGGACACTGCAACTGTCATAAACGTGAGTCAGTTGCTAAGCATCTGGATTTTGATAACTATGGGGATGCTGCATCAATTGTAAATATGAAAAACAGTCATGTCACTTTTTCCAGTGTCATTGTAATTTTGAATAGTCACTAAATGAACTGTTATCAATCGAGGACTACCTGTATTCTTTTTCAGATCTGTCTTTTCTTTTTTAATATTTTTGGACATAGAATATCAATAGAAGTATGCAACATTGCTGACATCGTAGCTGCAAGTAGTCTGTCCCCATTCTTTAAATATCTCTTGAAACATTTCTACTATCTTACTATTTTATGTCATTTTGTCCCAATGCTCACAAAAGATAAGTTCTTCCCCTGCCTCTTTTCTTTTTTCATTTATTTCAAATTCTTTAAATTCCTAAGCTTATATTCATGTTTTTGTCCTAAAATGAAAGAAAAATCACCAGATGGCTTTGCAGATTTGCTATTTTGAAGACCTCTATTAGTCTCAACTTAATCAAATAGGTAATTTCTGAGTCTTCTGCCTTATCCAGAGGCATTCATTGAGACTGATCTACTCACCTTTCCTTTACTCATCTGGAGATTTGCTAGTTCACCATTCTTCCCAGAAAACAAATCTTTGTTTTCATGTACTAGAGTTCAGGTTCATCTTACTTATTTCTTATATTCTGATATGAGCAAATGGTCATTTTGACTTTTCATTTACTATTTTAATGGTATGAGGTTTCTACTGTCTTTTATTTACTTCAGGACTCTTCAAGTCTATATGATTCATTTTAAAATCTTCCTGTAAAGTTCACAATCTTGGCTAAACACAACTGTCCATCATCCCGGTAAACTAAAAATGTTCTAAGATATCAAATGTCTTCCATTAACATGATTATATATAATTTACTTGCAATATTCCTATTTTCCTTCCCTTCTTTCAATGGGCATTTAGAGAGAGATAAGAATAGCATCCGCCCTAATGGTTTTCCATCTTCCTTCTCAGATCTTTTGTAGTTTTCAATAATATCATTGCCTCCAATATAAAATAAAGAGGAATAAATCATTCTTAGTAATTCTTAATAATAATAACCCCATAGAAACTAACAAGAAGGAATAGTTAATTAACCTGATCATTCTTTAAAGTTGCAGTCTGATCTAGATACTATACAAGTCATAGTGTATAACCACTAACTCCTTACAGCTCTTCTTGCAGACCTTAGTTATCTGCCTATTTAGAAACTACATCTTGTTTAAAGCATCATCTTTTCTTCTCCTAAAGCTTTCAGAAGTTTCCTTTTATGAAAATATAAAAGCTATTCTGAATATCAATTGTAGATAATATCTTTGAGATTTCTTTTTTTCTTTCTTTTTTTCATCCATGAGTCATGCTCATAAATTGGATAGAAGGCTAGTTCCTTTACTTCTTTACTGGATTTTTCTTTTGGAATGTTGTTTCTTCTGCCAATTTCTGCTGAATGGCTCAATTATTTGTTCTGATAAATCGTTATCTTCTTTACCCTTTCATGAACCCCTGGAAATTGCTATACTCATCACTGGTGTCATTAGTTCCTAAGAGCCTTGTTCTCTATTACTAAATGTCACCCTCCATCCTCAATCTGCAGCATAAAGCTAATGTGATGAAATTAGAGAAAGCTTTTGGTTCAGCCCTATTAAAATACAGTGTGGTTTTTTTTAACTAGAAGTATTTCCTTTTCTCGCTAATCACAATGCTGGTGTGGCATCAAAACACTGCTAGTAGCTGTTCATGTAACGATAACCTTACACTTGACTGCTTCTTTACACACTTGATTACACGGCTTTAGGGAAGTTTTTGCCAGGTCTGTCTTCAAATAGTATCATATTTGGGGCATGGTGTTTTAAACATTCCATTTCAAATGAGAGTTATTTTTAAGCTTGTCTGAAAACATGATTATGAATTATTAAGTCTCAATATAATGCTTTAAAAAAAATCAGTTTGGACAGATGTTGATTTTAAAAATAGCATATGGAAAGCTATTGTCTAAAGGTTATATTTAGCAATATAGAAAGATATTTGTCTATTTGCCTATTCTGTCCAATAGCAATTCTCCAGTGCCTCAAGAAGCTGTTTTTCCATGACGTGTTACCTAGTTGAAGTCACTCAAGCATAGCAGTTAAAGGTCTCTCTGTGAAATACAACTGAAGCCAGAAATTATTATTTAAATACTTGCTTTTTTTCTTACGTTGGTATTAAAGATCAATGTTTCTGGCAATTCTTGTATCAACATTGTATGCTTCCCTCAGTAAAATCTGAAGGTCATTTTTGTTAACCTTTTCATCTGAGGCATGTTCAATTCAGGAAAAAGATGTCCAATTTTTTTTCAGTGGAAAAAGTATGCCAAATAAGGATTTTATTACTGTTGTACGTTATGGAGTGTAACATTTTTATTTGGATTACCACTTTTGGCTAACAATCAGTTCTGCATACCTAATCATCAGTCTTGATCCAGGGGAGGAAATTGGCTCCTAAAAAATTGGAGCATTATGTATAAGTCAAAGACATTGATTCTTGTAAGGATTCTTGCTCAGCCCTATTTGGAGATTAGGGACTGGAGGTAGGATGTTTTGTATGACACAAATATACCGTGGTGCAAAGATTTTGTTATCGTCAGAGGAAGAATTATTGTTGTTGTTATCATCCTGATCCTCATTGTCATACATGTTTTGAAAGTTCAAAACATTCTCAAAATCCATCTCATCCTGGGCACCCTTTTTTTGAACTATTCCCATCTGGCAAACAGTACAGGATAATAAAAATGAGGACAAATAGGCTGAGAAACAGCTTCTATCCCAGGGCAGTAACTCTGTTGAATTCTACTGTATAGTGTAATATGAATGCAGTATCGGGTTTTCAATTCAATGTATAGAATGTGAAGGATGTGTGTTTATGTTTGTATTTTATTTTTATAATTAATGTACATTGAAGAAGATATTTAATTTCACTGTACGAGGTGCAATGACAATAAAGTAAACTAACATAAAAGCCACCATTCAATAAACCTTTAAGTAAAGGTAAAGGTTTTCCTGTCCTGCCATGCTTGACTCCAGGAGTGGTGCTCATCTCTGTTCCTTAACTGAGGGAGTCAGCATTGTCCAAAGACATTTCCGGGGTCATATGGCCAAGCATGGCTGTACGCTGAGGTGCACAGAAAGCTTTATTTTATTTATTAAGTATCAGCTTTACCAGTCAATAGTCATTAATGTATAGCTTTGCTTTTCTTGTCTATAAAAGAGCCCGGCCATTTGGCAATGTGATTAATCTCCCATAATCTTTTAATTTATACTATCCTTTCCATGAATAAAACTCTGAATTAAGCATATAGTTGTGTTGGATCTGCAGAATTGCTGCATGTTTGTATGTCTGCATTTGTGGATAGGTCTGTATGTATTTGTTTCTGTATAGACTGTTACTTTTTATTAAGTTGATTATTTATGAACAATTCAAGATAGTACAAGTGAAGCATTTATTTAATTATTTAGCTTTATTCTTTTATTTTACGAAGATGATGTGTTAGTCTAGGGAGAAAAAATATTGAATGTTTCTAGTAACATTGCTTCTGACTAATAAAAATTATTAAAAAGTATAAGCTTTTATGAGCTTTATCAGCTCCATAGAATGGCTAGATTGGGTGGTGTAGGATTTAAATTGATGAGGCAGAAAGAAAGAAAAGGGCAAGCAACATGTTGGTTATGTAGATGTAGATTACATGAGAGAGGTTATAAGTAATTTAACAATTAATAGTTGTAATGCTTTGTGTTTATTGAGATTTACTGAGATTGCCTTTTGATGTATATGAGTTCATCAACCTGTGTTACAGGGTTCTGTTTTTCAAAAACAGTTCTGGTATAGAGTATTTTGGGAAGTTGAAATACTGCACTACCACTTTATTCTTGTTTTGCACTTTGATACTGTATCAAATTTGTGTTTATACATACTTTTGTGCAAAGTTATTCTATTTGTTCTATGCAAAATCCAGAGGAGCATTCCTGGCAAATGATGCCATGTATCACTTTAGAAAAGAAACATGTGAAGGCAGCTGTAATCTTGTCCATGTACTTGGTAGACTCTATGATGTGATTGTTGGGGTACATATGGGACCTACTGTAAATTGACATCTAGATTTGTTGCAGGTCTATTTAAGAGCTGTGGTAGTGCAGTGGTTGGAATGCAACTAGGTCTGCTGACTGCTGGCTGCCAGAAGTTTGGCAGTTCGAATCTCACCAGCTCAAGGTTGACTCAGCCTTCCATCCTTCTGAGATCGGCAAAATGAGGACCCAGATTGTTGGGGGCAATATGCTGATTCTGTAAACCACTTAGAGAGGGCTGTAAAGCACTGTAAAGTGGTATATAAGTCTAAATGCTACTGCTATTTCCATTTTGCATAACTTTTTGTGCTGTCAAAGTTCTATTCACTAGGAAAAGGAAAAATATAGTTTCTCAATCTTTTTAGGAACTTAGATTTGACCCAATTTGTAAATAACTTTATTAATCAAGTGTGTAAAGTACAATCCCTTTGATCAACAAATGGATTCCACTTTTCTAAGCTAAGACTCTAATGGTTTAAGATGAAATGAAAATATATCTTATTTCTTTTTCTTTTTAATAAATATTATAATAATATAGGCATGCAGAGAAATACATAGATTACCATCTCTGAAGTCATCACTTGTTTTGCAATCCTTTTCTTTTTTTAGTCTTTTGTTTTATTTTTAGTGAACATTTTATTTTTTATTTTATTTTAGTAATCTTAAAACATTAACAATAGATATTATCTAAAGCATTGAGAAAAGAAAATAACTGATTACAGAATCTTCATTCAGTTCATTGAGATATGCATCTGTCAATCAAACTGAAGTTTAGAGAAAGATTGTTTTGTATGATAGCTGTTGAAAGCCAAATAATTTAGAAACTCTTCTGATTATATTTGATGAAGACAGCTTTATGTAGTATCAACTTTTCCTTATACAGCCAAGGATTAAGTGAGAGCTCCATTTAATTATATGTAGTATACTTCAACAGAATAGTATTTACAATGCATTTCAAAATCTTTCAAATTATTAATATAAGTAGAAATAGCTATAGTTTATTGAATCTGAATTTGAATACATAATCTTACTCTGGCTCTTAATGTTCTTTTTTATATAAATATGATTTTGTATTCAAACCATGAAATGCTATAGCGACTCATCCAGAGGAGAAATATTTGTTTATTCATTTGGTGTCAGATGAGACTGACTCTTTGCTTTGATGATTAGTTTTTAAATTAAGAAGACTTATTCTTGCAGTTAATGAAGATCAGCACAGAACTACTGAAGGGAAAAAATTCATTTGTTAAACATGAAGTAGTTATTGATGGGGGTCTTGCACAAATTTAATATGAAAGAAACTGAAAAATTGAAACTAGAAATGTATCCCTAGCAGTTAATCCCATCACTGCTTTAACAATATCTTTCAAAAAGTTTCTTTGGTGATAATTCTGGGAATGTTAGTTTTAAGTATATCTTGGATGGACCAGTTGAGAAAATGGAATTAAAAGCTTTGAATTCTCCAAAATAAAAGAATCAGAAATTCACCTTACACAAAGAATCTATAGGCCTAGTGCAAAGACAAAACTCTATTCTTCCTTCATTCCTTCCCATGCGGTTATCACATGACAATCACTCTTAGGACAATTTTTCAAAATTTGAATGATGTAATCAATTTATTGATTGCCAAAACCAGTTAATTTCTTTATACGAACTGGAACTGAAACAATGTTCAGTGAGTTATTTAAATCTATTATCATGTGATGACAGAGCAATAGTGCCCATGCTGCAGATTTTAAGCCTTTTGCTGAAGTTTCATGTATGTTCCAAGTCCAGAGTAAAAATTAGAACTCTCAGAAAATTCTCTTTGCTACTTGTTAGTGGATTTTTATAAGGCAATGCCAAATA
>JAOYMU010000010.1:20679652-20691887 GCA_025802295.1 Psammodynastes pulverulentus
TCGATCTGCCTAATTACAGGCAGCTGGCTGTTAGCAGAAGTCTTGCAATTACTACAATTAGTGCAATCATTCCCCTAGACACATATGGCCTGATGGATCATTGTTTCAGAGAACAGAATGACCAAGGATGGGCAAAAAAAAAAAAGCAGTGGGAGCAGAAGCAACTTCAGTCCAGTAGTGCAGCAGCAACCTATAGCAATGAAGCAGCCACAACTTTTCCAAATTTCATTCCCATGTGAGTCATGGGTCACAGATTTTGAATGCATTCTGTAAGTTAGCCTATTTGAGGTCCTTTGGCTCAAAAATTATTGCCCTATGATGCACTATTTACCCAGTTAAAAGGTCATGAGAATAAGTGTTTTGGTAATATATGGATTAAATCAATAAACTAATCAGGACCAAATGATCTTCATAATTACTAAATAAAATTAGTAATTTTAAAATTCTATTTTAAAAAATACAGTACCCAAAAATCTTTTGCTACAATTAGATTGGTCAACCATGCATATTGCAAGAGAAAAAAGAAGATATAGACTAAACTGCCCAATATCCTACTGAAATATTCTACCCCACTATTCTGTTTGAAATTGAGTAGATTGAACCACTCATTTGAATAAAATCTTCAGACTCGATTGTGAAATCACTGTTTCTCTGTTTTGAAGTAGTTTATGTATAAAGATTTTGTGAAGTTTAGCAAAGCCCATATATAAATTTCAAAAGCATTACAGGGGTTTTTTAAATAAAAAAGTTAATGATGCCAGATAACAATTGCTATCAATATTTATCTATGTTAGGAAGAGACAGTAACATCTGGCTCCATAGATGAATTCAGTGAAAATTGGAGTCAATTATTTCAATGTACTGTAGATTTCAGAAATAATTTCATCTCCTAAATCAGAGATTCCCAATCTTTTTTGGTTTGCGGCTCCCATAACACTTCGGAGTTTTTCCGCGGCTCCCTTTAGGTGATAACAAACGAATAGAAATCCGACTTGTAACTGCGCATGCGCACTAGACGTTTCAGAAATGGCGCATCAGCGTTAGACCCAGCGGGCGCAGGTATTATTGAATATTTCGCGGCACCCTTATGACGATAGCATGGCTCCCCAGGGAGCCGCGGCTCACACTTTGGGAATCACTGTCCTAAATATTCACATTGGATTTTTCATTTTTCTATATAATGAACATTGAATATGAGAGGAAATATAGCTACCGTTTGGCAAGAGGATTGCAATAATGTTTTGTTGTCATTGTTCTAAACTGAACTCTGCTTTCTCTTAATCAGTGCTTCTTCTTGATATCATAAATATTCCTTTTGCTTTGTCAATTTTGTTTGTGTGTGTGTGTATTTTAATTTTCACTTTTGCACCTGCAGGTCTGTTCCAAAAAGCAATCATTCAAAGTGGAACAGCCCTGTCCAGCTGGGCAGTGAATTACCAGCCTGCCAAGTACACTGCAATTTTGGCAGAAAAAGTGGGCTGCAACACTTTGGACACTACAGACTTAGTTGAATGCTTTCGGAATAAGAACTACAAAGAACTCATTCAGCAAACAATCACACCAGCTACATACCACATTGCCTTTGGGCCTGTGATTGATGGGGATGTAATTCCAGATGATCCACAGATTCTAATGGAACAGGGAGAATTTCTCAACTATGATATAATGTTAGGTGTAAACCAAGGAGAAGGTTTAAAATTTGTAGATGGAATTGTGGATAATGAAGAAGGCATATCTCCAAATGATTTTGATTTCTCCGTATCCAATTTTGTGGACAATCTATACGGCTATCCAGAAGGGAAAGATACTCTAAGAGAAACCATTAAATTCATGTACACAGATTGGGCAGACAAGGAGAATCCTGAAACACGAAGGAAGACCCTGGTAGCACTTTTTACTGATCACCAATGGGTTGCACCAGCTGTTGCCACAGCAGACCTCCATGCTCAATATGGTTCTCCAACATACTTCTATGCATTTTATCACCATTGCCAAAGTGAAATGAAACCCAGTTGGGCTGATTCTGCACATGGTGATGAAGTCCCTTATGTGTTTGGTATCCCCATGATTGGTCCTACTGAATTATTCAACTGCAACTTTTCAAAGAATGATGTCATGCTCAGTGCGGTTGTTATGACTTATTGGACAAACTTCGCCAAAACAGGGTAGGATGACACCTAACATTTTAAGCATATCATTGCTTTATAATTATATAATTATAATGATAAAAGCTTCTCTTTTGATATGCTTATAAAATCCTTCTCATTGGACCGGTCCTTATTTCACAGAGGGCATCTTGCTATAGAAGGAAAGTAGTATTTTCAAAACATAATGTACAAGCAGGGCTAGCTTAAAAGAACGTGCTGTAGATTTTGGGAAATATGACCTCTATGTATGTAGAAGGATTAAGATTCATTATTCTGTCTTTTTACAAATGATTCTGAATAGCTTTCCGGACCTTGGAAGGTACAATCGACACATGCGTACAATCAAACTTATCATCTTTATCAAAAATAGGCCTTGTCCCACCAATCCAGTTTAAAGAGGCAAGGCAGCAAAGCAAATTCACCATTCATAGATATTATCAAGACTACCAATTTCTGGCAATAAAAGTATATTTATTTGGAAGAATTGCAATACAAAATATAATTCAGTAATCAAGCACATTTGATTTCTGTGTATAGATATTGGTATGGCTAAAGGATTCCTTTGTCACATTAAATTGTTTCATAAATAGCAACAATGTGGTTAGTTTGTCTATTTCAGCCCTATTTTCTCACCATTGTATATTCCCATAATACTTAGGGCATATAATGTGTTACAAAAGAAAAAGAAAAAAATGATTTAACCAAGACTGCCACTGTGGTTTCTTTATAGAATTAATTGGTTGCCTTTTAAAAATTAAAGGTGGGGTAAAAGATGTAATAGAAGTAACTATATATGTTTGTTTCTTCATCTAGGATGGTATATGATTAATTTTAAAATTAATATTTAATTTCTTAAATGTGAAAGCTCCCAATATATTTTTGAAGCATATGAAAGGAACATAATGCTGCAATAGATCAGAGGAACTTATTGGTAAAGCTAACAGAAAACATTTTATATAAATATCTTAATTAATAATGCAGTATTTTCCCCTCTAGATAGCAGTGATGGTTGTTGTTTTGTTTCAGGTTTTGAAACTTTCTTTTTCGTTCTCTTTTCTTGTCTTAGTATTGAATTTTAAGAAAGGTCCTTGCAGTGCACCAAGGGCCCATAAATCTTTCCAATGAACCTTTATGGCAAATCCGAGCTTTCAGAACCGCAGCTCTACTGCAGTGCAGAAAATGGTATGCAGCAATATTGGACAGTTCAGAGAAAAACACAGTGTCCTGATTCATTCAGGAGCTTAAGTGGATTTCATAGGATTTAAGAAAGTCAGACTGGCATAGTACATATCATTACAAAAAGCAAGCAATTCTTTCTGTTCCACAAAGAAACCAGCAGAGAACATATCCTTCTCTACACTAAAAAGTGATATATACTCCTCCTTCCTTGACTCCTAAATTTAAGCATCATTCTTGCATTTTGGATGGATGGAAAATGGATGTATGGATGAATGGACAGATATATCAATCCCACTTTGGCCTCCAACCATTTTTACCATAAAAATCATAAATAGGTAGATATTAGATTTTTTCAGAATCTTCTGAATTTGACTGGCTGCTTCCACCTAGCACAGGATGGATACCAACTGTGCTTGTAGAATGTATATAATTACTTGAGTTAGAACAAAGTGATTGTTTTTCCAAGAGAAATAGAATTCTTTGTTTAGAAACATGTATACAATTTGCATATTTGTAAAACAAAATACATAGATTAAATGAATTGTCCTATACAGGTAGTCCTCAACCTATGACTACAATTGAGCCCAAAATTTCTGTTGCTAAGCAAAACATTTGTTAAGTGAATTTTGCTTCATTGTATGATCTTTCTTGTCACAGTTGTTAACTGAATCACTGCAGATGTTAAGTTAGTTACATGATTGTTAAGTGAATCTGGCTTTCCCATTGACTTTGCTTATCAGAAGATCACAAAAGGTGATCCCATGATCTGGAGACAATGTGACCATCATATATATGTGTCAGTTGCCAAGCATCTGAATTTTGATCATGTGAGTATAAGAATGCTACAACAGTTGTAAGTGTGAAAAACAATCATAAGTCAGTGTTTGCAGTGCCATTGTAACTTCAAACAGGTATTAAATGAACGTTTGTTAGTTGAGGACTACCTGTAGGAGTATCTCAGATATAAGCATAAGTTACTTTTGAATGGTAGGAGATCTTATGAAAAGGAAAATTTTATTAGGTTAATATAAAATATTATTAAAATTAAATTATAGTTTTAACAGTAGTAAACAATAAAAAAACTTGGGAGAATTTTATAGTAGTTATGGATATTTCAAACTACAGGTACATTTTACCTATACAGAAGAGAGAGGAAGGGAGAGAGAGAACATTCAGTGCAATTCAATGTAATACATTATGCATCTTACCGCCTTATTGAAAAAGAATTTATATGTTAAGAGAAACCAGAGGAAAAAATAATAAAGCTTATAACAGAAGACAGAATGCTGAACACAATAGTTGCAATGCATCAAATACTATATATTCACATATTTGTCCAATTTTGAAGAAGAAGCTTATAATTGTTACCTCAGCAACAGTTTAGTATTTTATAAAAATGTTTTTTTATAAAATACTAATGCAATACAATAAAAATTGTTTTGCTTCAATTCTTCTAAAACAGGGTGAAGCTATTGTTACTGTAGCTAATAAAAGGATATCATAATGAATCCTACTGAACTACTTCATGGAATTTTCTTCAATTTATGTAGAAGAACTTAGCAAGAGAACTAGTACTATTTTCCTTTCATCTCTTTTACTCAACTTGTAACTAAAGCTGACAGAACTTTGTATCTAAGTGAAATCATTCAAACATACTAGGAGTTCTATCTTGTTTCCAAGCTTCATCTTAAGTAAATGAGATGGGGAAAACCCATTGTAAGAACTTTCAGGACATCCCTAACGATGACAGAGCCACAACTTGAAGTTGAAAAATTCCTTCCTCTCTTTGTTTTGTTACCTTTACATTTTGGACCACCCATTTGTATCAACCCTTTCTCTCTTAGAGGATGAACTTGATTTGAGCAAGAGCCATTTTATCCAGCTGAAGCTGAATTAAACTCTAGGGATTAATAAAAATGCCAAAATCTACTATTTTTATATATAGCAAAATTAATATTATGCATTTGTGTGTGTGTTTGGTAGATAGTAAGTTGGCAGATAGATGCCATTTCTTTCTTTACTGTGTATAAAAACATGAAAATCAAAGCAAGGAACTTGAAACCTGTTTAACAATTAATAGAACCAAACAAAACCCTCCTATATAGAACAGAGAGACCACCATAAAAATATTTAGAATGGTATAAGAATATCCCATCAAAAAAATTTATAACTGTTTTTGTATATGTAGACCCACACTTTTTATATCACATCATCCATACTTTATACTGGACCCAATTAAAGTAGAGAGTAGATAGAAAGTAGAGAGAGAGAGTCCATAATAGGCCAGATCACAAGGTAGAACATGATCTATATATCTACCAGAAATCTACAACTCTAGATCTATAAATCTAAACCAGAAATTCACGTACACTGGGGGGTTTTCCCCCAACATGTATTGCCAGTGGCAAAATCTAATAGATAGCTACAATGTACAATCCAATTTCAGAAGGGTAACTGAATGGAAAATGTAGAATGTAGCCTGAATAATTTCAAATGAAGTTATATTTATATTGTTGGTGATTTGCATTATAGCAGGTTTGATACCTTTGCTTGAAACAATTTGTTTATACAAATTATATTTGCAGGTCTAATTATTGACATTGGAAACATGTTCAATTTCAGTAGCCATTAATACAAATTACTGCTGTTCAACAAAAGCAGTAGTTAACATAGCAAAAAAAGGCTTGACATTTATTATGATTTGCCTTAATAGCCATCTATAATTAAAATGAAACCCCATGTTGGGACCAGTTTTCCTATGACAAGGAAATGAGTGAAGACTTCTGTATGTATAGAGAAGATAGGGAAAAATCCATTCTATTCTCAAAACCTTTAATGTTCTTTATTTCAAAATTCTTAGTTTTTATAAAGAGAGATATCCAACACTGTAATTACAACTTTCAAGATTTTACATTTTTAGCCTTTTTAAAAAAAAGATTTCTGTGTTCATAGGTAGCTGATGTAAGCCATAGTAATAACTGAATGAGTTTACCTTTGAAAAGTTACTTGAAGCTTCATTTAATACAGACTGGATACTTATCAGTAGTTATTGTTGGGAACATATTAGACCTATATTGTGAGCCCTGCATTAGCTACCTGTTAGCTTCTAGGTAAAATTTAAAGTGCTGATGTTAATGCTTTATGACTTAGTGCCAAGCTGTCTAGAGAGCTGTATCTTCCATTGGCCCACCTGTTACAATCATGTTAGAAAAAGCAGCAGATAATCCTCTATTTTCAACAGGTCATGGAGAGTTAACATTCAAAAATAATGTTACTCAGTGGCAGTTCTGGCCCTTTGGAATGACCTCCTGCATGAGGAGGTGCATATGCCACCTTCTGGAATACATTGCAAACTGGGCTCTTTCAGAGAGAGCATTTAAATCATGATACCTCCTTGACATTATGTGTTTTATGGTTATTTATAAACATATGTTAATTGGTTGTATGTGGGCAACTGAGAATCTGTTAGATTGTGATGAGATAATACGATGATAAAGAAATAATTTTGAGGAAACATACCACTCAACATCACAAAATAGCCCCTTTTCATACTAGCATCCCAAATCAGATTCAAGTTGCCAAGTCATAAGTTTGTTCAGTGCTGTCACAATTCATAGTTCATTCCCTTATGTAGGTGAAGGGATGGCAAAGCCTGGGGTGGAGTGAAAAGGGGAAACAGCCTAGAATCCCTACATACCCATAAAGAAAGTCCAATTCCTTTTGAGTGCCCTTCAACCTTATCTAACTCTAAGCAGGTGCATAAGTTTTTAGCAATAAATTAGTTTAATTAAACCTTCACATATAGACCTGTCTTTTGCGCCTGGCACTTTACCCACTTTCTGGATGTGTATGTCCATGCCTATTATTGAAATCTGCATTTGTGAGCTATTGAAAATTCCTGGAAAAAAAAGTAACTTAAAGTATTTCTTTCATATGTTAGGCAAATATACAATTCATTTTGCAAGTATAAAATGAATCAGAGCATATATTTTGGGCAAGTATTCTGATCTAAACAGACTGTGCTCTATTAGTCATAACCTTGAAACTCAAAATATCAAGTAACGACTATAAGGAAATTGACTTTAGCTCTTGTAATACATTTGAGTATGTAAGTTGATTGTTTTTAATATTATTTATTTGTATACTTTTAGGGATCCAAACCAGCCTGTTCCCCAAGATACAAAATTCATCCATACAAAGCCTAATCGTTTTGAAGAAGTTGCTTGGTCTAAATACAATCCAAAAGACCAACTTTATTTGCATATTGGTTTGAAACCCAGAGTTCGAGATCACTACCGAGCAACAAAAGTCGCTTTCTGGTTAGAACTTGTACCACACTTGCACAATTTGAATGAAATATTTCAGTATGTTTCCACTACAACTAAGGTGCCACCACCTGATATGACATCATTCCCTTATGTTACCCGACGTTCTCCTGGGAAGTTTACCACCAAACGCCCATTAATGACTCCAAGCAACAATCCAAAGCATTCAAAAGACACCCAGAAAACCTCTCCAGAGGATACAAGTGTTCTGATAGAAAACAAGAGAGATTATTCTACAGAGCTAAGTGTTACTATTGCTGTAGGAGCATCATTATTATTCCTCAACATTTTGGCATTTGCGGCCTTGTACTATAAGAAAGACAAGCGACGTCATGAGACACACAGACGCCCCAGTCCCCAAAGGAACACAACCAATGATATTGCCCATATACAGAATGAAGAAATTATGTCACTGCAGATGAAACAGCTTGAGCATGATCATGACTGTGAGTCACTGCAAGCTCATGATACCCTGAGACTCACCTGTCCACCTGATTACACCCTGACTCTTAGAAGATCTCCAGATGATATTCCACTCATGACACCCAATACCATAACCATGATTCCAAATACATTAACAGGAATGCAACCTTTGCATACTTTCAACACTTTCAGTGGAGGACAGAACAGTACTAATTTGCCTCATGGACATTCCACCACTAGAGTATAGCTCAGTCATTCACCCATCACATACCACCTGGAAGATTAACTATAAGAAAAAGGGGAAATTCATATTCTCAATCAAGAAATTTGTGAAAATGAAAAGTTAAAAGGTGACAGAGCAGAATGGTCATAATTTTCTTCAGATCCTTTCCATAGGAACTCTGATATTCAAGAAAGATCACCCTCTCAAACCCTGTGAAATGTGAAATGTGTACATTGCTATTAGGATTCCGCTTTAATATCTCAACATTTTGATTGAAAATAAGAGTTGAGGCCTGAAGAAAGTCTCCCAGAGTGTAACAAACAGAAACAGAACTTTTGAAAAACAGAGCCAGTGACTGTATAGGGTTTCTTCTTTTTTTTTTCTTTGAATAAATAAAATTTAAAAAAAAAAGATGTTCTATATGTGCCATACCATGAATGGCCCTTGTTATACAAAAGACGTCATCATGGGCTTTTACCCATCCTAAGAAGCTGTAATCCAGAATTGGAAATAAGATTTTATTATTATTAAAAAAAATAGGACTGACTATGCAGTAAATATGTATAGTTCTGTGCAAAGAGATGACTTGCCAGCCTGAACTATATTTAAGGAACTTTGTAAAAAAAAAAAAAGTGTACATAGCTGTGAGTTTTAAAAAAAGCTTTTATTGATGTTTTCAGTTTGAAAAAAGCTTTTAGAAAGATTGTGCTTTCAGTTGTGATCTATGTGTATAAGCATTAATCATACCACCTATGTTTCCTCCCAGACCTAAAGGAGGGTGTTCTTAATTACTACTGATGATCCAAACATGTAAGATTTTTCCTATTGTTTCATTTCTGGGAAAACATGTTGTAGCATACAAAGGACACAGATGACTTTGTGGCCTGCTAGATTTTCCTTTACAGGCTGAATAGATGCATGTAAAGGCATCTGTAGATAGGAAACAGGATTTTATTTTTTTCTCTTTTAATGGAAAGAAACCTCTCCGCAACCCCACCCCACCCCACCATTTTCCTTCCTCTTTGTGTTAGCGTCCATTATATTGCAACACAGAGGCAAATTGGAAGAATTTCAACAAGCTTGTTCAGGTGATCCAGGAATCTTGTTCTTGGCATCCTATGTGCCATGAACCTTTGCTTCTTTCAGACAGCCTACTTTCTAAAGCAGTTTTTTTCTCTTTGGTAAGATTCTGCCTGCTCTAGCAGATGGTAGAAAAGGTTATGCAAAGAAGGGAAATTGATATAGCTACGTTGAACAGGGAGACACACAAGTTAGACAAAGGGCAATATTATTTTCCCATTAATTAAGTTCTTGCTAGATCAGTAGCTAAAACCTTTGACCTATTTTAATCAAGCTTAAGCTTGATACCACAGAGAGCAAGTGAGAAACCATATTAATGTATAATGGGTGAGTTGTTTTGAAGAAGTTGGATCATTTAATAATTCATTATTAATTCTATAAGAAAATATTATTCACATCATCTACAAATGCAGGGAAGTGTGATGTGAAATACAGCTGTTCCAACAATATACCTGGCATCTCTGTATAGAGTTGAAAAACAATTCTAAAGAAAATTAATCAACAAAATAAATCAGACATTTACAAAAGTAGGAATTGTTATTAGTGAGTTACAAATGGTTTATAAAGGTAGAAACCAAAGATATTTGAACAGAGTTGCTCTGCACAAGATCACAGCTTTCCTGGGGTGTACATTCTATTTTTTCTCTTTTATTGAGGAAGGCACAATACTGCTATACTATCATCTTTGTATCAATAAATATACATGTGATGTAATGTCACATAATGTAACACAGGATGCCTTCTGCTTTAAAATAGATAGTTTGAGCTATTCTAACTTATAGCTACTTTGATGTTTTGCTGGGTATGGAGTATGGAGTATGGAATATATGTACAGTTTCATGCTGTTTCTGAGAGAGAAAACAGGTTCTTAGAGTAGCAAACAACAGCTGGAGACCTAATAGAATTGTTAACATGATCTTCCGTCTTAGAAAATGAAATTAATACATACTTTCCTTTTCCTTCCAGGTAAAATTTTAACATTTCCAATTTTTACACAATAGTCAAAGGAAGTCAATGCATTCTTTGATTTTTTCTAAATGTAATGTATTTATTTTGTTAGTTTTATATTTCACTTTCCCTCTAGGAGCTCATGGCAGCATACGTAATATTCCCTCCTCCAGCTTTTCCCCATGAAAACAACCCTGTGAAATTGATTGGTCTTAAAAGTAGGGATTGGCACAAAGTCACCTAGTGAGCTTTCCTAGCTGAAGGCAAACTAGAAGTTGGGACTTCTCAATCCTTGACCAGTATCTTAATCATTTCATGACACTGGCTGTCTAAAGCTGGATCTTTGCCATTATGTCTAAAACATAACACTTCATGACTCAGTGGGGAATAATAAGGAAAATGATGGCATCTTATTCAGATGGGTATGTTTGTTATGTGAATTATGGTATTTGTTTAGTACTTCCAGTTGTTTTCTGCTAGCAATATGTACAGTAATGTGTCAGGCTTGTGACATTTGGATAAAACCATTTCTGTAAGTGAATGATTTTAGCTTTTAAAAATCAATGAAGATGATGTCACTTTAATCATTTAATACATCGGGACAGATGTATGATTTATAAATGGAAATTTTTAGGCTCTTCAAAGGATTGTATAATAATAACAACAAAGGATACTTTAAAGAATAGAAAAAAAATCCCAGACTTTTCTTCTTAACCTTAAGAGGCACGCAGGGTTTCTTTTGTTATTATTTCTTCATTTTTTTTCTTTTTGGTTTGCCTTAAGTAAGGACAGAAGATATATATGGCTGGACACATATGTATAAACTTTTCAGCAGCATTTTTAATAATAAAATATCACAGTATTTTCTAATGCTTTGTGCAAAGAATTACGTGTTTATCATTTTTGTAAAACTATCATTTTGAAAATCTCTTGTGTGAGAGTGTGCACATGTATGTGAGCCTATGGATGTAATATGTAGTCCATAACGAGCCTTGTCAGCACTTGAAAAGTGTTGAAATGATAAACCTAGATAAGTGCTGAAATGATAATCTGGATAAAGATAAATACTGTAACCAATCTTGCTAAGAGTTTGCAGAGAACTTTATGGAATGCCAGTTGCTGACATTCAAACCACTGAATACAATGAATATTATCTATAATTACACATTAATTTTCCTTTCCTAGCTGAAGGTAGACTAGAAGTTGGGCATTCTCAATCCTTGCCTAGTATATTAATCACTTCATGACACTGGCTGTCTAAAACTGGATCTTTGCCATCATAACTAAAACATAACACTTCCTATTATTTTCCTTAGTTACAGTCATCTGAAAAGGGATATTAAATATTGTTAACCAGAATGCTAGCACTCACCAGGTTAAGGTAGTAATGACCTTACAATTAAGCATAATTATTAATTCAAATGAAAACTTCTGGAATCTCTTGAATCAATAACTTTCTTAGTCTTATTTCTGATATTTAATTACTAGGATATAATATGCAACTTCATGTAAATATATGAAAACCACCAAATGGTTTCTTTCTACTCCATTATCAGTTCCATTATTTCAACCCTCTTCTTCAATCCTGAAAAATCTCAAAAGACTGATCACATGCAAAGAATGCTCTACCAAAGAGGTACCATAAAATCCTATAGAAGAGCTATCCTGTCTTTCTAAAAGCCACAAGACTTCATATAACAAACTAATTTCAAACAGAGTTCCACAGTTAATAAGTTGATCATTTTCTGTGTATATCACTAGGTCTATGAAGTTGGATATTTAATGAGTACTGTGAAGTATGTAAAAATGATACTTGTGAAAAAAACCCTTTTGTATGGGAGATCCTGCTTGTTCCTGCAGGGCTCTGGTGGGCTGCTGAGGGGCACCAACAATGTAAGGAAAGACAACCA
>JAOYMU010000010.1:21104907-21114991 GCA_025802295.1 Psammodynastes pulverulentus
TTGGAGGATCAGGGTGCGGGAGTCGGTGGTGCCATGGCGGCCCAGGGGTTGGGTCAGGCCGAAGCCAGAGTCCTGAGGTCCAGAACTAAGAAGTGATAAGAGGGTGACTAATTAATTTTTGATATTTTTACTCTCTCTCTGAAGGTATTTTCTAATGTGCTGACATTTTTCATATTGGTATTTTAAAGCTGTATAACCTTAATTTGATTGATAGTTATTCTTTTAATGTGATATGACATGTTATTACTCTGGTTATTCTGAATCCTTTTCTTTCCTTTTCTTTTTTATGCTATTTTTAAATGGAAAGCTCGGCTGTGTGTAAGAAAATTTGAGGAAAATATTTTTATCTGGAAAGATAATTGAAAATTCAACATATTTTAAGCAATATATTTGTATATTTGTGACCAATAAAACTATAAAAAAAACTATCAAAAGGGATGCTAAGATAACAAACCAGCAGAACTAAATACTATGTAAAAGCTGTATGCTACAAGCCCATAAACATTAAGATTATAGCTGATACAAATTCTGCAAGCTCTTCTCTTTTCAATCACACTCCTAAGCTGTTAAAAGTAAGCATGCAATTAAAGATTCATGACAGCTCAACCCACATTCTGTCCTTAATAAGGCTGTAATAAAACTGAAATGTAAGTTTGATGGTTGATTTGTTCTAAAGTATTTGGAACTATAGAAACAAAAAAAATGTAATTACTGAAATATTCAGTCAAATGCCAAGCCAAATTGCTGTCCAACACAATTGTTCCTCAAATAAGCTGAATTGATTTGTGGTGTTCACAAAACCTCATTCACTATGCACTAGCACAACACTTCTGTAGTTCTATAGTTATGCTTTGCAAGGCACTACTTTTTCCTTTTTGGAAGTAATTTTGTAGTACCTTTGATGTATATTTGAAGCTAGTGCCCGCTTTTCCCTAATCAGTGAACAGCTGGTCGAACAATTCTTGCATAGCTTTCTAGATTTTCTTGAAAGGGAGACTTCTACAATCCAAAATAATATACCAGATACTACCTGCATGTTAGTACTGTACATGTCACATCTCTGCTCAGTAAGCTGCATTGGCTGTCAGTGAAATGTGCTGTTTTTAACCTTTGAATCCCTTCATGGTATGGAACTTGGCTATTTGAGGAATGCATCTACCCAATTTCATCTGCCTGTCCCATTAGATACAGCAGAGAAGGCATGCTGTGGCTCTCATTTCTAGGGATTTATATTTGGAAAGTCCCAGGAAGAAGGCCTTCTTTGACATGGCACCCACCTTATCTAACATTCTTCCCCAAAATGAAGTTAGCTCCATCCCTGTTAATATTCCGGAGATCCCTCAAGATATGGTTATGTCATCAGCCTAGGATTCCCAGAGAACTGGTGTCATACTAAGATAGTTCCAACATTGCACTGTAGTTAATCTTAACTCACTCCTGTGTTTTTTTAATGATTGTTTAATACCTTAATGATGTTTTATATATTTATTGTTTTGTTTAATCATTGTATGCCCCCTAGTACAACTTTTATAAGATTGGTAAATATATACATTAAACAAACAAACAAATAACTATTTCAAAACATCCAGTAACAGATTCTATCATCTGGAGTAGTTTACTTGTTTAATTATTTGCTGTTTTAAAAGCCTAGATTTCTGGGCATACCTGTTTCTTTTTGCTTGAAAAATTTTAACATCGAGCCAATGGTGTTTGACCACTCTGGTAACATAACATAAACTAAGAAATATCTTCCAAATCAAAGAAATAAGGCATACAAACATACAGTTAATGTGGGACAAGGTACATACGTCATTCTGTACCTCAGTTGAATAACTAATGAGAATCAAGGCAGATGAAGACTCAAATTGAGATTCCATGAAGGCACATAGATAGACAATTTACAGATTGTTTTCTGGAACAGCTAAATCAGAGAAAAGGGACTGATGGGCCTCAGATTCTCTGTGGCAGACCAAATTACCCAAGGAAATTGAAACACACAGAGAAACTCTTTCAATATGTTTGCTTTTCAGATTATAGTGGCTTCCCAAATCGAGCTTTGGAACCTCTCCAAAATGTATTAACTGTGTCAGGCAAATGCATGCTCATATGTCAGTGACTATGATGTTTTAAGAAGTTTTGTCATAAAACTGTGGGAAGTGGTACTAAGATTGCATGAGGCCATGCCACCCTCGATTTCCAGTCATCCTACAGTAATTTATTATTTCCAACAGAATGTGTTGAATGTGTTGGTATTGATTGGATCAAGCCAGGGAGAACAAAAGCTGGGACCTTGTTTTGCCTAGGTCAGCACATTTAACAGTTACACACAGTATTTTATGTAATTTTTAATGATGCATCAGCAAGACCTAACTTCTTTAGCAACTCTATGAAACCTCAGCATTATTATGTTGCCTAAGGAGCACAGCATTCTGTCTTGGAATGAACAAGATTTATAGTTAAAATAATATTAAACCTGTCAGTGCATTGCAGAATCATATATTGCTGATCACATCTGGACAGAGATTTTGTGGCTTAAGGTTTTAGTGAAACCTCAAGATAATGTATAACATTGCACAATGAAAATAAATCACATAATATTGTACCAAAATCTTTTTTCCAATTTCCCAAAGGATTTCCTTCCCTAAAAAAACACACACCAACAAACAAAAACTTCTTTTCTTTTTTCTATCTTATTCTCAGGGCATTTAGAATTTGTTCCTAATCTCTTTTGTAACATTTTAAGCTTCGTTTATTATCACAAGAGGATGGAGAAAAATGTTATTAATGCGACAATTGTGCAGTTGTTGTTACATCTCTTTCTCTTTTACCCCAAAGCCTTGTAAGAGTTCCCTTAAGATGTTTTCTTTGCAATTTAATTAAAATATGGAGAGGCTAAAGGAATATAGACTGTTGGAGAGGTAATTGGGTAGAGAAATAGAAAGACATTGACTCTTTAGGCAAGCCATAAATAAGACAGGATGAATAAAAACTGTGCCCTCACCCAACTTTATTTCTCATGGAAGAAAAAAAACATTTTTCTTTGAACTGAATAAGAATGATCAAGATGTAGAAAAAACATTACTAGTAACAAATACCAGCTGTAATGATAAAATGAATTACTTCAAAAAGTGACAATTATCTACGGCATAGGTGGGGACTATTAAGAGTGAGTCTCCTTCCTGCCTGTAAAAAGAACAATGTCCCAAGGAAATATAATGCCCTGCCTTTTTAATATTTCTCAAAATATTTCATTATCCTAGGAGAGGGGTGGATGCTAACTTTCTACAGAACAATGTTCCATAAAATGACTACTATGGCCAACAAGACATGTTTTCCATGTTCCATGGCATTTCTTAACAGATGTGATGTGAAGATGCCGACCTTCCCTAATCAGATCCCTAATCAGAACAATTAGAGTGAAAGGATCCTCCAAATAACTTGGTCCAACTCCATGAAGGCCTCTAAAAGTGACAACCAATACCTTGAATTGCACCCAAAAATGCACTGGCAATGAATGCAACTCATGGAGTAGAGGCACGACATGCACCAAATAACCAGCACCATTTACTTCCTATACTGCCATAATCAGCACTCGGCCACTCACTTTTTTGGGGTTGAATTCAGTTCCCTGAGTTTTTAATATGCAAGGAAAAGTAACTTTGGAATACTTGGGAAGTGATGGAACCTTACTCACATGTTCCATTCAGTGGCAAATTTGTTTTTTAATTATTTGATCTCCAAATTGCTTTTCTGTGTGGTTCAATTTCTTCAATAGTTCAAAACAAGTGAGTGTGTGTGTGTGTGTGTGTGTGTGTGTGTGTACTTTCATCTACAACCTAGGAAATCATTTTTGGATTTATCAAATGCAACCGTTTATCCTTTCTGAGAATCAGATTTACAAGAGCTCTGAAATTGTTGCAATGAAAATTTTAGAAAATTACACACCATTCATATCTGGCCTACTATAGGACTTCGCGCTATATAAAAAAAAGTATGATGCCCTTTAGAAACAGTTTATAGTAAACTAATCTTTCAGTTAAATGTTGTTAAAATGTTGCTGGCAGCTCAGAATGTGGTATTATTTCTAGGCATGATAAAGATGTGTGGAAATTTCAGCTCAATGCATATTGATGTTCAAAGTAATATATCACACAGTTGACAAAATTATTTGATAAGTTTTATTGATCTACATGGGAAGATTTTACCAGTATATGAACAAGTATATTTTTGCAGGATTCATAAGGCACACATTAAAATCAATTTATTTGATATACTATTCCTTATCTTCAATTTATTTTTCCTCTGTAAATAAGGTATAAACATAGAATGTTTTGTTTCTGAGTAGACACTCTGATTAATCTAAAATAGCAAGAACCATATATTCATTTCTCCTGTTGATTTTTTTTCAGTTTCTAAAGTTAATCATGCATCTATTTGTTGGTAATAACTATATGGATCCATGTCTATGAAGATTCTCAGTCATCCAGGTTATGGTTCTCTCAAAGGTACTTTTTCAGGAGGCAACTGGACTTCCTTGTTATTCTTTGAAGACATTTCGCTTCTCATCCAAGAGCTTCTTCAACTCAGACCGATTGGTGAGAATGGAAGGATTTATATTTCTTGTAGACAGCTGGTCATTTGCACTCTTTTAGAAAGTCATTAAGGCCATTTGGAGGTTTATCTGTGTCCTCAGGGTACCTGAGTAGTTCAAATGTGTGTGTAACCTTCTTGGCTGCAGGATGTTTTTTACCCTGTTGAGGATATGTCTGTTTTGACTGCATCTCAAACTGAAGTGCAAATAGTTCCTATAGTCTGATTTTTTTTTAAAAAAAATCCAGCCATACTCCATACCATTCAAAGAGTATTCATCCCAAATCGTGTAGCTAAATATCTATGGTGATTTGCACTACTCAGGTGATCCCGACAACAGAGATAAATCTCCAAGTGCCTCAAAGACTCTCTAAAAGAATGCAAATGACCAGCTATCTGCAAGGAATATAAATCTTTCTATTCCCCACTATTCAGTCAGAGCTAAGAAGCTTTTTCAATGAGAAGTGAAATAACTTCAAAGAATAACAAGAAAGTCCAGTTGCCTCCTGAAAAAGCATCTTTGGAACACATATGGATCCATGTGAGTAACCTATGATGACAGTTGCACTTAATAAAGTTACTTTCAGGAAATACCTCAAAACCATTTGAGGTAATGTCCAACTACTTTTAAAAACTGCTGATAAACCATTGTGTGATAGAAGAGAAAATTATTAAACATAGGGGAAACATTCTACATTTTCATTTATTTAATTTAACTATGAAATTAATTTACATATAGTTCAATTTCATATTTTGTGGCCTTGAAAGATTATAAACTGCTGGCAAATGAAAAGAAGAAATCTTAAAGGATTCAATCAGTTTACTAAGGAAAAGCGTATAATTAATAGCTTCAGTGTAAAGATTATTATTAAAGGCAGATTTGCAACAATTTAATACATTAAGGATATTTTCCAGAAATAAAACATTTGATTTTTTTTGTTAGTCATTAAATTGTTCCATCTGTTTGTCTTTTACCATACAAGGTTATGCAAAGTAAATGAGACAAACCAATCCTAATTCATTATAGTAATTCATCATATATACAAATTGCATTATTTATTCATTCAATTTAAGACCCATATTTCTTCCAGAAGAAATTGGTATACCATTCCCTTTTCTAATTTTTCCCTTGGCTGAGATACCATGTTTTCCCAAAATACAACCTACCCCAAAAGTAAGTCCTAGCTCGATTTTTACATGTGGGCCCATTATAAGCCATATCCCCAAAATAAGCCCTAATAAAGACTCCACCCACTCCAGAGTGCATAGGTAAAAATTAAGCTGTGGGGGAAGAGGGGCAGCTGCTTTAATACTTATCTTTGGACAGTTGCAGCCAGGCCTTGCACACCCCGACACCTGCCTTGCTGGTCCGTTTCTTCTGCTGCCAGCAAGGCTTTCCTGAAGGCCTCTGTTATCATCTGCAGAGGTCTTTCCCGAAGGCCTCTGTAGCTGATAACAGAGTTCTGGATCTATCTGGAGCTCTGTTATCACATACAGAGGCCTTCAGGAAAGCCTCGAAGGCCTTGCTGGCCACAGAAGTAGTTCCTGAAGGCCTCTGACAGTGAAAAGGAGGCCAAGGGTGACATGCAAAAGTGAGGTAAGTCAGTGGACAACATCCCCCCTGAAAGTAAGACCTGGTACCTTTTTTGGTGGCAAAAAATATAAGACAGGGTTATATTTTCAGACTAGTAACTGATCCACCATTACCCAGTAATTTTCTAATGCTGAGATTAGATAGCAGATAGAATCTAAAGAAATTCATTATCAGCATTAACTGAAACACCAATACATATATTTCCTATAATGTTGTCACATGCACATGCATCCATTACATTATTCCACATCTGCTTAAGCAAGATTGGGGGGGGGGGGAGACTTGGGGGGGAAATCTAGTTTACCCACACCATTATCTATACATCCCCATATCTCTTTATCCTACTTAGAATTTTTTGTTTTCATCATATCAATATATAGATTAATACTTAAGATATCCCTTTCTAAAGAGATTTTCTTCCTGATCTTTCCCTCAACCCATTCATCCATTCACCATAGCTGACCAACTCAACATGTAGTATACATGAAGAGAAGTATACAGTGGGATACCCCAATTTTCTGTCTTAAGCTCAGTACTAGCTCTAAGAATAGAATAAAATAGAATAACAGAGTTGGGAGGGACCTTTGAGGTCTTCTAATCCAATTTCCTGCTTAGGGAGGAAACCTACACCACTTCAGACAAATGGTTATCCAACATCTTCTTAAAAACTTCCAGTGTTGGAGCATTCACAACTTCTGGAGGCAAGTTGTTCTACTAATGCTGCAGCCACCAAAAAAACAATGCAGTCCTAGGCTGCAATAACAGAGGGAAGAATCAAGATCACGTGACATGCTTTAAAATACTTTGGTAACACCACACATAAAATACTGCATTTAGTTTGGGTCACTAAGATATAAAAAAAATGTTGAGATTCTAGAAAGAGTGCAGAGAAGAGCAACAAAGATAATTAGGGAGCTAAAACATATGAAGAACAATTGCAAGAAATGGTATTCTAATCTAATGAAAAGAAGGACTAGGGATGACATGATAGTAATGTTCCAATATTTGAATGGCTGCCACAAAGCAGATGGGGGCAACCTATTCTGTGAAGCATCTAAAAGCAGGATGGATGGAATCTCAAGGAAAGAATCAACCTAGACTAAGGAGAAATTTCCTGGCAGTGGGAACAAGTAAGCAGTGGAATGGCTTGCCTCTAGAAGTTGTGCGTGCTTCATCGCTGGAGATTTTAAAGAAAAAAATGGGCACCAGTTTGTCCAGAATGGTATAGGGTCTCCTGTTTGAGCAGGGAGTTGGACTAGAAGATCTCCCAGGCCACTTCCAACTCTGTTACTCTGTTATTCTGTATTCGGTTGTTTTTCTATTTATTTTGGCATCTTCAGTGAACATTCTATGTTTCAAAAATGGCCATTTATGTATAATATACAACCTTCACTTCAATTCCCAGACAAGGAAAGCTATCTTGGCCTTTAATATATTAGTTTCATATCCAAATTCCTTACTATGTCACACAAGCGGTCTGACATTTACAATATTCATTGGGATGGCAACATTGGCATATAAAAGTATTTACACATTTATGTCCCAAATTACGTAACTCATGTCCTCATTTACAGTAACTCATGTCCTCTTCCCTTGCCACAAGTATTGTTTATACATTTATCTATAACAACATTACCTTATCAATGAGCTGTTACAAATCTTACTCTTAGTACCAGCTCAGTGTTAAACCATTCACTAAGCCTTCAATTTATTCTTATATATGCTTTACTTCCATCATATACTGTACTTTTTTCATTACATTCAGCAATGAACCTTCCAGATCATAATCATGAAAAATGTAACATAACTCAAACCTAATTATAATGTGTGCCTTTTATCGATTCCTTGTTTCCACACAGATCTTTAAAATTCTCCTTCCTGCATTCTTTTCTTTCAGTTTCATTCCAAACCATTTCATTACTTTAATCCTTTTCTCATTCATATTTACAGAAGCTCTTTTATTTATCCCCTTCACTCCAGGTACAACATCATTATTTATTTTAACATAGTCTGCCAGAAATTTAGTCTGGATTTGGCATTTTTATCCACCTAGAGAATCTTTCCCAAGGACCTGGGATAGGGAGATGTTGTTGATTGATGGTAATAAAGGTATTATTATAGAATGTAAGTTGTTTCAAATAAAGCTGCCTTTTGAAATTGACTGATGGTGATTTTGTCAGTGTTGATGGTGTTCAAGTGATATGTCAGAGGTTTTGGGATTATATCTGTTATGTATATAGTTAAATACGGAGCCAATGAGCAGGGCTCCCAGGGAGCGCTGCTCATTGGCTCAGCCGCGAAAGCGGGAAAAATAAAGAGCCGTCAGTGGCTGAAGAGTTGGACAGCGCCGCGTATATAAACCGGCGCTGGCCGCGGTTTTACAGTTGTTGTTGGAGTTGCAATAAAGCAAGTTATCCGTTTAACTCGTGTCCTGCCTCTCTATACCCGACCTAACACTGGCGACGAAGGTGGGATTATAGAAGAGATCAAAGGACAAGATGGCGCGGCCATCTTTGCAAAGCAACATCGCGACTCAATCCGCCGCCACCCACACGAGGAACCCATCTAAATCCTCACGATGACCCACCGCCCAGCCACCGTCGCGTACGATCCGGCCAAAGAGAAATGGTCGTCATACATCGGAAGATTTGAAATGTACCTCGTGGCGAATGGCCTCCAGGGCGCCGACGACGAGAGGAAGAGAGCCCTCTTCCTCACGTACTGCGACTCCGAGCTGTACAAGCTGGCAGAAGCCCTGGTCGAAGGCGACCTGGCCACCGTAGCTTGGGCCGATCTGAGGGCGGCACTCAAAACTCACTTCGACCCAGCCCCATCGTTCATGGCCCACCGGAGCGATTTCTACGTCCGCACCCAGCGAGAAGAGGAGTCAGCTAGTGACTACCTGGCCGCTCTTCGCCAACTGGCCAAGGGCTGCAAATTCTCCAACACGGAGGAAATGATTCGAGACCGGATCATCCTGGGCATGAAGGATGGGGCACTGCAGAAGCGGCTCATCGCGAAGGGGGATGTGCCCTTCAAGGAAGCCGTAGAAGAGGCCCGGGCAGCAGAAGCCACCGACAACTCGGCAGCCAGAATTAAAGGGGCGACCAAGGTCCATGCAGCCCGGAACGACCCGAAGCGGCCCAGCTCATCGAAAGCCGAGTCGAGCGGGGAAGAAGGGCGGGAAATCCACAAGACAAGTAGTGGGAAGGGCCAGCCCGGAAAATCATCCCAATCCTGCCGGGGTTCTGGCGGAAAGCACCCGAGGGCCGCCTGCAGATTCAAAGAAGCCATCTGTCGGCGATGCAACCGAAAGGGGCACCTCGCCGAAGTCTGCCGGGCAGGACAGCCGGCCGTGGGTGAGGCCGAAGGGCAGAGCCCCCCGCCTAAAGAAAAGAAGCCATGGAAGAAACCCAGCGGGTCCAAATCCAAGCGGAGGGACAACAGCCGCGAGAAAGACGTTCACTACACGGCAGTGGGGTTCGCCCAGACCCGCGTGGGGGCCGTAGATGCCTACGCAAGTAGTCAGTTCACCACGCGGGTCACGATAGAGGGCAAACCATGCAAAATGGAAGTCGACTCCGGCGCATTTCTATCCTTGATCTCTTGGGACACCCTACAGAAACTGTTGCCAGCAGCCCGGAAGGACGACCTCGCGACTCAACGGGTGACCATTAAGGATTACCAGGGACGACCAATACCCGTCGCCAGAAGGACCAAGCTGCATGTGGCATACGGCGCATTCGAGGGGAAGTTGCCGATCACCATCGTCGATCGACACCTGCCTAGCCTCCTAGGGCGAGAGTGGTTCGAGCCCCTGGGAATCACCCTGGCGGGCATTCACGCAGTGGGGAGAGGCACGCACCAGGACCAGGCCGAGGACAGGGACATCGCAGACCT
>JAOYMU010000010.1:21316157-21326542 GCA_025802295.1 Psammodynastes pulverulentus
TGCCAAATCAAGGCTTGAACTATCTCGCTTTGCATGTAATGAGTCTATCTCATATATTAGTTTCACCTTTTAAGTTGTATTACTGAAATAAATGAACTTTTGCATGATATTCTAATTTTTCAAGTTTCACCTGTAGATAGTATTTTACATAAATTTTCTGGAGGATTCTTTCATCCTCACTTACTAGTAAAAATAATTCATATCTCTTGCTTGGAAATATAACAAAAGTCACATTTTATACCATGGAGTTTTGACAACATCATAGTCTATTTTAAAATTTAAAACTATTTCATATGTAAGTATACATTTAATGAATATTGGAATATCTTTTTCTGAACTGCAGAGACCTTGAAAAAGAATGTTATGTATGAACTGTATTTGTTTAATTAAATGAAACACCGATAAAATAATCTGTTTTGTTTGCACATTACAGTTAGTGGTTCCTATGGGGTGAAAATGGAAAGCTTATTCAAACCCTGAGTAGCAAACTTGCACATCTACATATGGTCAATGTCTAAATAAAAGCTATTTGCATATCCCATGCATATTTTCTTATTCTGCCTCTAATATAAAGATCATAACATATGTAGAACTAGAAATATAAACAACAGGGGACTTGGATAATGTCATAAAGAATTAGCTTTAGTTCATTGCTATGGATAGAGTGACAGAAAATAAAAACAAAATTTTAGAACCATTATGTTTCTGAAGACTAATAAAAGCCACAAAATGTAGTTATTTTTCTGCTTTTAGTATATCAACAGACTGTAACCTACCACACTTTGTAAACTAACATAGACCCTTTTAGGGAAACAGGGATATGAGGGATATCTTAAGGGCTACTGCCAAGGTCATTTCTTGATAGATAATGTCATTTAGTCATTCTGATTCTGATGAATGGTCTGATTCTCTTGTTTGGTAGAAGTCTTTAAGTATTGAAAAAGTGAGCAAGATTTTAGGGTCTGCCAATATTGTTTCCTTTGATCAATTGAGGGCATTGTGCTGGTTTCAAGCAGTGCTAAATTCACCCACAAATGAGGATGTGGCCCTACTTAACTTTAATGGTGTGCCCTGTCCTTAAGATTTTCTGAACTTTTTCTGTAGGTGGGATAGGCATCTTATTTAATTCATTGTAGGCTTATTCAGCCACTAAATATTCCTGGGAGACAGAAGAGATATACATATACTTTGCTCTCTTTGCCAGTTTACTTCTAGTACCCTTATAAATCCAAATCAGATTACAGGCTGCATGATAGTGTTTCTGAGCTGCCAAAAATGCTGACTCTAAGAAGGACGAGACTTGATGGAAAGAGTTTAAGGGGAACAATAACAACTTTCCTATTCTTTCTTTACTCCCCATTGTTCTGTCCTAAAAGTCAGGCAGCTATAAGGATGGGGATTCTGCGATGATTTGGATCTCACTTTCTTCGGACAATCAAGAAAAATAGAGAAAACATGGGACTGAAAATCACCCTGCTATCTTTCTTCTTGCCTTTTCATACTGCATAAGGAAAAGGTGAAGATGACAGTCAATGGTGTGAAAGATAAGTTGGGACCAGCAGTTCATTAGGCCGAGATACCAACAATGTTAATAACCAACAAAGTCACTGTTTCAAGGCCATGAAGCTCATGAAACCTATTGCAACATGGCAAATGTGGAAGAAAAATGCAGAATATGAGAATGATAACCTACACATACTGATGGTACAAAAGTTATTTGTGTGGCTTTACTAAATAATTAATTAAATAAATAAAAATAAAGAACTTTCCTTTGTCATTCCATGGGGTAAATATTTTATAATCAAGTCCTGTTTTGGAGTGTTGGACAAGTTTTATAATAGACCATCTGCTTTTCTGGTCCTTCTATAACCTCAACTGTATTTTGGGGGACTGAGTAGATGGAGCTGGGCAACTGCCCTATTTTTGATTGTGTTATGGTGCTTATGCTACATGGATAACTGGAAAGAAGATACTTCAGAACAAATTCAGGAGTTAATAATTTTTCAACAACGGACCTATGGAAGATCCAATGGAAGTTAATTTTAATTGCATTTGCCTCTATAGATAGATTTTTCAATACAAGTTCCACCTGACATACCTAATAATTTTGTTAGGTATCTGAGGTAGAGCTTGTTTTGTCCTATCTAACAAAATGAAATTTAATATAAGAAAGATGTAAAGTTTTACCCTTAGGCAAGAAAAATCAAATATACAGCTACAGATTATGTGAAACCTGGCTCAATAGCAAGGTCTCTTCCAACTCTGTTATTCTGACAAGATCAGTACTGAGTTAAAGTGGATTTCAAAATGATACTATACTAAGTTTCCATGTTGGAAGCACTGAAGCACTTCCGTGGTGAAATGATCAGCTGGTGACATCACCGTTGCCCAGGGGATACCCAGTTGGGTGCTCCTTTCATGTCTCCCATTAATAAGCCTACTGAAGTGGTACCTATTTATCCACACACATTTGTATGCTTTTGAATTGCTAGGCTGGCAGGAGTTGGTGAAATGACAGGAGCTGACTGGTCATACAACAGCTATCAGGCTTCAATCATGGACTTGCAAATTGTCAATCCAGCATCCTAACCCACCAAGCCACCATACTCTATTTTAAAATGATAGACTACAAGAATTATATGGAAAAATATATAATACTGGACATGCAAAAAAACAACAACCCTGACTGATTGCTTAATAATTAAAAGGGATATACAAATAACCATCCAAGAAAGCAACCTGAATAATTTTCCTATAGTAGATTTATAGAGAGACTTGTTAACATTTTGAAGAAACTTATGAGAAGTGACAAAGAAAAAATGAAAATAAATCAAGTTGTTCTAGGAACAACTTTATTTGAAGGGATTAAAAATCAAGATTGTTGGAAGTAATAACAATGGATATAAAGTTGTTTATTTGATCAAGTTTAAAATACATATTATTATTTCTGATAACTCACAATAGACTTTTGCTAACACCAGGAAGGAAATGATGAGACTAGGGATTTGCTTATACTGTAGATAAGAGATGGGAAATGGGAAGAGGAGATAATTTGCTGTATTTTAAGAGAAGATAAGTTACTAAAATTGTTTATATTTGGTGGGATGAAGATTGGAAATAACTTTATATGTTTGTTTTCTTTTTATTTAGTACATTCTTATTTTTGTTTCTGTTCTATTTCTCTATTTTTCTTCTTTCTTCTTTATTGTGCCTTTTATTTTTTCTGGTTATTCTTTTTGATATTAGTTTTATTTATTGTTCTAATTGTAATGTTTAGTAAAATTATTATTATTAAAGAGAAACTGAGGAGTAGGTGTTGTTTCCATATTTTATTTCCAAAAAGTATCAAATTCTTCTTCAGCCTTGGCATGTGACATTATAATGCTATACCACTGATTATTTGTGATATCCTAAACTATAATGTTCACCAATCCATGAGAAAGCCAGATAGCAATATATTCTCAGCAACTTTGTTTCAACACTAAGCATGCCATAATTCAATACACTCCAAACTGTCTCCTGTAATTCAAGATCACAGTTCCGACCTTGTGAGGTTTCCCTACCACAACCTCTAGCATATTTCAAAATGCTGTGAAATAACATGTCAAACATTGAGTACTCTACTGTCCAGATGTGCAGTACACTAGTTTGGTGAATTACTATCTCAGGGAGACTTGTAAATCTGAAAATTTCTGCCAGTAACATATATTCTAACCCCAGTGGTTACAAATCATTGTTTTATACTGTATTTCTATTTCACAGACTACCTTAAAGAATCATTTCTTACTATTCCCATCACAAAATTTCTGAAAACACTATTATAGCAACATACAACATCAATAGCCCTAGTAACCGTAGTGATGTCACAATAAATATTTATTAGGATTATTTAAACTTTAATCATCTGGGATTTTTTTTTGAAGGAAAAATATATATATAGCATCCATTTTGTAAAAAAACAGGAACTCCTATGTTTTCATCAAAACATCTATTTTCAGTAAACAAGCAAACAAATGAGTAGTCTGGCTCAAGAAAGATATAGGCAAAATAGATACCTAGAGTTGATTGGAACTTTTGTGAAAAAAAATAGCACTTTGTTGTAGGGTACTAATGCTCACTACAGTTGAACAGTCCTCCAAATGAATAATAAACATTTATATACTGTTTTCCCCCTCCCCAAAGTTCTGTTTTCAAGCAAGTCACAAAGGAAGAGCTCACACCACTGCAAACATAATATATTCAAATATACTTTATTTAAAACACCAATGGTAAATCATCAGCATTATCCAGTCCTGATATCAAATTGTCTAAAACATTTCATTCAGTGTCATATAACTTAATACCTGAGCCAAATATTAAAAAAAATAGCAATTTAACCTCAAAGGGGAAAAAAGGTGTTTTCTTTCTCTTCTGCAAAATTCTATGTCTTGAGTTGACTATATACTCCCTATTGCTATAACATTACTCTTCTAGTGGTCTTTGTGAAGTAGAACACTAGGAAAAAGCAAATGGAAAAATCCTCTTCAGAGTGCTAGGGATGCGACAAGACACATATCATCTTCAAAATTCTCATTGTTGGTCTCTGGTGTTGGTATTGCTATGCATAAAAATTATCTTTAATTTTTTTCTCCCAGTTTTCACATAGCATAATGAAAAAGCAATTTGCTTTTGAAATTTTGTTCAAATAAGCAAATTATGATAAATTCTCACAGTTTGGATGGATGTGCTTGCACATATTTAGGTATAAAAGTTTCCCTCGCTAGTCGTTCCCTACTCTAGGGGGCTGTGCTCATTTCCGTTACAAAGTCAAAGAGTCAGCACTGCCCAAAGACATCTCCATGGTCATGTGGCCAACACCAAAGGTGCACATAACACCATTACCTTCCCACCAAAGTGGTCCCTATTTTTCTACTTGCATTTTTACATGCTTTTGAACTGCTAGGTTGGCACAAGCTGGGACAAGTAACGGGAGCTCACTCCATTATGTGGCACTAGGAATTCGAACCGCCAAACTGCCGACCTTTCTGATCAACAAGCTCAGCATCTTAGCCACTGAGCTACCACGTCCCTATTTAGGTATAATGGTGTACAATTGAAATCATAATGAACACCTGGGCATTGATAGTATACAGCATAAAATAGATTTTAAAATAGTATACAATTTCAAATGCAAAATCATAACTGGATTTGTCAAACCAAGGCACTCACTTCCTTCATTCCTCAGAAACCTCCAGAACACTTACGTCTTTACCAGGTTTCAGAAAATTATCACAGAAGATGTCAACAATGAAACTGTGGTTCTGTGTCCCTGTTTCTCCATCATCCAAGAGGACCCATCAAAGTTTTTCAATTAAATGGCTCTACCTGAAAGACCTGATCCTGATTATAGGGCATTATATGCCAACCCCAATACTTGAATTGCACCTAAAACCCACTGGAAATTAATGAAATCCCTGCAGCTTGGGTTTTTTTTTTATCCTGGAGCAGTTCTAATCCTCCAGGAAATGAGTTTCTGCATTTTATTGCACCACCTTTAGTGAGCAAATGACAAGGAATGTCTGAAAGTCTGGGTTTTTTTTCAAATTACATCTTCACCTATTTTGTAATCAGCAGCTTTTGTGACATTCTGTGTTTTCACTAAATTTCAAGGGAAGAAATCATGAATGAATAAAATGGGAAAAAATATAAGCATTTATATAAAAAAGGAAATGTCAAAAACAAACTTAGAGATAGTATTAATTCTTGAAATTACTTCATTATTACCCAAACACCTTAGGCATTTTATCTGAAAGAGATGCTCCTAACTTACTCTACATTTAAATGTTAACATCTAAGATGAAATGATGAAATTCTATTTGTATATTTAAAAGGTAATTACATTTTCAACTAAAATGAGAAGTTGAGTGGTCAAGTTTTTATTTCAGAAAAGTAAATGTAAAACTTGTAGACTTATGTCCAATGTCTGCTTATAATATACCAAGTCTAACTGAACAAAGTATTAGATCATCCTGAACTCAATATCCTGTTTCATGTTTGAATTCCTCTGTTTCACATTTGAAGTAGCATTTCTAACCTTACTGGATATGTTTGGACCAGAGGTGGTATTCAGCAGGTTCTGACCAGTTCTGGAGAACCAGTAGTGGAAATTTTGAGTAGTTCGGAGAACCAACAGTATCCTTCCCCTGGAGTAGGGTGGGAAGGGAGATTTTGCAGTATCCTTCCTCTGTCACACCATGCCCACCAAGCCATGCCCACAGAAACGGTAATAAAAATTTCTGAATACCACCACTGATCCTGATACTTTGCGATCCCCAATTCTTTGTCTTCTATTCTATTATTCTCTGATATTGCAGTATTGGTACTTCAATTCCACACTTTCTTCTTTTGAACCACAGTTAAATCTGGTGTGTTTTGGCACCAAAACTTTCTCAGCTTGAAATCCCACACTATTTTAACTTGCTCATTTTTTACTACTTTTCCAAGTTTATATTCCCACCAATTTTTCATTATTGGCACACAATAATACAGAGGTTCCAGTGAATCATTTTGGTGACTTACGTTGTTGTTTATAATCAGGTTGTGCAATCTTGTGATGAAGACCTACTGTCGCTTCTGCTTTTTTGTACTATCCATGCTTTGAATCATTTGATGAATTCTGGCTTTGCTAATAATAATAATAATTTCCCATCTTTTTGATATATAACTCAAGGTGGAGAACATTTCTAATACTCCTGAATCCTATTTTCTCCACAACAACCCTGCCAGGAGGTTTAACATGAGAGAGGATGACTGGCGTCCTGATGAGCAAGTTTATTAAATGGGCACAGAATGGCCTGATAATGCAAAGCTGAATCAAAATCATACTCATAGTATGCTCATTAATAGTTTATCATCACACTGGAGAGAAGCATTGAGTGAAGTGCCACAAAGATCTGTCCTGGCTCTCCTTCTTTTTAATATTTTTATTGGAATCTTCATATCTGCAGATGGCACAAAATTATTTAGGACACTGAATATGCCAAACATACTCAGTGAATATGCCAGAAGAGAGAAATAAAATTCAAAACAATCTTGACAGTAATAGCAATAAAATACGTTTAATTGAGATAAGTGCAAAATTATTCATCAAGGATATGCAAATCAAACCCACAAGTATGAGATGGGGGATATCTGGCCTGGAAGGACTTTGAAAAAACATAGCCTAATAGTTTACTACAAACTGAGTATGAACCATCAGTGTAAATTGCTACTGAAAGAAAACCCAAGCAAATACAGTTTTAGGCTGTGTGAACTGAAATATAATTTCCAAATCATGGGAAGTAATCAATCCCCTTTATGTTGCTTTGGGCAGTCTTCACCTCAAGTACTATATCCGCAATTTAAGGAGGATTTGGAAAAAAATGAAACAAGTTTAGAGAAAGGCAGTGAGCATGATTGGGAGACCAGAAGCTAAATACTATGATGAAAGATTAAAAGAGGCTATGATAGCACTCTTCAAATATGTACAAGGAGGTCACAAGAAGATGAAACACCATTTTCTGTCTTTACAGAGTTTGGGACAGAGAATAACAAAAGAGTGTTAGGTAAAAAAATGTTAAAATTAAGGTGGGTTTGAAAATTGACTCAGTTACCCAGAGAAATACTGGCTTCCTTCTATGGATTCATTCAACTAGAGGCCACTCTCTCTGGAATATTTTAATTTCAATTCCTGCACTGAGTGGGGTGTTAAAGTCAATAGCCTCTCTCAATTCTTTGATGAATCAAATGCAGTCCCAATTGATTTATGTCATTGGATAGTGATGCTTAGTTCTTCAAAACCTTAGCTTCCACATTATGAATTAGCTTTCATTTGAGCTAATTTTTCCTAAGTATAGAACTTTATCTTGATTTTCACTGGCATCAAATTAACATTTTTGTCCACCCTTCCTCAGTATGCATTTTCTGAATTAAATGGAACAACAGTTCTTAATTTTTTTTAGCCCTTTCATTAGAAGAGAATAACTTTGTTGAGTAATTAACATGCTTGTAATGAAGGAACCTGAGATTATGTGCTAATTTTTCTCCCACACACAGAATTTTATCAGCAGTAATTGCATTAACATCTTTTCTTTTTTCCCCATCCCCTTGGGAGTCCATGAAATTTGCATTTGGCCCTATTTCCCAGCCCACTGCATTCACTATATCCCTCTGAAAATTTGCCAGAAAACTTCAAGCTACTTAATTTCCAAACAATGAAAAGGAAGGAAAGAAATTGTTATATATTTCAGTTAAAAAAAAAATATATCTCCCTGAAGAGGCCAAGGAATTTTATAGGAAATTTCGTATTAATTTAGATAAATATTTATTATACCAATAGAATAAAATGACATGTTTATTGTAAATATGGGGTAACAATGGCTTTAATTAAAGCTTTCATGTTTGAATTTTGCAAAAGGTTTTACAGTAGCCCAATTCTAGAATTTAGTTTAGAGAGTGGAACTCTAGAAATGAGGTTGGCAATTGGCTTATTTAAAAGGAAATATTTAGACAAAAGAACCATTTGGGACAAAAAAGAATAGAATTGTATAGGGAAGGTCCCCGGAGATTTCCATTTTTTTTAACCTTGTATAGTCATTTAGAACAGAGATGGATATAGTGGTAATATGGAAGATCATTGAGTTCAGTAAAATATTTTGATTTCTCCTTCATATTAAGAAAAGTATAAAAGTTTAGTGCTCAATTTGAACAATCCTGTCTGTTTTTCACTCTTGCTTGCCGTATAAAAGAAAAGGTGGGGCAGAAGGAAAATCTTCACAAAACTGCAAAGCATTTCACATCTGTGAAAGTCTCAGACTTTTGGTTCTCATTCCAGTCAAGATTAGGTGCTGCAGTTCATGACCATAGAAGGGGGGCCAGTGGTAGGATTCAAATAATTTAAGAACTGGTTCTCTGCCCTAATAACCAGCTGGGTAGATGTGGCTGGGTGATCATGTGACTGGGTGGAGCTCATGTGACAGTAAGTCTGGGCGTACTGCCAAGAACCTTGAGCTATGCGTTATATGTAAGCAGTATAATAAAGATTAGGCTAGAAACAACACTAGAATGTTTCCTTCCTGCCTTCCTTACAGGATTAGCCCTGTAAAGTGGGGAAAAAACAAAGGAAGATTTCTTTCAACCACCAGTTCTCCAAACTGCTTAGAAAGTTAACAACCGGTTCTCATGAATAGGTGCAAACCTGTTGAATCCCATCACTGGCCTGACCCCTCCATGGTAATCTTCCTGTCAAGCTAAAGGAAGCTTTGAACTCTTCTTTGTGTTTTTATTCAGCAATTTACCATTTCTTCTTCCAGAGACTTCTCTGATTTTAACAATACCCTGTCTTCTAGTTTTTTTCTAGATTGTTTGCTCTTGAACTTCCTGTACAAAGGCCAGCTCTGCCAGGGAAACCAGGTGACATATCAGAGAAAACCAAGTGCACCAAACCAGAAAAGGCAGAAACTGACCACCTGTGTTTGGGAGATGCCTACCTGGTGCCTTTCTTTCAGGGCTAAGTGGATTGAGCAGTCCCTCCATGAGGAACAAAACGTATTTTCTCATTTGATACAAAGTACCATTCCAGAGTGGAATGCAGTGCTTCAGGATGTCCTTTCATTTTACTCAGATGAGATGTTCCTGGTTCTCATTGCCTCCAGTTCAAAACCTCCCCAGACTTTTCCTCTCCAACATAATTCAGGTGTGCAGCATGTTGGAAAGGGCAATGCATGGTGTCACACAAGAACTCCGCACAGAACTCAAAAGACGTCAAGACAAAGGAGAATCCAACTTATACATTTACTACAGAGCTGACTGTATCAAGATAAAGACCCGGAACCCATATCCTAACATCCAACCCTCCATCACGCAACCTACCACCATCACCCAACCTACCACTATCATCCAACCTACCACCATCACCCAATCTACCACCATCCAAAACTAGGCACGCACGCCCCCAACGTCCTCCATTCCATCTACTACTGACCTTAAATACAAACTGCTTAATGCAAGAAGCCTCGCAAATAAAATACCTGAATTCCTCCTCTTGCTAAATACAGCTAAATTCGATATTATATTTGTGTGTGAGACATGGCTGAATGCATCCCTTCCTGACTCCATTACCACTGTAAGAGACTATCATGTTTACCAATCCGACTGTGAAATCCGCAGAGGAGGTGGTGTTGCAATCTTCTTCAAACAGTGACCACGACACTATTGACTTTTGTCTCAACATACATTCCCACAAAAATTATCACAATGACAAGATCCCCAGCTATAACTTTAAGAAAGCCAACTATGATCTCACAGACACTGACCTCTCATCTCTTAATTGGGAAATTCTATTCTCTGAATGCAATACTGTTGAAGAT
>JAOYMU010000010.1:21736307-21750973 GCA_025802295.1 Psammodynastes pulverulentus
TTCCACAGGAGTCAAGAGATAACGTTACCGGATTTTTGCCCGCAACCGTCTCATCGTAAGGAACACCTGTGGCACACTTTGGATGTGCGGCGTGCCTTAAAACGTTACATACTACGAACGGCGGACTTCCGTAGAACGGAAGCTCTCTTTGTCAACTTCCAAGGGGTGTCAATGGGACAGAAGGTCTCCTCGTCCACCATTGGCAGGTGGCTGAAAGATCTCATTTCCCGGGCCTATACTTCTCAAGGTTTGCAGGTGCCGGGAGGCGTGACGGCTCATTCTACCCGCAGCGCTGCCACGACGGCCGCCTGGAGCGCCCAGGCTTCGGTGGAGGAGATCTGCCGGGCGGCCACGTGGTCTTCTGTTTCATCCTTCATCAGACATTACCGGCTTGACTCCTACGCGGGGGCGGAAGCTGGTTTTGGGCGGCGAGTCCTTTCGGCGGTGATATCAAGCAGCACTGTCTTGGACCAGTCGTCGACCCGCCCGTCGTTTGATTAGCTTGGGTATATCCCATGCCTGCCCTGGATACCGGAACCCACGCTGGAGAAGGGGCATTGGTCCTACCTGAATGCTCCTTCTCGGCGTGGGGCACGGTATCCAGGCCCACCCTGTGGCCGACTGGTCCGGGGTGTTCCTGAGGACACGCGTTGGTCATCTGGTTCCTGCCTTCGACTTCGTAGAACTGAGAGGAGGACCGGCAGGAGGAGGGCGTGTCCTCAGTTCCACTCTGTCTCAAAGCTACAAGATCAAGAGTTAACCCATGCCTGTCCTGGATACTGTGCCCCACGCCGAGAAGGAGCATTCAGGTAGGACCAATGCCCCACTCCTTTATTGGAGATGTCTTGCTAACTGCCTATGCTTTCCACCAGTTGTCTATTCCAGGTGCACAAAAGCATGTGAAATTGACTGTCACACAATGTTGCTACCTAAGTGGACAGTTTGATTTCACAGAAGTGTGATTGACTTGGAGTTGCACTGGGTTGTTTAAGTGTTCCCTTTATTTTTTTGAGCAGTGTACTTTCTCTAGTACTGATCATATTTTAAACAGTGATGACTGAATATTTTCTGCAAAAAATGAGAAAAAATGTTGGAATTAAAGAAAAATCAAATCAAGATGTAGATGAATCAGATTTTGCCTCTCCTATTTTTAAGACTAAGTTTTCTTATAGTTTGGGAGCAGAATAAATGTAAATACAGTTTATGGAAATTACAATCAAATGTAATTGATCCAATCTGAAGGACATTATCCCTGTTTCACCTGTTCTTATCATTTCTATAGGCTCTGGAAGGATTTTCTTGCCTGTTTGGGACAATTATCTTGAAATTCTTGATGTGTCTAATATTTGGAATATCTGATGATGTAAGTTAAAACTTAATTTTTATGTTTGTTATCATAATAATGTTTATTAGCTTTGTATATTTTGTATTGTCTTCTGGTTGTATGTATAATGTTAAAATTGCATATTAGATGCTGTTGTTTTACTTGAAGTTGTAAAAATATACTTGAGAACTATGCTCATGAATAGAGTATTATAGTGTAGTTTAAAAAGTAAATTAATACTATTAATTATTCACTCTCCTTTAATATCTTTATCTTCCACCTGGTGTGCTACCTGAAGAAAATTATGAAACACAGCAATCATTGTGCAGTAGTAGGTTATTTGACAGTTCATAAATGTGTTAAATTATGGCTGTATCAAATGTACTCTCTGAGTGATGTAGTTAAGTTTCACAGTGCTCTTTCTTGGAGATTTGAAGCAGGTGTCAAGTAATACACGTCCTGATCTTAGAGGAAAAACTAAGGCTCCATTTGTCACTGACATCCAGAAGCTTACTGAAACTTTTGCAAGGGCATTCTTCTGGTCCTTCTTTCACTCTTTTATGTTGGTGGAGATGCTGGGAATTATGTAGTTGCACATTTGTTGCTCTCAGTTAATTGCAGAAGTGTCTGGTTGCAGATTAAAAATAGTGGGGTATGGGACACTTCTATTCAGTGTAATAATGATAGGAATAATTAATCAAAACTGAATAGACTGTATTTTTTGAAGTATAAGATGCTCTGAAGTATAAGGTGCACCTAGCTTTGGGAGGAAAACAAGGGAAAAAAATCTGCCTCTGCCTCCCAGCAATTTGCCTCCTTGCAGCAAACAGCAAACAGCCTGGCCAGCTTCAGCACAGCCTGATTAGCACAAGCAGCTGATTGTCAGTTGGATCGGCCTCCCAACAAGCTGTTTCAGGCTGCAGGGATTGCCATCGCCTGTTACCGCCTCCATGTGCCCCACTTTCGCCCTCCGCATGCACCGTTTTTGGCCTCTGCGCACCCCATTTTTCCCCGTTCTGATCCCCCACCACCTGGAATAGGCCAAAAATGCAGCACACGGAGCCCCAAAACGGACTGTGCAAAGATTGAAAGCGGGATGTGGCGGGCGAAAATGGGGTGCACAGAGGCAGCAGTAGGTGATGGCAATCCCTGCAGCCTGAAACAGGTAATCATCAGAAGGCAGATCCAACCGACAATCAGCTGCTTGTGCTAAGTCAGGCTGTGCTGAAGTTGACCAGGCTATTTGCTGCAAGAAGGCAAATTGCTGGGATGCAGAGGCCAAAGGATGGGGGCCGGCAAGTGGGCAGGGCTTCAGCAACATTCACAGTATAAGATGCACATTCTCCATTTTATATTACAGCTCAGATACATACACATTGTCTAACAAATATTTCACTGTCATTTTTGTTTCAATTAGGTCCATATAAGTAATCTGTTAAAAGCAAAACTTACCGGTTATAGAGATTTTGATACCTCAATGTATACTTGTGCTGTGGAGTTTGATTTCATGGAAAAAGAGGTAACATTGATTCATTCATTTAATACATTTCAATCCTTTTGCAATTAATAAGATTAACATACAAATCTATTGATACAGGTAGTGTTTGATTTACAACTAAAATTGGGCCATCACAGTACTAAGTCGTGATAGTTGTAAAACAAATCGGCCATATGTCAGAGCAAATTTTATGATTTGTTTTTTGGCAGTTGTTAAGCAAACCAATGTTCACTATGGGTGTGGTTTTGGCAAAAACTGGAAGTAGGTACTGCTTTTCAGTAAAACATGCAGCCGCATGATCACAGGGCATATACAAATGTCTATAAGTATAGCCATGTTGCTGAGGTCTCAAAGTTCAGTCATGTGACTGGAGAGACAACTTTTGAAATTTCAAATATGGATTTTAACTAGTCCCAAGGTAGGTATATAAATACCTTCAAATGGTTACTAGCTACTAAATTACTGGTCCTAAATCAGGGACTAATTCTAATAAAAAAAAATTAAAACGTTCAATTTTTATCTGTCTTTTTTTTTACTTTGTCAACTCACCTTCATCCAAAATGATATTTTTACTCGATTGAATGTATATATGTGTTTGTGTGTGTACAAAAGCAGAGACACTTCAAAAACCTTGTCTAAACCAGGGGGTCTTTGGACCTGTTTCCCAGAGCAAAGAAAACACTGGGAGCTACAAAATGTGGGTGGGCATGGCCAACTCGACGTCACTCACTCCCCCCCAGTCACATGACCGTCCCTAGCCATGCCTACCCAGGTTTTGTGGCTCCCGATGTTTTCTTTTCTCTGGGAAACAGGTATCTCTCTGTGTGTCTTTCTCTCTCTCTCTTTCTCTCTCTTTCTCTCTCTCATCTCTCTCTCTCTCCCTCTGTCTCTTTCTCTCTCTCTCTCTCTCATCTCTCTCTTTCTCCCTCTGTCTCTTTCTCTCTCTCTCCCTCTCATCTCTCTCTCTCATCTCTCTCTCTCATATATATCTCTCATCTCTTTCTCCTTCTCTGTCTTTTTCTCTCTCTCTCTTTCTGTCTCTGTCTCTCTCTTTCTCCCTCCCTCTCTCTCTCATCTCTCTCTCTAAGTCTTTTTTTTTGGCTAATGTTGTTCTTCTTTGGGTGCTTTTTAGCATATGATTTAAATCAAGAGTCATTTCAGGTTCCCAGATAAATGAAGCTCTTTTGTCCCCCTGCTGTGGCTCCCTGTCAGCTGAACCCACCACTGACTGGCCCTGCCTCTTGCCCTCCCCTCCCAGTCACTCCTCGCCTGGTCTAAGAAGGTAAGGGCAACGGTGGCAGATGGAGACTCACTTCATATTCCAGAGCAGGAGCAAAGTGTCCCTGTACTTGCCTTTTCTTCTGACCCTTGTTGGTGCTGTGCACACCTTGGTCGCTCGTGGAGATGTGCGACTTGCTCTCCATCCCGTGATATTGGCTCGGCCCAGCTGTGGCTGACGCCACTGCTCTTGCCACCTCCATGGCCTGCTCGCTGCTCTTGCAGTGCTTTGCATAGCATAGTTAAATTTAGCGTGTTTTACAATGGGGGAGAATGCATCTCCTCCTCTTCCAGGAGCCCATTATGATGCAGAGCATCAGCTGCAGCCTGGCCAGGCCAGTGTCTTGGGGCAGACAGCAAGTCACCTCTCCCCGAGCGACCAAGGTGCTTGCAGCACCAACAAGGGCCAGAAGAAGAGGCAAGTACAAGGGCGCTTGGCTCCCACTCTGGAATATGGAGTGAATCTCCATCCACTGTCATTGCCCTTATCTTTTAAGCCTAGGGTTGCCAGACGTCCGGCAAAAAGAGGCCATGTCCTCCTTTTTAGCTCAATATCCTCCGTCCGGCAGGCAAAGCTAAAATCTTCTAAAATGTCCGGCTTTTGCAGCTTTTCTTACATTTTATAACCCTGCCCCCTCGTCCCCGCGTGCAACCGGCTGACTGGTGAATGAAACTCGGAGTCCTGCATTGTGGCGCCGGCGGGAAGTGTGAGAGGAGCGAAGCCAGCAGCGTCGACGACCTTCCCCGCGAGACGCGCCCGGCGCTCACTTACACTCAGAGCAAACCAAAAGCACCGCAGGAAGGGAGCTGCGCTCTGGCGCGATGCGGAGCTCCGGCAGCCGCTCTGCTGAAAGACGGAACCAAAGACTATCCCCGGCTCAGGACCTCTGCAGCTGCTGAAAGGAGAAAGAGGCTAGGCCGCCTCTGGAGACTCCCAAGTTTAGCCTGACAGGAGGAGCCTTTACTACCTCTTCCCCACCTATGGAGACTTTGAGCGCCGTGCGGGCTAAAGTAGGAGCCAGAAGCCCTGTTGGCTGCGAGGCAGCAGGGACCGGCGAACCCCAACCTATTTGTTCTTCGGGTCTAGCTAGCCGAGGCTCTCCCGTGCCGGCGCCCTCGGATTCCCCCGCTTATAGACTTGAGGACCTGGAGACCTTGGCTACTGTGGGTGAGTGAGGCTGGGCTTACTTACAAGCCAATGAAAAACAAAGAACGCGGGACTGGAACGTAGTCTAGCCCTCCCCACCCCCAGCCCCTTTGCGCGCGCCGCTCCGTGACCACCCACTCGGTTCGCGAGTCTTGGCTCACTTGAGAGTGACCCCCCTCCACTTCCTTTTCCCCCCTGCGGGACAAGGAGGGTCGAGGTTCTCAGTTCAGGTGGCTGCACTGTTGAGCAGGTGTGGTGCAACAGAGTCGCGGGGCGTCCCTTCGCTTGGAAGTCATGAACTGAGAGTCAAGGCAACAGGAGAGCTTGTTGTCAGCGTTCTTCTTCCCCTGGGCACAGCCCCAAAGGATGTTGCCAGCTGTGCCATCCCTGTGAAAATGCAGTCTCACTGTTCGTTTGGTTTGTCAACTTTCCTATATCTCGTGCACCCCGCAGCAATTGCTTTTTGACATCTGGATTTTCTTTTGCTTAAGTGTCACTTCTTCCTGGATTTTGATCCGGGAAGGCTCTTGCAACTGTTTTATGGGACAAAGCAGAGTGAGTTTTACAGATGCCAGTTGAAAAGCTAGCAGTTCTCATTTTAGTTTCAAAATTTCTAAGCACAATATGAACAAGTCTGATAACCTAGCTGTCTCTTTATGTAAGTAAATGATTCTGCTTCTGCTCCTGCCTCTCCATATTTGGCATAAATCTAAACCAGTTTGTAAACAGTTTGTGGTTCTGTTCATCTGACATTTCAAAAAAATTGCTGAGTTTTCAGCCTTTAAAGTCTTAATTGTTATGCACCACCCAGTCCCCTCTGGGGGAGATGGGTGGTTATATAAATTGGATTAACAAGAACAATTTACACACCTTTTTATTTTAAGTCCCACCAACTTCAGTGGGGGTTCAGCCCAACAGAAGCAGTTACATTAATCATAGCTTTATGCTGTAGAGAATTTATATGGTTTTCTAAGCATTCCAAGCATTTTACGTGAAGTAGTTGTGCTAAATTGTAATACATTCAGAGAGCTTCAAGTTTGTTAAAAATATGGAATACAGGTAGTCCATATTTGTTTAGTGACCATTTGAAAATGGAAGAAAATGATTTCCAATCAGTTTCGCACTTACAACCAATACTCACACTTAACAACCATCACAGCATTGTCATAGTTACATGATCAAAATTGGCAGCCAGTTTGAATTTACAAAAGTTGCAGCATCCCAAGGTCATGTGATCATCATCCCCTAGCTGGCTTCTGAGGAGCAAAGTCAATGAGGGAAGTGGCATTCGCTTAAGGACTGCATCATTCATTTAGTTGCATTTATTTGCTTAACGACTGTGGCAAAAAAGTAATTGAAACAGGTGTGTCTCTGTTAATAACCACCTTTCTTAGCAACACACATTCTGGTCACAATTGCTGTCATAAGCTGAAAACTACCTGTAACTGCTTTTACAGAATGTTCATAAATTCCATCCTAGCTCCTGTTAATATTAAACATTTCTTGCAACTTTCAGCTGCTCAAGTTTCAGTGTATCTTCAGCACTTAAGCATTGCTCACGTAATAAGATGGAATATATCCTACATTCCTTCCAAAATGCAGATAATGCATGAAATTTGAAATAGATCCAGTGACAGTTGTAGGTCTTTTGTTTGTACGTAGCCTTCTTTCCCAACTTTCCTCTCTTGACAGATGTTTACTTGCAATCTGCATAAATAGTGTTAGCAAGTTTTGGGTATAATGAAAAGAGGAAACAGCAAGTATGAAAGCAGTGCCATACAACAGTAAAGAAACCTAAGGTAAAATATGTACTGGAAAGGCTCTTATGAAAATAAACTTTTTAGTTAAATGCACCACCCAGATTCTGTTAGGAATTCACTGTTTGAAATCCATTGTAGACTGAATAGAAATGTTTGCATTTATTGGATAAGTTTACTGGAGGTAGTTTGGTAGTGTTGATTGACATTTTTGCAAATTTTTTATAGAAAGGACTATTAGTTGTATTAACAACTAATTTGTTTGTCCTGAGAATGAACATGTATACAGGTTTCTAATAATATCAGCGTAGAAGGAACTGATTTCTCCCTCTCTCCTCTTTCTGATAATAATGACAACAGCCTACAAAACAATCACCTTACAAATATTTTTCATCCATAGTATTTTTCATCCATTATCTTGTAGCCTCATTCAGTTGCAAGTAAGAAATACCTCTTTTTTTATGTAGTCAGCTTGAATATAAAATACAGTACCACTGCGTTTTTTTTTAGGATAATGCCCTAGACTTGTTTTAATTTGAAGCTGGTTTACATGTGCTGATTTCATCAGCAATTGCAACTGCATACACCTGCTAGTACTGCCTACAAGTGGGTGTAGTGATAGCTATCCATACCTTGGTGATCATAGCTCAGATATGCTAATAGGACTATGACTAATCCTAACCCTAAAGAAGTCAGAGAATGAGAGGGATGTCCTATTTCTAATTTATTAATGGATTAAATATGTGGCACATGTTAACAATAATATTTGCTAAGCAGTTCACAAGCAGCTTCTTAGCTTCATGTGTGTACATGGACAGAAATAAATAGAAACATTTAATCTTCAAATTGTAGAATTTTTCTATTCTACTTTATTTTTCTGTATGTTTTCAATAGCGCAAAATGTACAGGCTACTTATGGATCACTGATTCATTTGACAACACCTTGTTCATAAATAATTTGCAAAAATTATTGAGTCATATCCTGTTAAAAATGAATCACATTTTTGTTATAGTAATGGAGCTCTATTCCAGAATGTGAATCTCCAAAATTATTTATTGAATTCTTACCACCATCAATTACCACTTTATATAACTGCTTCATAATGCTTTAGAGCTCTCTCGAAGCGGTATACACAATCAACATATTGCCCCCAATAATCTGGGTCCTCATTTTACCGATCTTGGAAGGGTGAGTCAACTTAAGATAAAGCCTGGAGAAAAAATATAAAGCTGAGACATTTGCCAAAAATACGGCCCATCTTTATTTTCAGTATTTGATTTCTTGCAAAGTGTTTGGCTAAATAGTAGTATGTTCATTTTTAAGAATTTAATACTGTGAATCACTTTTGACTGTTGTAATATGAACATAAACTCCACCTTAATGTATAGAAACATGATAAAAGAACGAAAAGATAATAAACATTGGAAGTGGTCAAAGTAACATTTCCCAGACATATAGTTAAAGTTTGTCTCAATTGAGCTCTGGACTAGGATCAGGGTTTTATCTTTGTTGTAGGTGAAACTGAGTACTTCCTTGAAAGAAATATTGCTGGCAGACAGCCTGAAAGTCTATTGAAGGAGACAGAAAGGTTTCTTGAAGGAGACAGTGTTTTAAATAATATCAATGTTTTAAATAATATTTATTGCTGAAATAAAATTAAATTATTTTTCATTGAGTGGTATTGATTAGCACTCTTAATCCAATCACATGTTCTGCCATTTTGTAAATGTCTGACCTTTATAATTTTCAGTGCTTTCAAAGAAAAAGTTGATAATTCCTGTTCCTGTTCCAAATGTATATATTTGCTTAAAAATAGATTGATTCATTGCATATTTCAATAGATATATATTGTATTGTTATTTTCACTGTGACATTATTTTTAAAACACAACATATTTTAATTAAATATGTTTTAGCCATTTAAACATCATTTGAGTGACAATAACGTTTAACAGTTTATGTACTATCTTTAATTCACAGAATTAAATATAGATTAATATATATTTGTTCTTGATCAAAAAGAATGTATATGTAATGCATTTTGGGTGCAGTAATGGTTTTGAGTTCCTTTTAAGAAATTTGTTTCTTTATCTCTATGTTGCATATGCCAAAAGTATATTCATTTAATAATTCATATTAGGAATAATTAATTAGTAAATAAATAAAATAAACAGCAACAGATCTCCCCCTCCAAGATACTTAGTTAAATAAATTGAAGAATAATCCCATGTCTTCTGTGATTGGGATTTTTATCCAGAGATTTTGTTTATGGCTCCTAGAAAGCAAAACTCTGAACTGAATATAAATGTTGCCCTGCTTTAAAATCTGTTTAAATTCTATCTATGGTAAGACTGAAAGTGATCTGATGTTACGTAATCAAAAAACTGTGCTTTAAAACACATGATTGTTATTGGTAACCACAAACTGTGAAGTGTGGAAATAAGGATGTTTTTGCATGTTTACCTGTAATGTTACTTCTGTTGCTGCTGTTGTGATAATGTTACAAAGTTTCCATCAAGAAAGAGTTATAATGGCCTGCAATTCTCGAGACAATTATTATTAATATCATATTGATTTTATTAGGTTTTAATCACTCTAGGTATCTATGCAGCATTGATGACCTAATACTACTGGCATTGACAAATAAAGATTCAGTTGTCAGGTAGGCATTCCTGTGAAGAGCAAGAACCTTAAAAATTGACTGATAAAGTTTTTAAACAAAAGATCTTTAAAATATGAATTGGATTATTGTCTTTATTCTAAAGCTGAAATAAAAACTTTGCATCTTTATAAGATATCACAGTGGAAGGAAACATTTTAGAATATATTACTCTTCAATACTGAAAATTACAGCAAAAAAGAATAAAGAAATAGCTTAATTGAAAATGAATTCTTACAGATATTTTGGACATCTATTTTTAATGCACTTTTTCAGATAATAGACTAAACACTTAAATATGTTTAGAAATATTTAAAAAAAATATCTTTTCTTTCAAAATGTCAACCAGCCATCATGGTTGTTCCTTGCTCTCTATTTTTGCCCCATAGGAATCCTGTGCAGTAAACTAAGCTGGCTGAAAGAGATCATTAGTTCAAAGTTGTCCAGTCTGAGATATGATTGAACAAGATGTCTTGGAATATCTCCAATATTGTTGACAGCTTCACTGTTTCACCTAACAAAATACACTCAAAATAATCTGAAGTATAATTCTGCATATAAAGACGTTTGTAAATGTTTATTATAATGTACTAGTTATGGGTTGATCTGAATTGAATTATAGATAGTCTTCACTTAATGACCCTAATTGGGACTCACATTTCCATCACTAAGTAATATGGTCATTAAGTAAACATTGAGGGAATGCCACATGGTCATTAGGTGAGGATCCAACCAGATCCAGATTCTTGCAGAAAGGCAAAGGCTGCCTCCATTTCAATTCCCTATTTACCTATCCCTTCCCATCTGCCTTTTTGGCTGCCCACCTATGAGATGCCCAGGCCTGCCCATAGAACTATGAGAAACTGTCCTACCACTCAAGGCTTTCTTTTATGCTGCCTTCTTTTGTGCCACTGCAGCCAGGCCTACTCTTGCACATTGGCCACTCTCTTATGTGCACTGGCCAGGGTCTCCAGTTCTGCCCTGCCTAGGATCCTTTTTTTTTAAAGCAAAACAAACAAAAACAGATCAGGCCAGTGTGTGAAAGAAGGTTCTGGCTAAGCCAGCACAAAAAAAGGATCCTTCTACTGTCACCAGGGAAAATCTGATTTTGGAGCATATGAGTAGGAAAATGAAATACTGTGGGTTTTTTTTAACTTTTGCTATACTTTTTTTAAAAACAGGGAATTAACCTATTTGTAATATTTTGCTCTATTTTGATATTTAAGATATAAAGTGCTTTGCTTTTTAAATTCGTGTTAGGTTTCTTCTGTCTTCACATCATCTAAGTAGTAGTCACTACTCAGGAGTCTTATATTTGTCACTTAAATTTTTAACTGATTTTTTTATTGGCTTTCTGAAGCTTATTTGGAAAGTGTATATACACATTAGGCTTTTCAATCAACATTTCATAAATTATAGGACTTTTTATTGACTTTATGTAAATACTGAAACTTTCACCATTTTAACATTGTTTCCAAAAGCTTTGAAGATCATGAAAAAACTAAGAAGTAATAAATATTTTTTTAAAAATTTCTTCTGTCCATAGTTTGGGTAAATTAGTGTTCAAATCCTGATATACTCTGCAAAAATAAAATAATATGAAATAGGATCACAAGCAATTGTTTAAGGCAAAGCATTTGATATATGCACCCAACAATGCTTGTTTTTAACCCCAGGGCAGATGGGTCAACAATTTAGCCACTTTGGGCTTAAGGTTCATTCATATTTTTAACTTAAAAGCAGAGCTTGGCTTGAGTTATTTTTGGAGTATAGCCACTGTGATGCCACTCAAAACTTTTAAAGTATTCTATGTATAGTAGTGCATACAGTGGATAATACATTGAATAATTAATATGTTAGAATATAGAATGTTGAAATATTTTATTATAATATCCTAGAATAATAGAAAAAATAGAAGAAATGTCATATTGTCATTTAATTTTAAATTATAGATTCAAATTATGTGATGTCATATTTGTGACCATGTTTGTGTCTGTTACCATATAGTGCTAAATGTGGAACTTGTCTATTCACCTGAGTCCTGTTTACTAACATGGACGGAATTATTTATTTTTAAGTATCAACTGTTATATATGGAAAATGCACCTTGAAACTGAGAACAGATAATAACTTCTTTGTAATTCTAAAACCTGGAATAGGTTTGGTGGGGTACTGAACAAGTAGAACGTATTTTTAAAAAAATAGTTTAACACAGCCACTTTAAAATGCATGACTCTTCTATAAACTTTACATTAGCTCCATGAAATAATTTGTTTTAATAGACTCTTTCAATATAGCACAATATAAAATATTCATGGTTCTACTTTTAGAAATGATATATAGTACATGGATCACTTAAGAAATGTTGAAAAGGGTTGGGAAAAAAATCTTTCCAGCCTTTTCACTTAATTAATTAAAAAGAAAAAGAAAGGCTATCATAATATGAATTTAAGTATAAGAAGTTTTAATTACATGAATTTATAATTAATATGAGAATATCCACATAGCCACGAACTATATGGATTTACATCTTCAAAGTTCAAAAGTGCAAATGATAGAATTAATTGATTATGTGCCATCAAATTGGTGGTCACTCTTAGTGACTACTTAGATGGATTTCCTCCATAGTGATCTGTCCCAATAAATGTTAATAGTCTAATACAATATAATATTTTCTTACTTCAATAATGGCAATTTTGTTCATTTAGACATTCTGTTTTTCACCATTAGCTTGGTTTCTGTAAGAAGTTTGCAAGAGATATAGTGATTCCACATAATTTATTTCTGTACAACATTTAAATACAGATATTTTAAATGCTAGTTTGATGGTTACGGCCCTAAAATTGTTTGGGAACAAATTTTATGAAAATACTGTCAAATATTGACCTCAAATTCCTACAGCTAAAAAAATCCAGAAAATTATCGTAGGACCGAATTTCAGTGAAAAAATGCCCCAAAATTAGAGTTGTGCAAGATGTTAAGTGTAAAAACTGGAACAGCTGGTTTCAAGCAGGAATGTCTGAACCAAAGCACTTAGGTTTCAGGAGGAATGTAGTGGTTTTGTTCAGAATATTTATTTATTAAATTTATATGCCACCTGTATCCCCGATAATACAACTCCTACAGATCATAAAACATGATATAAAATAAGATATAAACTGAAACACTGTTGTTTGTGGGAAGAAGTGAGAAGGGGAGTAAGAGCACATTAGTGGCAGTTCCTGTGGTAGACAGTGGGGAAAAAAAGCAGATTGTGGGCAGGCAGTGGAGCTGCTAAGGACAGAGGCAATGAAACACAGCAGCTTTGCTCTACATACTCCATAAAATTAAAAATTCTTCTGTATCTTGGTTTCTGAATATGGATTCAGCCAAAACTTAGAATAACGAAATGGTTCTGGATTTTGTTTCTACTTAACTGTGCCTGTTCTAAAATAGTTTGAGATTTTATGACATTATAAATTAAGTAAATGTATGAATAAATGAATGGTTTGACAGACTTTCCAGGCTTCCGTGTTTTGTTTTGGGTTCCCAGCCAAACATTTCCCATTTTGTGAATTCTCCTAGTACCGTGATGGCGAACCTATGGAACCTAAAGAAAAGCATTGTTTTGTATTAGAATTCCCAGTTATAGAGCTATCTTTCCTGATACTCATTTTCTGAAGTAGTTTTGGTGTCTTTATTGAGGATTTTAATTGTAAAAAACCTAAACTGGGCATGAATTCACTATGTAAGCATTGTATTCATTTTGGAAACAAAAATCATTCTTGGTAAGTTATTGTAAGTCAAATGTAAGTGGGGAAAAGTGGGAAAGGAAAGTGTATAAGCATGTGTTTATACAGAAATGGGAGCTAGACAGATGATAGACAAACGAACAGGCATGCAAATTTATCTATAGCCTGTAATAATTTTTGCTTACCCATGAGCTTATTCATATTACTAGCATAAAAAGGGGAAACAAATTACCCACTGTTTCCAGATGCCTAGAGGCAACTCAACATACTTCATTAGGCAAATGACTGTTTACTTTTTTCCTGTACTTGAGACCCCAGATCTTATAGTTCAGTATTCTACTCAAAGCTCCAGTACTGTGCTTCAGCTATATTGCGTCTCCAGGAACACACTTGCCTTCTAAAATATTAAGTTCCCCATATGTTTGGTAAAAGGTCTGAAATAATCACATTTACCCATGAATATAGTTTGTCATGCAAAAAAGCTGCTGAGATCTTCTTATTGACTGTGAGAATTGAGAGTAAGGGACTGCATATGCAATATTTTGCTCTAAATTTTTATCCACTTTCAAGAGAGCTATTTTTCACAAATTACCATTTGGAAAAATGTTTCTGTTAGTATCTTTATTATCAGTTCAAAACAAATTTGAGAATAAATTGTGTACCATTGTACAATTATTAGATGCTTCACTTTATAACTAATATGCAAAACCAAATGAGGCAAATTTGTGAAATAGAAACATTGGGATCTAGAAAAGGTAAACTAGTTAAAAGTAGTGTTAAAATGTAGTGTGAATAAAATTTTAAAGCTTAATTTCCAAATTGAGTACCGTATTTTCCGGACTATAAGCCGTGACTTTTTCCCCACCTTTTGATTCCTGCGGCTTGTATAATGGTGCGGCTTATCTGTTGATTTTTCTCTGCTAACTGCCACCAGGGGGCGCAAAACAGGACAGACGTAAGAAGTCAATGCAGCTTTTAAGTTGAAAGCAATAAATCTGTCTATCCAGGAAGGAAATAGAGCTGCTGCATATAAGCTTGGTGTTAATGAATCAATGGTGAGACGTTGGAGACGGCAGCGTGAAGAACTAATTAAATGCCAAAAAACAACAAAGGCTTTCAGGGGTCATAAAAGTAGATGGCCGGAACTTGAAAATGTTCTTGAGGACTGGGTGAACACACAGAGAGCAGATGGCCGAGGTGTATCCACCGTGCAGATCCGACTGAAAGCTAAAACAATCGCTAGCAAAATGGGTATTGAAGATTTTAACGGTG
>JAOYMU010000010.1:21906308-21920706 GCA_025802295.1 Psammodynastes pulverulentus
GGCAAAGTCAGGCTGGGCAGAGCAGGGGAGAGGTGGATCAAGGGAGAGGGGGTTCAGATGAAGACCAAGGCCCACCCCCTCATCATCCTAAGGGCATGCAGGCAAGAACGCAGAAGAGAATAATGTGTGTTGCATGGCTTGCATAGGAGGAGATGACCCCAATTCCCTTCACAAGACACAGCTGGGAAGGGAGTTATTTAAACGGAGGCAAACTGTGGGGCGGTTGCCGGAAACAAAGTTTGAATTCAATTCATGTTATGTTCCAGTTGGAGACTTACCTTGCCTGTCGGAGTAATTACTTTGTTTGAAGTCATATGTGGATGTTTCCCTGCTTCCCCTTATCTGGTCTGTTGGACTAATTGCCTGGCTGAATTTCTATCGGCCTGCATTTTGGACTAAAGTTTTTCCATCTGACTGCTAAAGGTTTGTAGGGACAGTTTGGAGCTAATAAAGGAGTTCAAGCTTGTTCCGTGGCTGTATTACCTTTGTGTCACACCCCGGGTCATCGCACATGTGTACAGAGCTTTGTCTTCCACTAAATCAGGGCATAGCACATTAAACTAGAATAGTCCAAATATTAATTCATTAATATCACTTTATATGTGTTTTACTTATTCAGGGAAGGGTATAAGCAACTATCTTAAATCTGTACCATACTGGACCAGATAGATTATATACCAATTATGATGGACTAGATAGATTACCGGTATATCCCATGATTACTGAAGTAGCTACTTACATTTTGGACAAATTATAGTTTCTGGATAGTCTTGAAAGGTAATGCTGTGTATTTGGAGACCATTACAGTAGCTTGGTTGGGAAGTTGCTAGGGTATCAGTGTCAGCAAGCAGAGCTTCCTGATCCAGAAATGAGTGGAACTGGCAACCAAGATAAGATCCTCCTGGACATAGCTGCCACCTCCTGATTGAGCAGGAGCTGAGTCCCACCAAATATCCATTAGATCTGAGCAGATAAATGCCTCCACTACCAAAGATAGTTGAGAATCATAAGTATATTATTGATATTACATTCTATGCTTACTGAGCACCTCCAATAGTTTTATATAGACCTTAAAAAGAAAATGTGTTCAACAGTGGCATTCCAGTCTCCAACCATATGTAGCACATCTTTCTAGCATGTTGATTCCAGATTGAAATTAACTATAAAATGTTTAACTCCCTCTTCTTCTGTAGCAAAGGTTGGAAATATTAAAAAGTTGTTTATGAAGCTTAAGTGATATTATTCAATACAGAAATTCATTGTTTTGTACCCTAGTACTGCTCTTGCTATCTGCTTCCTGACTGAAAATAATGTCATTCTCCTTTTATTTTTCATGTCCCAAATAGTAAATAGTATGAACCTTTGACTGAGAATGTCAAATTCCAGTCCATTTTTAATTTGTCTATGCCTAAATTGTCAAAATTATTAATTTCATATATTCTTTTTAGCTTTCTCAATTCATGCTTCTTTCTTCCCACTGTATTACTGGTTTTGCAGCTTTTTCTTTACCTGTATGGCAACACCAGCAACACCAGCAATTAGACTTTCTAAAGTTTTTAACCAAACATGATACATACCATTAGGACCCTGAAAGACCTTCAGCTTTTCCTCATTTGAGTACCATCTTCAGGAGGCCATCAGCTTAGTATTTATCACTTTATTTTTTGTAAAATTCACAAGTGGGTTACAGTAGAAAATGATGCCTTACCCATGTCATTAAAGTGATTATCCACCTCTAGCATTTCATGTATCAATCAACTCTAGGAGGTGGTACTCATCTCAATTTTCTAGCTGAGGGAACCAGTGTTGTCCAAAGATACATCTGTAGTCATGTGGCCAGCAGGACTATACATCAAGGTGCACAGAATATGCTACCTTCCCCCGAAGTGGTACCTATTTATCTACTTACATTTGGCTTTCAAACTGCTAGATAGGCAGGAGCTGGAGTAAAAACAAGGAGCTCACTCTGTCAAAAAATGCTTGGGTCTCAAACTGCCGATCTTTGGACCACAGGCCCAGCATCTTTATATACATATATCTATTGTTCAATATATGTATCAATTCACTTTGGATGGGTAGTTGAGAAGATCTTCATGACTTGATCCTGCTGAGAAGATATGTTCTTGGCCAACGCTTATGTTCACGATCATTCCATCACTAATATGATGAGACAGCACAGCAGGACTTGAGTTGTTTTAGTTAGAATCCTACAAATTGGGCACCTAACCAAGGTCGAAAGATAACAGATAACAGATAATCAGAGTTGGAAGGGACCTTGTAGGTCATCTAGTCCAACCCCCTGCACAAGCAGGANNNNCTTGAGCCTGGTCAGATTCGATCTGCCTAATTACAGGCAGCTGGCTGTTAGCAGAAGTCTTGCAATTACTACAATTAAATTATTTCCCTCTGATTAACTATCTTCCTTGTATACGTATGTTTTATAAAAGCGAAAAATGAGCAGGTTGATGAATAAATGAATAAAAGTACAGAATAAGTACAATAACAAAATTCAATTTCCATTGGACTAATTTATAAAACACATGGTTGGGAGAAAAATTCTACAGAACAGCAACTTAAAAATGTTTAATGTTAATCTGGGATTAATCTGGGATTATTTTTCTGCAGGTCAGACTGTATGAATTAATGGTGCTGGGTAGTTAGCAAAAATACCACACCAAATATTGAACATACTGATTTGCAAGTGTACTGTTACTCTTATCTGTATTCCTTCAGGCCAGAAATATTCCTGAGATATTTTTTTTACTTCCCCAAAGAATCTGTATAATTATGGATATAGATACATTTTTAACAGTGATAACTTTGTATTTCTAGCACTTGAATGTTCCTAATGATTGGACAATTACAGTATATACAAATGCTCTGTATTTGTGAAAGTAAGAGAGATAGTCATAGATGCAGTTGATCCTAAGTAATAATAATCACATATGATATGAGCTTTTCCAGATGTGGCAGTGTTCAAATGTGTTGCAGTACAAATGCTTCTACTGTAATGATAAAAGTCATAGCTCCAAGGATCTGGAAGGCAACAGATTAGGAAAGGTGTTGCAGGTAAACGTCAGCTACCATTATATATGTCATCCCTGTATCATTTCAGTTTGTAAAAAAAAAAAAGAATTTAAAATTATTCTCTGTGTGCACAGTTATGCATTGGCTTGCTATCCATGCTTTGGGTATTAGTAGTACTGCTACATCAGTCTATTTGTCAGTCTGTCTGCCTATCTGTCTATTCACCCATTCATTTGTCACTTCATCCCATTTGTAACCCATCATGATTCTGAGGGACTCTGGGTAAATTCACAGGGAAACAAAAATTAAGTAAAATATACTGCAACGAAAATAATAAAATAAATTTGTAAAAAAAAGTGTCAATCAGGAGGATCAGTGAAATAAGAAGCCTTTCATTTAATTTTAGAATTCTCATTTTTTAGAGAAGCTTCTACCATAAAGACAGTCCTTGTCTAGGCTTTATGTGCACCAAGAAGGATGAACTCTTCACCAGCTCTCTGTAGACCAACAGTGAATTGTTATTCTGGCAAGTGATTGTCTCTTAGAATTGTTCACAGCATGCTCAGTCAAGATCCATTTTGAGTTTTTAGTTTCATTCTACTTATTGACTGATTATAAATTCTAACTTTATTTGATATGAGTAATCCCATCAAATTGTCTTTCAGCTTTGCCATCTGATTTGGGGTACAGAGGTTGATGTGCAGCCCATACAATCAGTGGTCGGATTCAAAACGTTTTACTACCGGTTCTGTGGGAGTGGCTTGGTGGACGTGGCAGGGGAAGGATACTGTAAAATCTCCATTAGGGCAAGCTGTCTTACTAGGTTATTTAAACTATTGTCTGACTCAGTATAGCTTCCTTTATACATGTTTGTATCCATTCCTATGTGTCAGTGTAATATTGGCTCTCTTCAAATTATATTCCTCCTACCCATATTCAAAGTGAAATTCACGTCCAATTTAAAATATACCACCAAATTATTGAGCTGAATATTCATTTCTAAAGCTGCTTGTAAAGTGGTTCCCAGAGCTGTGTACAAAGAAATTATCCAACAGTTTTCCTTAGCGATCCCTATCTAATGAGGTGATTAAATCTGTGGACAAATAGCTACTAAAACATGGTGAAACTTAATGAAAAAAAGACTACTAGATCTGGAATGCAGACCTCCAAATGAATATTAGATGGCAGAAAAGGTATTCAGATGATAAACTGTTTGTTCACATTTAGTGATTTCCTGTATTTTTGCAGTCCAACTGTTTTTGTTAGTACCAATTAAAGAGCCGGCTCTAAGTAGAGTTTCAAGTTGATATGGGGGCAACTAACATGGAAACTCTAAATTAAAAGGGAAAAAAGATGTTAAAAACTTACTAACTACAAGAAAAATAGCAAAATGACATTCTTCTAAATATCCTAAAGGAATGGCAGCCTTCCTGTTCATAGCTAATAGGCAAAGTTAGAAAAAATATATAAAACTGGTTAAAAATAAAGAGTGTCATTGTGTTAGGGCCTTTTCCATCACTGTCTATGCATCTGAAATGTGATTTGAGTCATTTTAATCATTCAAGCTTAATGGTTTTGCAACACCCAAGTCACAATGGCAAAGAGTGAGGAGCCTGGGGTGCCATCTGAGAAACTCCTTTTTTCTTTCTTTTGTTGGTTTGTCTTTTGTTTTGACACTGTGTTAAATCTGTTTAGGGTTTGTGCTACAGTTCCATGGGTTTCCTGTCTGAAATGGCAGGAAACCATGCTGTAAATTTGCAAGACATTTTGCTGCTTCACACTGAGTTAATGCATAAAGGGAATTTCAATCATTGTTATGACCAGGACAAATGAAAACAGTCCAAGCAAGAAGACAGCTACTGTCACAGTAAAATAAAATGCACAGTCTTGCTTCTCTTCTCTCTTTTTTCAATCACCTAGTGGTTGTTCAAAAAGAAAGAAAAGAAAGCCAGTTTAGTACAGGAGTTGTCAAATATTGTAGGTGTCACCTGTATCACCTTTAAAGACATACATGGTTATTTTTAGGGCTTTCTGTCTATGATGGTTTCTCTCCATTCTGCCAGATCTGGTAGAATTGTTGTTTTCTGGACCCCCTTAAGTCCCCTAGCAGTAGCACCATGTCCAAGGAGGTGTGCCTTCTCTGCCACAGTACCTGCATAATGGAATAGCCTCATTTCAGAAGGTGCCGAAGATCTAGTTTTTTTAGTCTGAATGTCAATAGAGTTCTAGTATCGGAGTATGTGATAGAAACCCTGATAATGTCAGGTATAAAAACAAGACAAACTATAATATATAACTTCATTGATTTGTGAATATCCATAGATGATATATGCCACCAGACTTTCAGCAACCTTTTGGGTGTTTTACAAATAAAAACCAGACATTAAAACAACAAGAAACAAAACAAAAAAGATAGCGATCCCAGAATAACAACCTGGCTAGAAATAAAACAAAGGCTCTAGTTAAAAGGATGTTTCAATCATCTTTGGCAAAGGGTGAAGAGTCAGCTTGCTATTGTTGTTGTTTAACTGATTTGAGCCGCATCTTTTATTTTTAACTTTCGCTGGCCACACAGAGTTCCACTGGATAGATGGGAAGCCTTGCAATTGCTTAAATAAATTTATTTCAGCTATTGAACTAAAAATAGGAAAACACAATTTACCTTCACTGTAAAGAACCAAAGGCATGACCTTGAAGAAAGTATATGTGGAGATCATTAGCAAAACATGCCTGAAGCCCAAGAAGATGTTAGAAGAAAATAGAAAGTAATCCTGCCTTGATTCCCTGTGGTACAATAGGAAAGGTATAAGAGCAAAATCCTATCAGGCTTCCAAAATTCTGTTACTATAGTCTGTATCCATAAAGCAGAGCTTCGGTATTTCTGGTAGAGTCTATTTCCTGATCTGATTTACCACAAAGGGCTGGGATCAGGTGGCTGAGAGAATGCTTTACTTCACATTTCCTTTATTTCAATTTTTTTTGGACTACTAACTGAGTGTTTTAATGGATAAATTGTATTTGAGGAAAAAATGTGTTTGCTGACCTGTTGATGTCTCACATTTTAGGTTTGGAGGCATTAAAATAGCCTCTCTCTCCCTTCTTTATGCTCTGCATCCCAAAAAGTCCATCATAACTTTTTTCCTTTAAAGCCACTTAGTCCAATATATTAACCAGTAAAATGTATGTTGTTTTCCCAAAAACAAATTACACTATTAATTAAAAAAACTGGGAGAAGGGAAAAAAACTTGATATTACTAGACAACTTTTTTTCCCCATTAGAAACATGTATTCCTAAAATACAAGATAGTGCTTGTGGATGATGGAGCATTGATAAGGAATTTAGATTACTTTGTAGAAAATTTATTCCAACTGAAGATTTTTGTTTTGTTTCTAAGCCAGCAAAGCCAGGTGATTGCCTTTTGGCATGCACTAATTGCAACATACTATATATTTTATATCATTTAGAATAATGTAATGTCTAATAACAATTTCTAAAATATTTTGAATAATAATCATTAGTTAATGACAACTGCTAAATTTTTGTTTCTCTTTGCATTTGGGTCTAAATGCCAAACTTCCTCTTAAGTTGTTTATTCTTTTGGGAACATAATTATGCTTTTATTTTGAAGTAAAAACAGCTGGGTAAAAGCCCAGTCAAAGTTTTCAACATCATACTGAATGATCGTTTTTCTCACTTATGACCATTTTAGCATCACCATAATGATGTGATCAAAATTTGTGTGCTTGGCAATAGCATGTATTTATGATGATTGAAATGTCCCAGTATCATGCAATCACCTTTTTGGCCTTCTGACAAGCAAAGTCAATGGGGAAGCCTTGTAACAACTTTGTAATTAATTTAACAACTGCAGTGATTCACTTAACAACTGTAGCAAGAAAGGCTAAAATGGGTCAAAACCCACTTAACTGGGCTCTGCTTTCGAATACAGACATTGGGCAACCATTAACATTAACTCTACAGTATACAGAGTATATTGTTCAGCACATATACCAAAATTGAAAAACCCTAAGGAGAAGAGGAGGAAGAAGAAAAGGAGGATCAGCATAATTACAAAACATAATAAAAATGCCCTCCACAATGCTTACTTTGAAAGTAAGTATTCCAACCATGAAATATAAAAAGAGAACTTCAGCTCTGTGTCTAGTTAGTATAACTTTGATGTGGTTAATTACTTCACGCTGCCGGAGGCAAATCTTACTATAGACACATGGAGTAGATCTAGGAATCAGTTCACTGTCACAGCTTATTGACATTGAAGAGTGGTTCAATATTTTTGTAAATTTTACCACTGGGATTCAAACAAAGTAGTTGAAAGTGTCTTATGGAAATATTTACAAGTCATGAAACTGTGAGAGCGTGGTTTGCTTTAGATGTTCTGGTACTGTCAGAAATACCTGTGATGTTTATACATTTCTTGTTATACCTAGAATTCCTACTGTTAAGCATTGGATCATACATTATAGGAGTTTTGAGTAAAATGGTACTGAGCAGAGATTCTACATAGATCAGTGTTTCTCAAACTTGGCAACTTTACGGTATTTAGACTTTTACTCCTAGAAAATGCTGGCTGGGGAATCCTGGGAGTTGAGGACCATATAAATTGAAAAACACTATTTTAGATATTTCTCTCTCACACACACACCCCACTGTTTTGTTGATTTCTGACTTTAATACAAAAAAATCAGAAAAATTATCTTGTATTAAACATGGAGAAAAATGTATCTGTTATAAAAGAATAAACATATTTTCCCAAAAGGAAAAAAAAAAAGAATCTAATTTTTTTTCACCTGCTGATTCATTCTTGTCATGCCAAGAGGGATATTTTTTAAAAAAAATGCAAGTGTAATTTAAATTTTAAAAGAAAAGAAAAGACAAGTAGTTTTTTACCCTAGCTGAATAAGTTGAACTGGAGACCGCTTTTTAAGCAAGATGGTATCAATACCAGTTTTTACCAAATTCTCAGTTCTATGCCCAAACCTTGTGCATGCAAGAGCAAAAAATAGACAATTAGTAAGCCATGTGCAACTGCCTTCTCTTCTCTGTGGGCTGCATTTAGCAGTTGTTCTATGCAATTACTTGTCATGCAATTATCTTCAATCTTTTCTGAGCTGATTTCCGGGTATTTATGGTAATGGCAGATTATTTCTTCCAATTGTCTACATTAAGATTATGAACTAAAGAGAATTCTTTTGAGGTAATGGCTGGGATATTGGGAGCCTTAGTCAGGTTAATAATTACTCCCATGCCTCTAGAAAATGGAATCACAGATTTGATGCAATCCCAGTTGGCTGTCCAGGAAACATATATGCTTAAAGAGTGAAAATTACTGAAAGCACAAAATAATAATCAACTGGGATCCAACTGGAACAGGGACAAAGCTGTGTGTCTCCTGGAGTGGTGCCATATTCTCAGTTTATCTCTTCTTCTGAATGACTAGTTAACAACAACAAAAAAGATAAATAAACCTACAGATGTATGCTCCAAGATAAAGGTACTTGCAGATGATTAGAAATGACAGGAATTTTTTTTAAAAGGGATCTTTAACTTTTCAGAAAATAAATAAGGACTATCCACTGGCAATTTTAAAAAGAATGCTGAACTTTGTAAGAATAAATGAACTTTAGACAGTATTGACTTGTACTGTAATACAAGGCTGACCTTCACTGCTTTTCCCCATAATAATGACTGACAATCACTGCCTTGCAAAAGAAGAGAAATTGTGGTCATGAATATGCATACCTCCAGTTCCTTACAGATTCCAAAGGCTTGATCCTGAGACAAACATTGCTCTTTCTCATCTATCTTCTGGGTTGGATACCAATTATTTTAGATATTTAAGATCAACTAACAATTTTGTGGCCAGAACAGACATTTTCTTGTTAAATTGGTATCCAAAGATATAATAATGATGTATGTCATCCTAAAGAAAACAGGTTGAAGTTTGTGTGTCACACTTTTTGGTAGTGGTACTTGGATGGTTGAAATAAAATAGGTGAGTGAAGGCAATCATAGGCTTCATGTGTGTAGTTCAGATTTACAAATTTTAGAATTGTGATGCGCAATTTCAGTGGAATGATTTGGGGAAAGAGGAGTCTTTGATAATGAATAAAAAGAACTGAAAATTCCTTGTGCCTTGAAAGTATGGATTGTCCTATTTTACTTAAATAGAATTAAAGATGAGTTATTCAGCAATAGTCTAGGGTCTATCATTTAATCCAAACACTGATCCTAGGAGCCCACTGACCTAAATCACAGTTTGTTTGTTTATTTATTTATTTATTTATTTATTTATTTATTTATTTATTTATTTATTTATTTATTTATTTAATTAATTAATTAATTAATTAATTAATATACCGCCCCATCTCCAAAGACTCTCACATTCATCCTGGAAGGGTAGGGAAGGTATGCTGAAGACGTACAGTAATTTTTTTATGATTAATCTTCTGAAACATCTCTTATTAGTAATGCAGGATATTCTAGCTCTTGAGAGCATTATATTATTACTTTGCCTTGAATAAAGGGAGCTGTTTAACTATTTTCATTAACTACAGTTTATTTGGGGATGATACAGATAATTAAGTACTAAAAGCATGGCTATGTTGACACAGTACATTAAAGATATGAAGAATTTCTAATAAAAACAGAACCTCCATTGGGACCTGAACTCACTTCCTTTCTTTGCAGTCTAAGCAAAGTATTATGTTCACTAAGCGGATATTTTCTGTTTTGTACTTCACTGTTGAAATTTATAACTATGATATTGGCTGCACACATTGGTTCTCCCTGTTGTTATTCTCTAAAAGCTAAAGAAATATACTGTTTCTGGACTGCTCTGTGAGCAAATAAATAATTTCTATAAAAATAATGTACGTGTTATAATGTTCCCAAACCTGTTCCCTCATTTGTGCCAAGTTCTACAGAAATGCTTAATTTTATTACTCACAATCATTTCTTTTCTCTCTCTTTTTGCCTCCCTAAATAAATATGAAAAAAAAAATTGATGTGGCCAGGAGAGGCAGGTATTCTCTCATTTTTTAGATACCTCTTTCTACATAAACTAAAATAATCTTATACCGGTACTATATATAACTAAATGGAGTAGATCTAAATAAGTACACTCCAACAATAATGTCCCATTGTTCCATATGGTAAGTGTGCTCAGCTATTGCTCAGCTATTCTCCATGAAACTGGCACCAAATAGACAGTAGCATATCTGTCAAATATGAAATAGTTCATTACTATGGCTTCCAAATATGCTACTGTAAATTAAATCATACAAGCTTTCAGAATTGTATGTCTTCAGCATAAATTATATGTCTTTTCATATTATAGTTTTATTTTGTTGGTACATCTATCAAAATAAGTGTCTGGCTTATATATTCTAATCTTTGTGGGAGAAATATTTAAAAAAAAACTAATTTCAATTCAATGATGGTCTCCAAAAATGTATAAGTGTAACAATCAAGTGTGGAATTTACCCATTATAAATTGTATTTTCTTTGCATCATTTTATGCTACATCCACTGACCTATGGTATTATAAGTAGAAACACACTATAATATGTAAAACACAATAGAAACTGAAATTGTTAAATTTGCAATGGTTCAAACATCTATGGAAAAAATATTTTTCTAGTTCCATTCATTCATAATCAGGAAAGGATCATGTTTGCTAAGTCACACACCAATGTCTAACTCAGGTGTTCAACTGTATATTTTAAAATGCAGAAATCAATTGCATGAAAATCTATTGTTCATATGTATTTACAATGTTTACAGACCAGTATTAGTGCAGATTTAGGACATGCATGCATTTCAAAAAAATATGGAATGATCAAGATTAGTCTAAAATCTTTGGAAACTTCTGGATGTGTAGATTTCAACTTATAATTTTCAGTGTTGAAACCAGATCATTGAATAATAACAGAAAAATCACAAACAGCTGGATAAATTGCTGTGGAATTCATATTATTTTCTGTTCCTTTATTTTTATTAAACTTTAATAACCAAAATAATCTTGTCCACCAATAGACCTCTCTTCTCTCCATAAGACAAGATGTTTTCCTTTAAAAAAAAACCAGCACTTAATTAATCAGGGGCACATAGAATAACAGTGACAGGTTTTGACTTGGTGATCAAAATCCCACTTTTTTATATATGTGCATTGAGGCTGTTCCTGGAGTTAACATTAATACCTTGACATTCTAATTCCATTCTGTAGTTCTTTTAAAATGCCTTTCCTATTCTCGTGTATTAATTTTCCAGACACAAGTAGAGAGGAGACTGCTAAAATCTTTCATGCTTGATAGCATATGTATGGAGCATCAACAGTACATAGGAAATATATAAATTATGAAGAGGAAAATCTATAAATATCCCATTACAATAATACAATTACTACAAATATACATAAAATTTACCTCCAATTAAATAGCCCTAATTTTTCAATAAATAATGATCATTCTAATAGACTGGGGACTAAAAGCTATATAACAAGAAAAATGACTCTTGGCTCCCCAAAATAACCTTCTATTTGGACTTCTATTTGGTATATTTAAAGTAATGGTGCATTAATATTTTGAAAGCAAACTTGTGGTTAGTTGATGTTATGCATATTTGAATATGCTCTTGTGAGGTCTTAATAAAAGCTTTTGAGTCCCCAAAATATTTTTTATGGTCTGAAATTTTAATGATCAGTCACAGACAAGTGGAGAACAATATAAAGTTCAATAGAATTTAATTATTTTCAAAGAAAAGTTTTTAGTATTTTGACAGATAGTTTTAAACTTTGGTATATAAGCATGATGGCATAATATCTATATTTTACTTAGCATATTAGTCAAGGATAGTTACATAACCCATAGTGGTTTGATTTGTATATTGTTCTACAAATTTTAGGTATGAAATAGAATTAATATATTTATTTATTTTATTCATTAATCAAATCTACACAACCATGCATCTCACAACCAATGACTCTGGGTAGGATATAATAGTAAAAAAGGAAATATACTTAAAAAAAACATACATTAAAACTCAAAAAAATAGCATTAAAATGGATATTAAAATTAAAAATATATACAATTCCAAACCGAGAGAGAGAATGGGTCCATCCATTTCAATAATAGACATCTAAACAAGTCTCCTGTTCTCTGAGACTCCTAGTCTTAAGGGACTTCCAAAACATTAACATCTGAAGGGAGAATGCTCCATTTGTCAAGGGCTGCAGCAGAGAAGATTCCTGGCCTGGTACTTGCCAAATGTAGGTTATGGGTTTCTATATTTTATAGAACAAAAGTACAAAACTGGAAGATATAAACTTTAATATGTATGTGTTGTACATATGTATTAATGACTCAACAGAATAATAAAAAGCTCAGATATGACAGTGTGCTTTAGCTTGTTCTGGATGCAATTATAATACAACAAGTATTGATTTGAATCTTTATAATACTTATAAGAACAAATATGCAAATATTTTATGCATTTCTCTATATAAATTTATAAAATTGAAGTTATGCTTGAAAGTGACATGTTTTTGTGACTGTGCAGCCTGTGGACAAAATTGTTGAATTCTGAAGATTTAAAACCCTCTGGAACCACATACTGAAAAGATCAATTCGTTTTTTTCACATTTACTTCATTTTCTGCTATTCTTGTAAAGAAGCAAATGATCAGATTCATAAGAAAAGTTATCTATAATCCTCTTTATTTTTGACTTAAATTATAAGTGGATAATTTAATTCAGACCAACTTTACTAAAATTAAAAATCAACCTTATCCTGGAAGTATGTACATGTTAGGTAATGAGTTTGTCAAGTGAGTGGAGCTTATACTGTGCTCCTTTTCCTACTACATCTTTCAAGATTTAAGTGAAGAATCTACAAAGTCTTTGATAGGATTGATTTTAAAATATAGTTTGACCCTAAATGGACAGTGTTCTTCCTAGCAGCCAAACTGTACAAATCAAATGGAAGAACCTCAAAAGAACTTTTGTTACCAAGAATGCCTTTATTTGTTAATGTATTTGCAGTTAATTAACTTGTAACTCACAGTGTTGCATGTAAGGAAAGCAAATTTTTAAAGAGCTTCCATACTACTCAGATAAATCAATAAAATAAGCTACCGTACTGACGGCTCATAAATGTAAAGAATTCACTTGAGATTCACAGCCATAAGAATGCCAAATTAGATGTTTAGAGCAGCATGTTCTGCTGGGGAGAAGTTGTCATTGTCAGAATACATGGAGGCAACAAATACAATTATGTTATGAAAAATGAATAGAAATACCAAGAAATGAATTTTTATGCATGACCCTATATTTAGAAGGAAGTTCCATTAAGATAAATGGGTTTATTCCCAACTAAAATAGAAAATGCAATATGATCAAAACTGTATCCATTGAATAGTTGCCTACAAAGCCAGGCTACATCTTTAGCTGCTGTCTTATGTTGTGGTAAATAAATATTTTTCTTTGTGACTGGATTTGCCCATCACACAAAGATATGCTGTGGTTTTTATGTAAGGCATAGCACAATGTATTAACCAAACCATTGTGGTTTATTTGTGATGAAACAAACAAACTTAGCTTAATGTGATGTATGATCTTAGTTCCTGTGTATGTTCTAAATATTAACGAATAACTTCTTAAAATTCCTGGAGATATGCGTAATTCCTACTCTAAATGAGCCTTGAAAACATGGCTCTTTTCCCCAAGCCTTGAGTTGGTGTGTGGTCAACCCCTTTAAATCAGGGCTGTGATAAAAATTCTTTTTTAATTGCTCCCTTTTTAATTGTGTAGCCAACCTGAGTTCTTCTGGAGCTGGGTATAGATATTTAACGAACGAATGGACAAACAAATGAATGAATGAATTGTTTGGAATAATTTTGCAATTAGAGCAAACCGAAAAGAACAGAACAGGTTGGTCCAGGCATCAGTTTAACTGAGCATGCCTGACTGTCTGCTCAACTATCCTATTAACTTCTTTATCCCGCATTCATAGTTTTTTTTATGCAACAGATAACTGATCACAAAGGGTCAAAGATAGATTCCTTAAATAGAACACTAGAATCGTGAGAAAAATAAAATAAATTGGTATGATCTAAATATTCAAATGGATTTTATTCTTAAATCATTTTCATCTATTATTTTTATGATATATTCAAAGTTATGTTCAGGATTTGAAAATGTCTTGAAATGAAGGGGGAAATAAGGAAATAAATTCCTGAAATGGTATATACAGGGCTTTTTTTCGTCCGGAACTCGGCAGTACTGCGTTCCGGCACCTTTTTAGAGTCCGCGTCACGTGACGCGTCTCAACCAATCGCGCGCTATTACTTCCGGGT